>OY292394.1:27706450-28306342 GCA_958496205.1 Idaea biselata | reverse complement strand
AGTTATGTAACGTTTGTTTCTGTCTGTCAACATTAAAACTTCAGACAAACGATGCATAGTTTATGCAGGTGTTAATCATCGTCTATAAGTAAGGGGGTATATGGATAAAATTAAGCAAACTGCAGTTTGAGTTCTTCAGTTGGTTCAGCGGTAAATAGAGTATTTTTTTTGTAGGTATTTATAAAACAGTCTCAATGCGGACACGAAGTAAAATTATTATTAGAGTAATATACCTACAAATAATTTAGGCATAACAATTGATATTCCCTTGATAACTCGTGACATTTTGATATTTTGGGGTGATGTAAACATTGACCAATAATTTATCTCATTTATTACTACTTTTTCATACATATTTTCGTACAGTTGATGGAGCACCTAATATTTAGGGTTCCGTACCTAAAGGTAAAAACGGGACCCTATTACTGAGACTTCGTTTAGTCTGCCGTGTCTTGCGCGTTGGACCGCTCACGATGCCACGGTCGCTGCTGCAAGCTATTTACTGACTACGACTGATTTGGTTGAAAGAAGACTTAAATTTAATTTAAATTAAAAAACAATACGGTAGATTTGAGAACCTTCTCCTTTTTTGAAGTCGGTTAATAATAAAACGTAAATGTGATAGATAGGTACAAAATATAGGTTTACATTAATTAGGTACATTCATTTTTAGGGTTCCGTACCCAAAAGGTAAAAACGGGACCCTATTACTGAGACTTCGCTGTCTGTTTTAATTTAAGACTAATCTGACGTTTTGGTTCCTTGTATTTTTCATTTTTTCATCAGAAAGATGTGACAATAAATAGCCCATAATCAAAAAAACGAAGTTTATATTTTGTTGGTCAACCAAAAACTCTGACGTTTCCCCGAATGTTACATAATATCAAAAAACCACTGTAAAAATCTATCAAATACCTACAATCATCAAAAAAAATTAGGTAGGTAGTCTGTATAAAACTGAACATTGAAACCTCACAGTTTTAAGCAGTGTAGGAATTCTGCCGGAAGTGTGAGAACACTACATTTTTACCTCAAACATTTCATGATATCAACTAAAAAGGAATCGGGTACCTACGACGAGTACCTACGTGAATTGCGATATGATTCTTTGAATCATCAGCTTATTTGCAACAACGAGATCTTAAAGGGGATCACTATAAAGATCATTATGCCTTAGCATGAGAGCAGTTAATGTTACGTTTTGATTTTTAACTGGCCAGTGATAAGCAGGGAAGGGGTCATAGAACTTTGCAGGAGCCGCCGGTCGTCGGCAGCGGAGTCGAACGGGGTTTAACTCTTTTGCAACTCGATTTATGTATGAAAGAATGCCATTTTAAGTGCGAGGTAGAGAGCTTAGGTATAAAGAATGCTGAAGTTTTTTTGGAAGTTGAGCGCATTCTGAGGCGTGTGTAGGTTGGTTTGTAGAGTCGCCTGCATGCCTGCCGGTAGCTGTAGCAAGCGGGGTCTCATCGCGGCGCGGCCGGCAGCTCTCGGGACGTACAGAGCTACCTAACATCATTCGCGTTCGTACAGCGGTGCAGCGCGGACGCCGCATCGCATATGCCGGTGAACTTTACACCTCACGTACTCATCAGCCGGTCACAATGAGGGCCGGCGTTGCCTTCTCGGCCCTTCTCCTCCTTGCTCTGCATCACCAGGTAAGTCCTCAAGAAGCCACGCGAGTGCATCACACCCCGACAAAACTTTAACAAAAGTTTTACCATCAAAGTTGTTAATGTTCAAAATAAAATATAAGGCTGTGTCGAAGCCGGTTTCTGCAGCTGAATTATACTTGACGATAGTAAATTATTCGCTGAAATCGACTTAGGTTTCTGTTTTATTATTTACCTAAATGTTATTGCTAACAAATAAATAAATTAACGTTGCACTATTCGTAGTTGCGATGACGTTACTAAATCTTTCAAAGTGTTTATGCTTAGTTTGTACTTTGGCTTGTTTTTATAAGAAATCGCACTATAGACGTAGGTACCTATAGATACCTACCTATCATTTTTGGGTAAGTAAGTATAGGTAAATAGAATTAGGTTGGTGTCGATGTCATCTGATAAGATTGTTAAATAAATGGTTTAAAAAAAAAGATGATAGGTGCGTACCTACCTAGCTTATGATTGCAGATAATTACAATTTACTAACACCGCTATTTAAAAAAATATAAAGTGTAACCCAATTTAGGGACCCAATAGCACTATCGACTTACAAATTATTAGAATGAGCCTACGTACTCACCGTTTTTTTTCAACTTGTAGTTGTACCGTGTATTTTTTGTTATACCTAGGCGCGTAGATGTATTTTAATGTTATTTTATGATATTAATTAAAAAATCATTTCAAATAAGGACCTACTAAAATTTATATTATTAATACATGCTACGCCTTGTGATTTTTCCCGAAATCGAACCACAAAATAAGCTACACTATCACTAGGTACATAAGTAGTTACATGATTAATTATGTATTTCAAAACTCCAGTTACATACGTATGTATGTACATAACAGACCTCTATTAGGGACCATTTGTTCTGAATTCAGCACAAACATACACAACATATCATAAAATTTTACATTAAAATGTACATATATTTGTATTTTGAATAGAAACAATGAAACATTTTTACATTATTATGGCCTGTCTGGACTGTTTCTACTTCCATTTGGTACCTAAAAAGACAATTAGTTGATAATTAAATGAACGACAAAGCAAATATTGTGGTCTAGCTATTATTTGTTACTAGTAGGTACCTATAACAGTTCTGCAAACAGGAGGAACAGAGGGTACCACCTGGTGTAAATAAATATGCGAAATACAAAAAAAAACCCATGAGTTTCTTGTGTCTTCTTCTCGTTGGAGGTCGCGTTCCGAAGACTCAGTAGATTACATTATAATAATTGACGTTTCAAAGATATAGAATAAAAGTAGGTACTTAGAATTTTGAATTTTGTAGTACCCTCCGTCCCACCTTCAGGTTTTCAAATGTTTTGGACCTGAATGTATTTATTACATCTACACGAATTTTTTACGGTTCCGTACTCATTAATTTCATTTAAACGCATTTTTAGAGTACCGTACCCAAAAGGTAAAAACGGGACCCTATTACTGAGACTCCGCTACTGTCTGTCTGTCTTTTCGTCTCTCATGAACCGTAATAGGTAGACAGTTAAATTTTTAACAGTAGATGTATTTCTGTAGCCGCTATTAACTAACAAATATTTAAGTAGGGCTCCCATACAACAAACGTGTTTTTACACATTATTTCTTAGTGTTAATCCACACTTAGGAATACTGCTTTTTGAAAAAATGCTTTCAAAAACTTTAGTACCCGGCGGGATTCGAACCCGCGACTATTGGTAATCCGAACTAACGCGTTAACCGCTTCGCCACGGGTAGCCCTACAGCCAGGTCGAATTTAAGAAAGCACCTCTTCGTGCAGGCCACTTATGACCGAAGCATCTGGAAATCTATGAGGGAGGCTTATGTCCAGCAGTGGACTTCTTACAGCTGAAATGATGATGATGATAACCTCTTCGTGTGTTCTTGAGAGTAAGGCCTCGTAGTGACATCTACCGGCGAACTTTGCAGATCGACTCGGCTTGTAACTTCCCATATTACATGGAAATGATTACAATATAAGATGACACATTCCAAACATGTAAACATTATTTCTTAGTGTTAATCCACACTTAGGAATACTGCTTTTTGAAAAAATGCTTTCAAAAACTTTAGTATCCGGCGGGATTCGAACCCGCGACTATTGGTAATCCGAACTAACGCGTTAACCGCTTCGCCACGGGTAGCCCTACAGCCAGGTCGAATTTAAGAAAGCACCTCTTTGTGTGTTCTTGCGAGTAAGGCCTCGAAGTGACATCTACCGGCGAACTTTGCAGATCGACTCGGCTTGTAACTTCCCATATTACATGGAAATGATTACAATATAAGATGACACATTCCAAACATGTAAACATTATTTCTTAGTGTTAATCCACACTTAGGAATACTGCTTTTTGAAAAAATGCTTTCAAAAACTTTAGTACCCGGCGGGATTCGAACCCGCGACTATTGGTAATCCGAACCTAATCAAATCCTAATCTAATATACAAATAAAAGAGCACTAGATTTGTTTTGTTGTTCAGTTAAATTATAAACCCGATGGCCTATTCATGTACCTAATAAAATTATATAAAATATTATTTTGTATTTTTACATTTGAGATTTTTTGATAAAATTTTCTTTGGAGAATACCGTTTTCTTTACATTTTATTAATTGTTTGTAATTGCAAGGATGTTAAAATGAAATTTCAGGCAATAGACAGGAATAACCCCCCTGGTCTTTACCGCCTATGACATCCAAGCTACGATCACTGACTGACCTGACAGACTGTTAACGTACAGCCTAAACCGCTGATAATAGAGATAAATTTGGAGTGTGTGTTCTTTATGTAAAGTAGGTGTCCGATTAAGAGGCCAAGTGCTAGTCGAACTCGCGCTCGAAGGGTTCCGTACCAGTATCACCAAAAAATATGTTTGTTTTAGGTAGGGCATGAATCCCGGGATCCTGGGATATCGTAATCCCGGGATCTCGGACGCAAAACTTCGATATTATAATCCCGGGATTGAGTGATCCGATATCGAGATTTGAGCAATTTACTATTTGGGTATAAATTAAGGTTTTTAGCTATATTTTTCCTCATGGAATGATTGAATGGAACTATTAAAATTAAACCCAACTTAGTCTACCCCTGAGGAAGAGATCTGTAAAGATTTAGAAGCGTAGGAAATTGGTAAAATGTTTAAAACAATGAAAGTAACGTGATTCATTGCAATTTTAAAGACAAGTATTTTTTATACAAGCTCACATGCAAAATTTTTCTGCTAACATCATTTTAGTGGTGCGCCTATAATTTGGCGCGAAAGTTTAGACACTTTCGGGTTTAGGCTATTTGTCCGCCATATTTCCAAAATGATGGGGTGGACGGCCCTCGGGATAACTTATTTACGTAATGAAACCACTGGAGTCTTAAATATATTAAATATTTTATATTTAACACATTTTTATTGTAATAAATTCGCCTTTTTAACGATATCTAAAATCCCAGTATCAATCCCGGGATCCCGGGATTGAGCTCTTAATATCGATATCGCCCCGGGATTGAAAACCTTCCGATATTGCATGCCCTAGTACTGTGCCTACCTATAAATACTAGGTAGGTAGGTATGTAGATATATATGTAGGTTACTATGCCTACTTATAAATATAAAATCCCGCAATGAAAATTTCATTCACCTAGTCGACTGATAATATTGGATTCGATTATGGAACCTTGTTTCATATACAATTTATTTTTCCTTCATTATTGGTAGGTAATAGGTAACACTAAAGTTAATTTAAACCTGATTCTCTGTGGACTCAATAGGTAGTCCATAACACTACCGATACTTACCGAGGTATCTATAAGATTTAACTTTTTAAATTGACACGATTTGTTGAGTTACATTTTATCGGGTTCTAATCGCTTATTATTATTTCTTTTCTTACTAGACTTTTTTCAGAAAAAAGGTTCCTGTCAAAAAAGGTATATAAATGAGGTAGGTAGGTACCTACGTATCTTCTTTCTTCTTTTCATCTGAGCAATGTTCCCGGTTGCTACCAGGGCCCTATTCTGAAAGACTGAAAATCCATGTCGGGCGCATCGAAAATTGTTGATTATTTCATGACGGAATGTCGTAGAACTTTTTTTTGTGTACAGATTGTAGGCGACATTGTTTCCGATATTTTAGTGCAGTTTCCATACAAATATGTCGAAACGTATTGAAGCCTGTCGACATTTTAGCCAAATCAGGCATTTTTTGTCTAAAATTTGGATAGGCTTTGCACCAATAGGAGGTTCTTGTCTTAAAACTACACCAAAATGTAAGAAACAATGTCACCTACAATCTGTGCACAAAAAAAAGTTCTACGACATTCCGTCATGAAATAATCAACAATTTTCGATGAGCCCGACAGGGATTTTCAGTTTCAAGGTCGTTGGCGTATATACTCCTCTTAATCCCAAATTATTTGGGGCCGGCGCAGTAGGCAAGTCCGTAAGTTCTGCAAATAGATTTGGCAATATGTTAGCCCCTAGGAGAGTTAGTGTCAGGCACCAAAGCAGTTTATCAGCCACCGCGCGGGAAGAACTTAAGGTTTGCTAGTCTCCCTCAGATCCCTTAGTCGCCTTTTACGACATCTACGGGAAGAGATTGGGTAACTCTATTCTATGCCAGGGTAAACGAAGTATAGTATACGTGTAGATTAGGGTGTCCCAGGCTATAAGGGGTAAATTTCTTTTTGCGATTTTCGATACGCATACCCTCTATATTTTTTCGATATGATCCTAATTACCAAAATATAAAATATTATTACGATCGAACAAGGATAAGCCGTGCCGACTTGACTTTGAAGTTTATCTGAACAAATTAGTACTGCGGAATAGAGACATTCAGTTTGAAATCCCAAAAACTAGTCAAAATGAAACCAAAATCTGCTTTTCTTAATTATAATATTTAAATGACTTATTTAGAGGTTATTTTTCATATTTTATCATCATCATCATCTGAGCGATGTTCCCGGTTGCATTACTTTCGGGAGCCCGGGCTCCGCTTTCCTGCTTTTGCGTCTCCGCTTCGCATGATTTTTGGCATCTCTCTTCTATGTTCCTGTAGGAAATAACAAAAGTTAAACGTTCTTCTTTTGATTTTCCTGCATCTAGAGCAGGCAACAGCTTTCCATCCTAAGAACCATCACGACATCAGGCAACTCATCTTGAAAATCAAGTTTTTTCGCTTCTGCGCGTTCTTTTCGTTTGCCATTAGTAAGTTTTCTTTGAATTGAAAACTTACTAATAGCAAATTCGTCAACGTTATGCCCCAGAGCTTTGATAGTGGCTTCAAGAATATTTACTGAATCCCTCATGCTCAATTTTCATCTATTTAAAGCGCCTACTAATTTTGGGGTAATGAAGTCTTTTCTCATTGATATTTTGACAGTTTTGAGCTGCTCATATGAGACTATAGTCCTCAAATATTCTTCGGCTACCAAGCTCGTACTAGAATAATATCACTCATGTTCCGTAAAAGGTTCAATAAAATCCTTCAATATTTTATCAACTTTAGCAAAATTGTGGAAAATCTAAAAGAAAATCATATCTTCTTCAATACTTGTTGAGTTGCAATTCATCGGCGTGTGCGATACCAAATAAAATGTTAAATAATTTTAACAACTTATTTGGTATCGCTTTACAAATTACTCACAACGCCGCTTAAAACTATCTTTACCTACTTTTCTTAGCATTTTTGTTTTGCCACAGATGGTTAAATTTTTTGGGACACCCTAGTGTAGACGTATACTTATATAGTATACGTATATATATACGTTCGTTCGTTTTTTAATTGTAGACTATGATTTGACACTTCCCGAAGAAAAAATGTCAAATAGGTACAAAGAACCGAAACGTCAGATCGTAGTTTGAAATTAAAAACGAAGTAGGGTGGTTGCTAGAGTAATTGACCATTTGAGATTGAATTGATCGACACAAGGTACTGGAAGATAGCAAGCGAATAAAAAAAAAACAAAACATGTAAATTAATCTATTTAATTGGCACTTTTGTTTAATGAAAATGAGTGAATTAATCCAATAGTACCTATAACTTCCCCTCGCATGATGTTTGGTGTAAATGTTTTCTCTCTAAGAGTGCAAAGCTTTAGGAAATGGAGCTCGGCTCAACATAGGCAGAAATGTTTACGTCGAGATTTCTTTACTGTCGCGACTTGACTACGACAAGAATTGTTCTACCTAAACGTTGTGTTCACCTACATTCGTTTATTAACGTTCCTGGTTATTTTTAGACTAAGATTTTTTCACTGAACTCTATTATATACAAGTACATTGAAATTGGTATACCATACAAAATGACATTAGATCTTTGTGCCGATTTGATTAGCGCCATGTTGCGCTGTTCGGTCACCATCACTTTCAATAGAAAATGCGCGACAACAGCGCAACATGGCACAGACCAAATAGGCACAAAATCCAGTACCTGTCCAGCGACTTGTACCATGGAGGTCAGTTGGAATTTTTAAAAAGTTAACTAAAACCTGCCAAGTGCAAGTCGGACTCAAGCATGAAGAGTGCCGTACCAATATTAAAAAACACGTTTGTTATATGAGGGTTCTACTTCGATATTTATTTTATTCTGTTTTATATACTTACTTACCTATGTTAGCATTTATTTATTAGTAAAAGTATCGTAGTGTTTATTAAAACATCACGTTTTGTATGGGCATTGGGCAATGTATGGGAGCCATCTTAAATATTCTATACCAATCGAACAAATCTTGAAGGGTAGTTTAAAGATAGATAGATAGAACGCTTTATTACGCTCACCAAAAACAACATTTACAATTCATAAAACAAAAGAAACTTAAATCTAAAGTAACAACAATAGGCGGCCTTATCGCCTAAGGGCGATCTCTTAAATGTCTTGAATGTTGAAATAAAAGTGAAATACTGAATAAATACCTAAAGTTTACTAGTGTACAGAATTAGCTGCTTGATTTCGATCGATAACACCAAAGTGTTCTGTGAAATACAATCAACGTTACCTATATACAGCTACAGCCACATACGTCTACATACACCTATATATACCGGTGGATTCTTAGCGCGGTGTTGTCTCCAGTTTAAGAACTCAATTTGTTTGTCGGCTCTTTGCTTAAAAGCCCTCGTTTCGCCGGTGTCTTGGCTTTAGAAATCTGTTTTAAGTTACCCAAAATAATACATTGGAAAATGCATTTTACATGCAAAAAGGAATATTTCATTTCATGTTCATCTCCTTCCTAAAGTTGCCTGGGAAAAATCGCTTTTAGGGATAAGGTCGCCCATTTGTGCAACGTTCTATTTTTAAGCTTTTTATGTTTCTATACATAATTTTTAAAATCTGAAATTTGTCGACCTCTGTGGCGCATCGGCGAAAGCCCGACTACAATCTCCAATGCAGGTTGCGGAAGGTTGTGGGTTCGATTCCCGCCGGCTGCACGTAATTATGCTTAAAAATATATATTTATTTCTGGTCTAGGTGTTTTCTATATATCATGTAGATATGTATTTACAAAAAAACTTATAATCTGTAGTAAGTATATCCTTTGTCTGGTACCCATAGTACAAGCCTAGTAAATAGTTAGCGCAATCAAGCGCTAACAATAGTGCAATTTTATTTATTTATTAGTAAATTCGAAAATTTGTTAGCATTCTTTATTTGTTAACTCTTCACGGTCAAACGGTTCGACCGATTTAGATAAAAATTGCATAGGGAGTTTAATATGATACTTTATATTTATTTTCCACATAAATTTACATATGGCTCTATGTAAATTGTATAATAATATGTTCCCAGGCAAGAAACAAATAAATATTTTTATATTATTATTCTAGCTTATTCTCGACGAGAATGAAACCCGCAACATTCTGCATTGCAGTTGGGTATTCACCCAAAGCCGGTCGTCAAGTAATATAAATTATAATAACCTGAAAAAGACAATCCACAAGTACGGCTTACATGAATTCTCACTAACAAACTGAGTCGGTATTCTACAGTTAAATAAAAAGTCTCAGGTATGTCTCTGCTCTGTTATTGTTTTATTCAAATACGATCCAACAATTGTTTGTAGTTTTGTTACTAAAAGCTTTAGCGAAAGTTTACAGAATACGAGTTCATATAATCGTTTTTGAAATAAAAAAAATGGACAAAGTTGAGACACACTTCTTTAGGACATTAAGAGGACAGTCTACCTACCTACTATTTCCCAATACAAACATAGTCGTCTGTTTCCTACCTGGATAATGACATTAGTGCAAATATGTTTAAGCCATAAAACCTATATCTGCCATGACCCCATGCCCCTACGTTTTGGCTTTTTTCATTTTCTAATTAGAATAGAAATAAAATTCAGAAAAATTAAAAATGAATATTTTTCGAACGTAAGGTCATGGTCACGGCTGATATACGACTTATTTTTTCTAACTGTCCCCTTAAATTTGCAACTCAGTAGAATTACTTCTAAATCAGAAATAGTATCAACAGAAACATTCCTTTTCTGATAGTCCCAAACCACAGCAGAAATGTATACATAATATTGTCTTCATAGAAGTAAAGAAAGCACAAATAATGACTAACCTCCTTACTTATAAACGATGTTTAACAGATGACTAAGTTATGTAACGTTTGTTTCTATCTGTCGACTTTAAAACTTTATATCACAGTAAAAGACAAACGAAACATAGTTTATGCAGCTTTTGATCATCGTTAATAAATAAGGAGGTAAACAAGTCTACCTACGTATTAGGTATAAACAGATTAAACACTGAAATGAAACTAAACAAGATCGCTGTAATTGCTATACCATACAAAATGACATTAGATCTTTGTGCCGATGTCCATGGAACTAATAGTTCCGGAGACGGTCACCATCACTTTCAATAGAAAACGCGCGACAACAGCGCAACATGGCGCAGATCAAATAGGTACGCACAAAATTCAGTGCGAGACCTCCCTGTTCATAATATGAACTTCATATAGGTATTTGAGGTCAGTGGGTATAAATAAAATAGTAGGTATAGATTTTACAATTTATTAATAAATTAATACTGTTACTATGAATCGGTAGGTTCATTGTTATTCATTCACAATAGCAGTATTAAAAATTATCAATAAGTTGGTAGGTACTTATTGATATTTTTTGTTTTGTTAAGGAGTGTACCGACTAGAGAGTGCCATCGTCAGTTAGTCATTTTAAATACCTATTTCATAATTTAAGTATCAGAGGCTGTATTTTTGAATCACTTGTGCCACTTCGAGCGATTTTAATAATTCGATTTCTACTGATTAACGATCGATATCGGTATTTTTTCTATGTGAATCGTACGACCGCAACGAGTAGTCTCAACCTTTAGCCGCAGGAGTCCCACGTAGAACGAAAATCAGCAGAAATCGAGATATTTAAATCGCCCGAAAAGGCACGAGCGATTCAAAAATAAGGGTCCAGACACAGTGGCCTTATAGGTACTCTACAATTTAATCGTCAAATGCCTCTCTATTAATTGTTGATACTTTGACAATAGAGTGTCGATAGAAGTCATATTTGACGTGTATTTGATCACATGTATCCAATAAATGTGTCAAATACACGTCAAATATGAGAATTACTTATATCGACACTCGATTGAGACACGATTGTGAGAGCAGACGAAGACCCTGGTGTGAGTCGCTGGAACTGAATTTCAGTGATGATCCAATTTTGCTCCAATTAATAAGAGTATTATACTTATATTAGCTAAGCTAGCTAACTTTTGAGGTATTAGTGATTTTTTGCCGTAGTAATTATTTCGTAACTGTTTTCGAGATAAAATAAATTAGGTATGCTGAGACTTAGAAATTTGAGACTATTGAGATGTAGAATATGGTCACAGATCACATGTTTTGGTTAAGGTGTCCATTAAAGTGCTGAGTGCGTTTGTTCAAGAAAAAAATTAGTAGGCATGTTCTAAAAAGCTGGGTCTTGGAAACACATAGCCTTATTTATAAACGTGGAGTAAGGTCGGAGTAATTTTACCACTTTTTGTTTCCGTCTGTCAACTTGGAAAGTAGTTGTCACGGCAAAAGACAAAACATTTTCTCACTACTCCGACCTTACTCCACGTTTATTATTAAGGGCATTAGTACCTACTTTTGCACATTTTGATGTGACATAAGAGCTGTGTTGGTCTAGTTTTAGTTCTGATTTTCATTCCGATGGTCTGGAGCTCGAATCCAGACCCACAGCGCACCAATGTCTTTTACTTTAAGAAAACTTTATTTGCGCTGTTAACATCGCTCTTACGACAAAGGCAAACATCGTGAGATAATAGACATGTCCTAGGACTCACCACAGTCCGAAGGCATGGGACGTTTGTCAACCCGGAGTGGGCTCCCGTGGCGTCTTAGCCCCGTAACCCTAAGCCCTTGTCGTACAATGGGACAGATTAGCGGATTATAAAAATCTAGATACCAACAAATAGTTTAATTTTTAGATAGAACCATAATATAACTAATTGGCTCTTTTACCAGTTAGCTTGACATGCATAATTGGAGCATCGTCATTTATTATTCAATTGGTTGTCTAACGCCTGTGATAGCTAAGTGATACCACAGTTTAACTAAATTAAAATTAAAGTCCTATTTCTTAGATAATATGATAGACGTCGTAGATTAGAACAAACCTCATTGGTTTTTTATAATGTTATTTAAGCAATTGTTTTTGTTTTGTAAATTTTTAGAAGATAAATAAATTAAAAAAAAAAAAAAACTAGTAGTTGGCGATTCTTGAAGTTTCCCATCTGTCATACAAATTTGTTTTACGGCACCGGCCACGTAAGTTGTAGGAAAGGTCACATAAGTTGTAGGAAAGGTCACATTAGTTGTAGGAAATTGTAGGAAAATTGACACATGAGTTGTTAAAAACTCGTTTTCATAAAACAGGCAAGTTTGCATGCTTTTATGTATTTCTTTCTTCTATGGTGATAGTTAGGTAAAATATTACCTAAGTATTACCATGTTATAGCAGCCAGGTAACGTATAAATTAATTTATTATACATTTTATACTATACCTACTAAGGTTTGTGAGGTTGTTTGTTATTCCGTCACGCAAAAAAGGCTGAATCGATTTGATTAAACTTTGGAATGTTAACAGCTAAAGTTCTAGAATAACACCTTATAATGCTATCCCGATATCCCTGCGTGATCGAAAATTATGTGCATGATATCGCAAATTTACACTTTTTTTTATCTATTCTCGGTCCTAAACCTCATCTCAATATTTGGAAATTCGAGTGTCAATCATTTAAAAACAATTTGCAGATAAAAGCAGCCAATTCGTTATTAATTAGATACCTAAGTCATGAGAATGTGAAAGTAAAAACGGTGACTATAGTAGGTAGGTAGGGAACCCCACACTTCGCATAAACTTTTTTGTCATAATTTCATAAGGCATAACTCAATTGGCATAATTTCATAAGGCATAATATTCAGTTGTCATAATTTAAAATGGCATAATATTTTTTAGCATAATGGTTATATGGCATAACTACATTAAGCATAATAGTCAATTGGCATAATTCAATATGGCATAATATTGTTTGGCATAATGATCTTGTGGCATAATTAAATTACATTAGGCATAATGGTCAATTGACATAATTTAATATGGCATAATATAGTTTAGCATAATGATCTTTTGGCATAATTACATTAGGCATAATAGTCAATTGACATAATTTAAAATGGCATATTTTTTAACATAATGGACTAATGGCAAAACTACATTTAATTGAAGTTCATGGCCTTATCATGATACAATTTTCTTACCTATACCTAAATGTTGGTATACCTAAGAGGAAAATAATAGGTGTAGGTTAGGTTAGGTTAGATATTGCGAATAAGCTCACGCGAGCGAAGCGAGCGATTTCCTTTCGGTCTCATCATTTTCCATACCAGAGAAGTATATTGTAATAAAGTATGTTTTAATAATATATTTATGGTAAAAACTTTATGCCAAAAGAAGATTATGCGAAAAATGTTCAATCGAAAAGTAGAAGACCCACCAGGAATTGTGTACCTATCTGAATAATAACTAACCCAGTAGGATAGGTTTAGGTTAGGTTAGATGTTTTGATAATCGATCTAAAGCACAAACTGGTATTTCTGTAATTATTTGTGAATTGTGAAAAAGTTACCCTCATTTAGTTTATAATAATGTTTTTGAATGCGCCTTTGTCTTTAATTCAAGCAAAGCTTCAGTTTGATAAATTGTATTAGTTGTTGTGCTAGAAGTTTTCCTTTATGGGTTTTATGAACATTTAAATAAGTTTTGAATATTAGTATGTTATACTTACTTTTCGTATGTTATGCGTTTTGTAGGTGATGGTATTTGATGTTAGGCTTTTAGAATATTATGCGTTCTAATGTTATGCGTTTTGTAGGTTATGGTACTTGATGTTAGGCTTTTAGAATATTATGCGTTCTAATGTTATGCGTTTCGTATGTTATGCTTTGTGAATATTAGGAATTATTTGTTTATGCCTTCTGTATGTTATGCCAATTGAAATTATGCCAAAAGAGTTTATGCTTTTTCAGTTTATGCCTTATGAATATTATGCGTTTTGTAATTATGACTTATATTTTCGGCCTTTTGTGTTTAGGACAAAAAAAGTTATGCGTTAAGGACGGTACCCAGGTAGGTATGATACTTACCATTAAAACTAACTCTGTAGGAAGATTTTAAAGTAACGAGAAAAGTCATGTTTGGCACTGTTTTTCATTTTCACTACACTCTCGTACACTTTCACAATACTAAATTGATTAATATGCCACCGAAATTAAACAATGGGGTGGCACACGCAAAGCTGTGAGCAGATGAGATGTAGAGTAGATTAAATAAAAAAAAAATGACATGTCAAAGAGATATCTTGCTAATATCCGAATGAATAAACGTACTTTGATTTTTGTTTTTTTTTTTTTTTGATGGCGCTGGCCTCGGATGATCTTTTTTTTTTGTTGATGGTCCCCCACGAATGAAAACGCCGAGTTTTTTTTTCTTTCGGTCTGAGACCGATATGGCCAATTTCGCGCCGAGAGTTGTAAAAAACACCTGTTTGACAGTTCTTAATTCAAACCTAAGATCAGTCGACTAGCGCCCTCTGCCGGGATAAAAAGTTGGTGTTCCTCCTCATTTACACGAATTTTAACTAAGTTTCACGAAACTGAAAATGCAGCTCAAGGCGTTTACGACATAACCTTAAAAAGTCCCACTTGAGTTTTACATTAACTCTTACCTTATAAACACTGATTAACAGTTGCATAAACTGTTTATCGTTTGTACTATCGAAGTTTCAAAGTTGACAGACAGAGACAATCGTTACATAACTTAGTCATCTATTAATCATCGTTTAAAAGTAAGAAGGAAATAGTAAACAGTATGTAGGCTGATTTATGTCATATTTTTAATTTTATTAAAAGAAAAAATGTTTTACTCTTATCGCTTTGTTTTATTATCTGTTGTATGTATGACAATTGCATTATTGACCTCTGTGGCCAAGTTCTTGGAACGGGAAGCGGCAAATGACCCAGATTTATTATTTTCTTATTTTTTTATTATATTTTTTTATCCTCGAGTCGATATACCTACTATGGTAGTTACTGCCTTGTTGGTAACATGTTTATTATGGTGCATATATGCATATAATGCTTAACACATTATTTTGTATACAATATTTATCGTTCAAATTAAGTCTATAAATACTAAAAATTAAAGGGGAAAGATTTATTTATTTGTTTGTAACGAATAGACTCCGAAACTACTTGGCCGATTTCAAATTCTTTCACCAATAGAAAGCTACATTATCGAAGAGTTATAAATTGTAGATATACAGTAACTGCTGGTTGTAGGTAAAATGAAACAGTGTGTCACGGCTTCATCCGCTAAAGCTCTTTTGTAAGGTAAAATCATTTACAGTTGTAGGGTTTTAATCATTGAATTGCGGGCAGCAATGATGAAATTAAAATGAACAGGATGGTTAACACATTCGTATAGTTTATCACTATAGGTATACACCTGATTTAAGTAAGTATATACCATGGAAACATTATTTCTTAGTGTTAATCCACACTTAGGAAATACTGCTTTTTGAAAAAATAGACGAGTTATTGAAAGCATTTTTTCAAAAAGAAGTATTTTAAGGATTAGATATGTCCAGTAAAATGGTGCTGTTTCGTTTCGGAATCAATTTTTTTGCCTATCTGTGTAGTTATAGGCAGGAAATGAGATAGGTACCTCGATTGTGATAAGTGGCCTAATATCGCGGAATCGGCGTGATATTTGTGTCAGAACTTGCAATACTAAAGTTCAGACTGCTACTTTTAACAGAGATAAAACTTTTGCATATTTTTTTACGCTTTCGTTGAATTTTCGACTTTTAAATAAAATCTTCAATTAGGAAAATCATTATTATGTAGGGTACCTAATATTTTAATGCATTTTTTTTTCTATAGTTTAGCAGAATTTCGCTTTTAACTAGGTTTAAGAGCCTGCAGCCCTTTGCAGCATCATTTCTAAAGGAAACTTTGGCCGAGGAATGCTTTGTCACATCGCTCATGCTCCCATATAAGATTTTAAGTATTTAAAACTTATGTCGGCATCAGAACGTCACCAACGATTATAATCCTATTATAATTAACAATAATGAGGTTATCCAATGTTATCATTGAGCATAAAGTTAAATATATTCTGGGCAGTTATTACTGTGGCGACGAACGCGCGACGGCTTCAGTTTTATATATCTATGAATATGTATTCTTGTAATTCTTAAATTGTGATTTTTTCACACGTTCATATCACTATCTGTCACAGTTTATCGAACACTGACCCTAACAACTTGCACAATAGGTATACAGCATTTTGATAACAATGGCAATTTTGCTTAAAATAAATTATTTATATGGCCCGTTGATTTACAGAGTAACTATTGATTAATCCGGATTTTTCAGGAGAGGGTTTTTCAGTTGAATGCACGCACTCGTATCTATCAAGGTAGAATAGTGAAATTAAAATTCTATATATATACTGATTGTATTAGAACATTGAAAAACAAAATGTGGGTACCGTGATTGGATAACAAAGTTTACTCCATAGTCAGTCAGACTTTGATGAAAATATGTTTTTGCTACCTAGAACTAGGTAAAAATTATACTCATTTTTCGGTTTTAGTCGCGCGGTGTATTTATTACTTTTAGCAATGTTTTAAAACGCTCAACGTTTAGAGACTTTTACAGGTCCTGCCTGCCTGACCGAGGCCTGGAAACCGAAGAATGAGTTTAATTTTTATCCATAGCCACGTAAACAGAAAAAAAAGAATATCTTACTTATTTTTATTATATTGTATTCCTCTTTGGTGTTTGGCCTTCATAATCGTAGGTAAGATTATATGATTGATTACTGCAGATTATTGCAAGCAATATACCTACCTGCGCCCACTTTTGTAGTAAAATCAATCACAGACGCACGTATTATAATGCAATTACAATTAGGTGAATATAATTAATCCAATCATAGTCTCAGATAACTGTTTTAAGGGTTTCGTGGTCAATAACCCGCATTAGGGTTAGGATTTCTAATTAGGTTAGTTTAGGAATATATGTAACAAAAGCCCTAATATTGACACTTGCTGATTAATTATGTTTATGACATTCTTGTATGGAAGCCTCCCTTTTTAATAGCTTTTATTTAACTTGCAATGTATGTTTTTTTAAATTATTTCGTTCTAAAAAAACAATTTACTTAATTTGAACATTCAGTTAAATAAGTTTATTTGAGTATTAACCGTAAAATTAAGGAAAATACCACTGAGATATTATAAGTTAACCAAAAACATAACTTTATTTATTATTAAGTTTTTTTTTTCAAACTGTATAATTTCTATTGCCTAATTCCATTAAGGCCAAAAGTGCCCAACATGTATTATAATTGTAATAACTAAGTAGGCACCTATCTCTTTCAAACTTATATTTCGTGAACTGCGTGGGCCAATTTCTCCTACTGCATCTTTGCGAAGTGTTGATACAGTTGGAACAATAAGCAAGTATAATAATTAATTTCGCATATAGAAGGTACCTTTTATTCGATACTGAATGCAAAAAAATTAACCAGCATAAAGTTATATTAAAACATTGAACTTATTATTAAATTAGCATACAGTTATCAAAGTGTGAAAGATCATGACCCTGTCTATATTTATTTCATAAAAAAAGATTGCGATTTAGGGCACCGACGACGTTCTTGTTGGAACATTGACCGTGTGATACGCTAACTTAGTTAAAATACTTTAAAATTATAAGAAAACTTTTAAAATCTAATTTAATTAGGCTTTCTCTTGACCAAAACAATTATTTTTCCCAGTACAGTAATTCGGGGTAAAATAAGACCAGCGGTGAAACATTGGACCACACCCTCAGCAAAGACTTTTCATTATTGTCAATTAAGATGAATTTGCCTTTCACTTAGTCCAATATTACCCTGATAGTAAAATATTTTGATAAAATGAGTTTTAAGGTGAGAAAAAACTTTGGTCCAACAATCTCAAAATCAACACAACTTTAAACCCCGTTTATTTCTACCTCAATCTGAGCATTTACATTTAATGTCTACGTTTTTTTAAATGTAATTGTTATTTCCGACTACACAAGATCACTTTAATAATAATAACAATTACTTACTTTGTGGTCGATCTATACATTTTATTGCGTAACTACTGTAAATTGTATTTTGTGTGGTCCAAAGTTAACCGGAAAAATTTGCCTAATGTATCCAATTTATTCATATGTTATTATAATATAAATAAAGTTTCCATAGAGAGCTTAAAACGTTGCTCCTTAGTTAGAGGTTACTTGAAGTTGCGATATAAGAAATGTTTTCTTGAGTCATATTTAAAGTAAGCATCTACGTTAGCATTGTGTCATTGTATGATCTTTATGTATGAAAGCGACAAGAAAATATGGCGACTGAGAGATATACCAAGAAAGGTTGATAAGGCAGCGATAAAACACATGTGACCCGCATTCACTTGCTTAACCTGGATGCAGCGGAAGCCGGTGCAAAGTTAACAAAACAATCATTCTGTTATAATTTGTGAAGTAGGTAATTTATTTAAAAAAAAACTTGTCAGAAAGTGCCTAACATTTAAACGTAGGTAAATCAATACGTTATTTATATCTGTGTATTTGTTTTACTTTTGATGTAATCTACCTATAATATGTTAATTGAAGATTGTTTGTTGTGGAAATAAAGCATCTATCTATCTATTTATCGTCTAGGCAAAGCCCAAAATGCAATTCGGTCTTACTAAGTATGACCTGGCTCCTGTTTCATAAAGCCGACAATCCGACTTATATGTCAATAACTGACTTATTTGTCAAATTGTCACGCTTAGACTGTTTCATAAAAGTGACAATTATTTAAAAAAGCGACAGGTGAAAACTTGATATATTTATAATTGTAGAACGCGTTTCATAAACGCGATATATGTCAAGAAAACGCGACAATTATGTCGCCGACATGTCGGGTTCCGACATATGGGTAAGGCGCCTGTCGCAATTGTCGGACAATTTTACAAATATGTCAATATGTCACGACAATTTTCTGTTTCATAAAGCAGAATTGTCAAGTTTTTCCCGACAAATTGTCACCTGTCACCTGTCGCACAAAAAGTTTTATGAAACAGAAAAATGTTGTCTGTTTCATAAAACAAAAAGTTTTATGAAACAGACAACATTTTTCATTTTTCTGTACTTTTTCTGTACACAAATTGTCGGTTCTTGACATATGTCGCACCTGTCTGATTGTCAGCTTTATGAAACAGGAGCCTGACTGATCTTTACAGCTCGTTGTGCTCGCGCTCGTTTGATCATCATATAAAACTGAAACTAACCTTTCTTTCTATAAGTGATTGCCAGAATTTTGGAGGATTGCGGGTTTTTTGTATGGAATTTGTATTGCAATTGTCATTCCTAACCATCAAAGGTTGTCTGCGAAAAAAAAACCGCCGCAACTTTTAAGTTCTATAAAATTAAGTTAAAATTGTGTGTTGTGCAAATAACAATAAATTATTATTTTATCTAGGTACGTCATTTCCTGAGGGGAAACCAGACGAGTTCGAGATGCATGGATTTTATGACATTGATACCTAATATAAAAAAAACGTGTAACTAGAAAAAACGTTACCACAGTTTACCTAGTATAGTTCGCGTCTTGCGATGCTCTATACCTACAGTTACACAACTTATATACAAGATTGTTTCCCGGAACCGGTCACATGTAGAAATCTTGTAGATATAAGGAGAAGGATATGTAGGAAATGACTTTCTGTCGCAGCCCCTTTTCAGAAAACAGGCAAACTATATACTAGGGTTGTACTGACAGGACACTTACCAAATTTATCAAATATAGTTGGACTAAAAAACGGAGAATTTTATGGTAAAACTAAATTAAAAACATCCCCTATTTTGTTTTTATTGTCAAATACGAACCAAATTACATTTGGACTTTGAAGATGGAAATCGAAATCTTAGATAGATATCTGTTTGAAAAAAAAAACGAGATAATAAAGAAATTCACAAATACTAGGTAGGTACATTAATTAAAATAAAACCAGCCTGCTTAAAAAAACTTTAAATAAAAACATATGCATTATCTATCTATCTATTACTATTATAAAGCGGAAGAGTTTGTTTGTTTGTTTGAACGCGCTAATCTCAGGAACCACTGGTCCGATTTGAAAAATTCTTTCGGTTTTGGATAGTCCATTTATTGAGAAAGGCTATAGGCTACTTACGATCCCTATATTCCCACGGGATCTGGACTTATGCGGGTAAAACCGCGGGGAGCTGCTAGTGCATAATAAAAACTGAAAAGAAAATAAAACAAGTCCAGTAGTCACAGAACATAGCGACTTTAACAGTCGGGACCCATTGACTACCTAAAATCTAGCTTATCATATACCTTTTCAACAATGGGTCCCGACTGTTAAAGTCGCTATGTTATGTGACTACTGGACTTGTTTTTTAAATTTTTAGCAAGCATATAAGCAGGGGTTTTTTTTTAATTTTTATTTAATTTTTTATTTTGCGCTTTTTAGTCAGCATTAGGGGCAAGACGTGATATTATATCAATTTAATTGTATTTTAATCGCAATCGCATCATTTCATTGAGGGGGTTATTAAGTTGAGGATTATTTAGTAAGTTGCGGTAATCTAAGGTATGGACGACTTTTAACCAACTTATAACCGTTGCAGATCCCAAATAGTTATATTAAATGAAAAATGGTTAGAGAAACCTAACAATGATTTTTGAATACCTTAATATTTAACGTAAAACCTTAATATTCAACGATACCCCACTTGATTTAGTCAGTCAACTTTTGTTTTCTTAACCAACTTTAAGTCGTTGTAGATCCCAAATAGTTAAACTAAATGAAAAATGATTAAGGAAACCTAAGAATGATTTTTAAATACCTATTCGACGATATAGACTCGATATAGTCAGTCAATTTTTCTTTTTTTCTTTTTTACAAAATGGCGTCTGGTGGTCGCCATTTTGACACTCCCAGGATTAAGACGAATCGATTGACGTGCGAATCATCAAAATCGGTCTATCCGTTTGGCCTCTGGAGCGCCACATAGGAACAAACATACAAACAAACAAACAAACATACATACATAGACTGATAAACACATAAAATTCTTTGCGTCGCGCAGTCGGGTAAAAAAAAGGAATACCTAGTCGAAAACTAAATTACATCTATTGAAAAAAACATCACACTAAATAACAATACCTTATTTAAAAATATGTAGATACTAATTTAATTATATACTAACTCAGAACTTACCATTATGTAGTAGGTTAAATATATCTACTGTATAGGTACTTATCATGTGACCATGATTTTTTGCGAGTACAAGTTAATTTAAAATATTAAGTAAAACAAAATTTTAATGGTTGTTAAATGACGCAGACATTCTATTTAGTATTGTATTTCAAGTAGTTAATTTTTTTTTATAATTACTAGTAATATACAAGAATGATACTCATTCAGTGGTTTTATCCCCAAAAGTCCCGTTGTCCCGACTTATAAGGTCCATACAAACTTAATACCAAAATAAATTATGAAAAATTTAGTGGTCTACCTTAAAATATCGATATTATTCGGATTAAGATTTTACTTTTATAGGGTCCCCACCACACGTTTTTCCAAAATATTCATTCGAAATGAAATAAAACGGAGAAACATTATTTTCCTTTTCCAGCGTAAATTACTAGTTTACATCTCATTTGTTTTATATTATTCCCAATAAAAAGTAATTTACGGTGTAAAAATGAAAAAAATTTGGAAACCCTTGTTGGTTTTCAAAATATTCATTCACTACTTTTATAGGGTCCCCCCTATAAAAGTAAAATCTTAATCCGAATAATATCGATATTAAGGTAAAAAACTAAATTTTTCATAATTTATTTTGGTATTAAGTTTGTATGGAAATGGTAACAGTCGCCGAGTTCTTAAGCAGAATTTGTTCATTGGTTTGAGGTCTGCATTAACAGTCCATCAAGACAAAACATTTACTAAAATTCTATTTTCAATAGTACTATTGATATTTGGCAATGAAAGTCTGGGGGTTTTTATCAATTTGTTAAAGTTAACGACTATGAAAGTTAACAATTCTACTGTGTCATCTGTTAAAACGTCTTGAAACTATATTTAATTACAAATAGGGGTCGTTACAAATCTCAAGAAACCGTGGGTGGCTCTATATTGAGGTGTTCTTTTTGCGTACTTCCTGATCCCGTGCTTATATTAAAAAAAAAAATATACACGTGTACAAAATTTGCTTCTTGGCTAATTATACGCATGGGGATGTCATCAGTCGGTCGGTCAAGTTTTTTTTAAAGTCAATCGTAAATGATTTACCTACCTACTAGTTTGATTCCCTCGTAAACCTTGGTCTTGGTTTGGCAGTTCTTTGACACTTACGTAACATTTTTTTATAGTAGTACTCAATTATCTAGCTTGAGTTAAGACGTTGTTTGACCGCTTGCGGATCTTGATTGCGTGAAGTCAATACTGTGGTAAATACTATTCACAATGAAAAAGCGACAGCGACAACGATATGGTCGAAAATCAATCAGAATAATTTATATGTATAAAAATCTAATTGGTAATGGAAGAGCACGCCGTTCTTCAAAATATATTATTATTATCTCTTTATTGGTGCGAGTAAATATCACACCTAGTAATTTAGTTTGGAGCTTTATAATGTTTATCGTTGACTATTTTTTAAGGAGTCATCCTTAAAATAGTCAACCTATTTTGTCTCACGGAGTGTCAACTCCATTAGACAAAATAGGTACGTACCAAGATTATATATATTAGTAAAATGCAGCGACTAAAATGTTGTTTTTTTACATCTAACCTGCGTTTATAGACATTATTCCAAAAATACTTAGTCTTAAAAGTGTACGATACACATCATGGATACAATTCGTTATTACTAGTTTTAGTGTATTTTAGTTTGATCTGTAGGTAAATGTAAAATGAATAGTTGGTACAATACAACTGACCAGTAGCCAATTACTATTTCTTAGTTTCTGATCTTCTTATTTACACTGTCATGTCGGCGCAAGTCGCACGTTACTCTAATGTGTATCAGCGAAAACTAATTATTTAGGCAAATTATTTTTATGGTTTATGGACAATTTGGAGCCGAGATGAAGTCACTGACATCTTAATTGATTGTAACAGATAATATTATTATAGTCTTGATATATGATAGATGGTTTTATCTTCTCCACAGGGCTTTATCTTGCACTTGCACTAATACAGGCATATTAGTGCAAAGATTCTTCTTCTGTTTTCGCGATGTTGTATTGAATATCAAAATATTAATTATTATTTATTATTTTGATTAGAATAAATTTGATGTAAGCATGAGTCACCATAAAACAACCCCCAGGAGTTTCTTGTGACTTCTTCTCATGAAGGGGCGCGTTTGCGAAGTCACGTAGTGATAAATTAATCGTTGAAAGGTGATTTGTGCATAGTTGGTAATGATAGGCTAAATAAAATGTAAATAATAAAGTAAAATAATAATAAAGTAAATAAAAGTAATAGAGTTAACATTAAATAATAAAGTTTAATAATAAAAATTTAACAATAAAGTAAATAATAATCATTGCAATTTTGGAACCTGCGTAGACAGGAACGTTTTTGATAACATTTTAATAGTTTTTAATAATAAGACGGTAGTCTCACTGTAACTTTTTTAATACATTAGAATGACAAATCACATCTTAGTCTATCCTGAAGAAGAGACCTGGAAAGGTCTCGAAACGTTGAGCGTTGTAACAATGCTAAAAGTAATAAAAACCACGCGATTCAAACCGAAAAATGTCTTTAATTTCAATATTAGTGCAAGATAAAACCCTGTAGTAGTAGTAGGTACTGTCACAAAAGAACCTTAAAATGTAAACAAAAGAACTGTCAATTTTAAAGGAATAAGTCACAAAATAAAGAGCTGTCACTTTCAAATAAATGTATGATATTTTTTTTTACATTTTCTATCTAAGTTTCTGAAATAGGGCGTATGTGCATAATTAATAGATTTAGGTATTCAAAAGCTTGTCAGTAATATTTACCTACTCAAATGATTCACATCATTATCAAACCAACAAAAAAAGAAACAATTTGAATATGGCATAATTTTCTATTAAAAATTGCTCAGTTTTAAAATAAGAGCCAGGCGTCTTTTAATTTTAACTTTTTTTACTTCTTTATAGTTTTAATTATAATATGTAGGTATATTTTTTCCTCAAAAATGTTGTATTGTGACGTCATGAAGCCTATAAACCTGCGGACGGTCTAGCTAGACGCTTGAATCGATGCTTCATTTGTTGAAATAATAGGTAGGTAGTTTAGATGTTATGAGAACAGTTAAGCACACAGACACACATTAATACAAACATAATATACCTACATCGCGGTCAAAAGTTCTCTCTTCTTTTGCCGTTGTCGGGTTAATATGTAAAGTAACATTTTATTGAATAACCCTTTTACTTATAAACGATGATTTACAGCTGCATAAACTATACATCGTTCAAAGTTGAAGGATAGAAACTTATAAGTGGGTTAGATTATAAATTAAACGCATATATGCCTTTAATTTACAAATAAGCTTATAAGCTTATTTGCCTAGTTGTGCCCGTCGATCTTGTATAGTCGGGCAGATTAAGCAACGCTTGGCGCGGTCACTACTTTGATGTATGACCGAAGTCTCTATGGGAAAAAATATTTTCTATAGCACCTACATGCTTCGGAAGGCAAGTTAAGCAGTTGGTCTCGTTTGATAATATTATAAATCGTAAAGATTGTTTGTTTGTTTAATCAAATATGTTCGAAATAAAACTTTGCCTACGGATAGTTTAAATAATGGAATGTAACATAGGATCGAGATTTACGCGGGCGAAACCACGTGATAAGTGATAATAAACGGGACCAACTTTTGTTATATCTGATATCTGATAGCAGTCGTTAGGTCAAGTTAGAGACCTTAGTGTAACTCTTAGTGCGACACACCTCTACATGAACCTCTGATGAGGTGATCCTACGACAATTAATAACATAGAGACCGCAGTCAGTATTAACGATAGGTATTCATATCAGTACTGTGTATATAATTTATATTAATATTGTTGAGGATTTACACGATGTACGGTGTATACTCGATGTTTATTATTCAGTCACGCATTAAACAGAAAATAGTTAGGCTACGCACCGACGTACAATTTTGGCAAGGTTACATTCCTGATAAATCTATAAATGTATATCACTTGTACCTACCTACTGAAAATACAAATTAATAAATAGATAGGTAGGTATATATTTTAAAGCCTTGCTTATGAAAACATAGGTATGTATAATTAGGTAGGTAGGTACTTACATACCAAAATGGTTAATAACTAGGTACAAAGAATCAGAAAAAAATATAGGTAAGGGGCTGGTTCTAATTTCAAGTTCAGTATGCTATCTCAGCTATAAAGGTTATAGTCTAAGAGCCCGTGAAGATCGACCTTCACCCATCTGATAACCAGATGAGACATATTTTTTATCAAATATTATACATTAACGAACATGCCTATGATAGCTTGCCTATTGAAAAGTGTTCATGGCTATTTTTAATTAAATTAATTTTAATCAATTTTTTTTCATCACCTTCACTCTTTTGATAACCGAATGAATTGTACCTCAACTGATAGTTTTTAACATACAGAATATGCCTAGATAGGCTTGCCTACTAATTTCTGTTCATGGCTACCTGGCAAGCAGGTGTGAACGGGTAAGTCAATATAGGTAACTACACCGATCTGATAACCCATTCAAATTTATATCATAAGAAAGATAATTTAATTACAAAAGCAATCGTATAAGCTTGCCTGCAAAAAACCGTTCATGGAATACCATTGCCAAGCTATAAACTTTCTCTCTCGCACCTATTAAATGACTCCAATTCTAAAACTTTATAGCTTGGCAATGGTATTCCATGAACGGTTTTTTGCAGGCAAGCTTATACGATTGCTTTTGTAATTAAATTATCTTTCTTATGATATAAATTTGAATTGGTTATCATATCGGCGTAGTTACCTATAGGTATTGACTTACATGTTCACACCTGCTTGCCAGGTAGCCATGAACAGAAATTAGTAGGCAAGCCTATCTAGGCATATTCTGTATGTTAAAAACTATCAGTTGAGATACAATTCATTCGGTTATCAAAAGAGTGAAGGTGATGAAAAAAAATTGATTAAAATTAATTTAATTAAAAATAGCCATGAACACTTTTCGATAGGCAAGCTATCATAGGCATGTTCGTTAATGTATAATATTTGATAAAAATTATGTCTCATCTGGTTATCAGATGGGTGAAGGTCGATCTTCACGGGCTCCTCTACTATTACCTACCTTTTCCACTGTTGGTATAAAAGTTACAACTTGACTCCGGTTACAATTGGAAAGCAATACACGAATGTTTGAAAATTTAAAAGAGGTGGTTATAGATAATCGAATCGTACAAAATGCTCATTTCAAATCAAATTAAAAAAAATCAAAAACACGACGACACTGACACTGACACTTTACCTAAAACAGAGCACATCCGTGGTGTGAGAGTAGCCTGGAGGGTTACTTCGGTTCGTTTCGATACGACAACGATACTGTCATAACGATGGTTCTACTGTCACCCTACTATCAGAATGTGACAGTAGAATCATCGTATGACAGTATCGATGTCGTATCGAATCGAACCGCAGTAACCCTCCGATCGGATTTATGTAAAGTGAAGTAAAGTAAGTAAAGGTAAGTGTCATCGTGTATTTTGAGCTTAGGTATGGTTTATACAGAATAGCCTGCGCATGCGGTGACATGTGGTTAAATTAACCTAATGACAGCAAGAAATCGTTAAATCCAATGTTTGGCTTTAAAACGTCGCCGTAGTTGTTTTCTCGTCAACCTTGTGAGATGAAGTCATTGCTTACCAAAGCTTGTGGTTAATATGTCATTTGTTGCCAGTTTGTAGGCAAATCTACTGAATAAAGCGTGATTTCATTGATAAACAGAAAAATAATGACGTGGTCGTCTAATTTTACATTTACATTTAGCATTACAAATAGCATTACAAAGTAACGGTCAGTTTCTTCATCTACACCTACTCTACTTTACTCTATATACTATCTCTACTCATACTATAGTAGGTAATATTATAAAGAGGAATAATTTATTTGTTTGTAACGAAAAGAGTCCGGCCTACGAATAACTACTAGACCAATTTCAATAATTCTATCATCAAGAGAAAGTTTTATTATCGAGGAGTAACATACCTAGGTTATTTTTTATCCATATTTCACGGGATCTGAAGATCGTGCATATAAAACTTTTTTCACTTACCTATGACAATTTAACTACCTATTAGTACCTAGACTTGTTTCTTGTTTAACACATTTTGAACTCCCGATGGAAAAAGAGGTGTGTTTAGTTTAAGGTGTTTGTCTGTGTGTCTGTCTGTGGCAAAATAGCTCACGGCTGAAACGATTTTGAAAGTTTTTTTGTGTTGTTGAAAGGCGAGACTGATTAATACAATAAAACCAGGTTTTGAAATTGACTATAGTTATAAAAAATCCTCTGAGGTGTCGAAATGTGAAAGCATGGGGGCTTCGAATCCCACCTGCACATCCGGAGACTAGTACAACCTTGGACTTAAGTAATTTATTTGGAATAAGAAGAAATATTTAAATGTAATATCGCAGACGTATGTACAAGGAGGCAAATGTTGTACCTATGCAAACACCTGTTTAAACTTTGATAACCACGAGATAGACTTATTTTGTGGAATGTTGCACCCATAAAAAGCGCAGAATGGTGTAAGGTGTTTTCAAATTAGTTTTATTAACCTCATCATTATTTTAGCGATGTTCTCAGAGACGGAGCAACCGGGATTTCATGGATAGGGTCCCTATTCCCTATCCATAAAATTTTACTTTTACCTTCTAACCCCGAAAGGAAAGTCTGCGTCAGAGCCTCGTCCGTTTTTCAACAGGTGCACAAAGCTAGCAGGTGAGGTTGACTTGGTCAAACGGTCATCTATCTTGTGTAAAAATGCTTATGTCATTTGTCGTTATGTACATTACAAAAAACCACATGGAAAATATTAATTGTAGGATTTGTAGGGTAACTTTTACAAAACAATAAATAATATCTTCTTATATATAAAATTTCCATGTCACAATGTTAGTTACCGTACTCCTCCGAAACGGCTTGACCGATTTTTACCAAATTTTATATACGTACCTATTCAGTAGGTCTGAGAATCGGCTACTATCTATTATTTATAAGGCAAAACAACGTTTGCCGGGTCAGCTAGTAATATATAATAATCATAATTCATTTATTTTCAGATAATTTCAATCCATAAATAAAATTGTTAGTACTAAATATTCAAAATTACAATTTAAAATGACAACAAAAAAAAATAGTTACAAATAAAACACTACAATTTTAAGATAAGATAAATACGATTAAAATTAGTAAAAATAGTTTAAATTAATAACTCCTCTGTAAAAGAATAATATTTAGTTTTTAGTCCCGAAAAAAAATGTTATAAATAATTTTAGAATTGTCTACCTACCTCATACAGTGCTCAATATAATAAAGTAGTGCTCAATATCATAGTCATAAAATATATGGGCAATTCAATCTATTCCCTATCATTTTCAAAACACTGTTTGAGCTGGCTCTGACTCCGCGCACCAGTGACGTTACATTTTTTGTGTATTGTGTGGCATAAAAGCAATCTGTCCTTGCATCTTGCGAACAACATAATTCCTACTTACCTACCTGTTTTATCTGACCCTAAAGATAATATACCTACCTATATAAACAAACCTATAAAAAAAAGTTCTGAACTATATTTAAATAGAACAATATTCAATGAAATAAATACAAAGGAAGAAACGGGACCGGCCGGCTATGTCGCAACTTTTGCATGCGATCCCCCTCCCCGAGAGTTCCTGCTACAAAAGCAACAAGTAACAACAAAACTTACCGCGAACCCAGCGAAACCAGTCTGCGACGATACTATCGCATAAGACGAATACATTGCTGAATAATTTAGATCACTCTTTACCGAGCTCCTTGAATAAACTGTTAATGGATTAGTTGAGCAGAATAGTCTTGAAAGATTACTATCATTACAAAATACATTGCGTACTCAAAAGCTTTTATTTTCTAGACTAGTAAAAAAGGATTACCAATGGTACACTATCTTAAATCACTAAATTAAATTAAGTAATTAAAATTAAAAATCCGCCAGCCCTTTGGTCACCAGAAGCAGAAGCAGAAGTTTTAAGTGCCAGACCTGGTTTAAACCATGATTTACTATGCCAAATCACGGTTTAAACCAGGTCTGGCCTTAAAACTCATTTTATAATAACAAGGTAAAGGTTTCGCAGAGGTAATAAACTCGATTCAGTCTGAGTCATAGTTGAAACTTGAAACTGTTCTCGCGGAACCATTGTTACCCGACTGCCCAGTGCCCAGGAAGGGTTATGTTTTTTACGCGTATCTTGTATGTCTGTTTGTAAATTTGTTTACTTACGTCGTATCTTCCAAAGAGCTGGATGGATTTGGATAACAAACGTATTATATTCATCTTCAAAATCCAAGCGTCCCTAAATAGGTGTTTGAAAGAAAAGAAAAACATAAATTGGCAGATTTTTAGCGGGTTTTTAATAAATAAAAGTACCTATCTATTATTTATTAAAATTTAACGGTCTCTTTATAATTTTTACCCGGTATCATTTTTACTGTATTTTATGAGTTTTGGGTGGCATGCATAACCACAACAACATTTTTTATATTTTTAGCATTATCAAATAAATATTAATCAATTAAATATTTATAATATTAATCGGAACAGTTAACAGTGAAGCTAGCTAGGAAGAACACACTTAGGTATAGCACTTGCAAGTTCGAATCCCGCTACAGTTAATTTGGGTAGAATCGATTTATCATACCTAGGTAGGTACCTAACCTGAGTAGTGACCTACATTTTTCGTTGAACGATAAGATTATCTGTTGTTGTCTATTATAATCTATATGTATTCATTCTGATATTGTTGTAACTACGCAGATACCTCCTAAAACAATACATTAACATCGTAATATTATGGCCAGTATACCTACCTAAAGATATAACGCGAAAAAAAACACATTACTAGGTGACGTTTAGTTTTTTAGGGTTCCGTACCCAAAGGGTAAAAACGGGACCCTATTACTGAGACTTCGCTGTCTGTCTGTCTGTCCGTCCGTCCGTCCGTCCGTCCGTCTGTCACCAGGCTGTATCTCATGAACCGTAATAGCTAGACGGTTGAAATTTTCACAGAAGATGTATTTCGGTTGCCGCTACAACAACAAATACTAAAAACAAAATAAAACAAATATTTAAGAGGGGCTCCCATACAACAAACGTGTTTTAAAAACTACAAGGGAATCGAGTAGGTCGTGGAATTCAAAATGGCCGCCCTGTCTGTCAAATATATACCAGTCTGCCTTCACTTACCAAAGAGTTTCTTAAAAGTTTCAGATTTTCTTTGTGCCAAAGTTTTTTTTTTTTTTTTGAGTGGTGTGGTCGTATGAAGGGAGTAAGGATCGAAGCTAAATATTTCACATTTTCCTATCAAATTTAAAAATTGGATGTAAATCATTTTAGGGTTCCGTACCCAAATGTCATAGTGGTACGGAACCCTTCGTGCGCGAGTGTCGCACTTGCCCGGTTTTTTGTATAACGTCTCACTGTTCTGAGGAAACTCTTTTGTGAAGAAACTATTTATACGATTGCAAACAAAATAGCTATTCCATTGAAACAAAGTGTTGATTGCCTTTTTAAAATTAAGTTTCATCAAAATCGGCACTGCCGTTTCTGAGCTTATTAAATGTAATCTAATGTTCAAGAAAGGTGTAATGATCAATCATTGACTTCTATAATTTTATTGGGTCTGTAGAGAGAGCTATTGCGACCGAGAGACAATTTAATTCTGCTACTAATTTATCTGAAGAGTTCGATGAAACGTTCTGATTGGCCTGAACACGTATCATAAATTTTCTTGTTACATGCGACCTTGAGTTGCGTTTAGTCATTTTTAAATATTGATTGGAGACAATGCTCCGGTGACGCCGCGTTTCTGTCGGCTGATTGCATCTATTTAGTTGTACGATCGCATGAAAACATTTTCCTAATCTCACACTACGCGCAACTTTCAAAGAAATTGAAAATGTAATAAATAAGTTGGCAGTTCAAATTGCACACTTTGAAGCCTTCCGACAGACGTATATTTTGACGTAATATGGCCCATCCGTGTATCTTCCTCTCACATTTTCTTAGAACCGGGCACTATTAGGTATAGCGTCTACCAGAATCTCGTGGCAAGAGAAAAAAAAGTAATTCGTGATTTTTACATGGCGCTGTCATCTACATCTATGATGAATGATGATCATATCATTACATTACAGTACGCTTATCTAGTTTTGATACGTTTTTCATACATTGTTTACTTACATTAAAGTATCAAGATGGTATAATGCGTTTACCTAAAGGTTTCTGTGAAAAATGTTTTATTTACTCTATTTACCATCAAATTCTGGTACATCTATACTCGATCACGAAAATGTAAACATTTTCAAAGCAATATAGCGTTATTTACCTTAGGTACTGTCATTGGCTGTAGGTAGGTACATACTTCATTATAGAGGTTAGTTAAGAACGGATCATGCCTCACTAAGCACAATAATTAGCTCACCTAATGAGCCAAACCAATGCCCTGTACTAGTGGGAAACCAATTTTAATGACACGCAAAGAAGAAGCATATCTACGAGTATGCTAGCCAGAAACCGCTCCCAACGAAAGTCTATCTCGACCAATCTCGACTACAAAAATCGATCTCAATTCTAAATGTATCTAAATGTAAATCATCTTCGTCTCTTCTTTTTTTAAAAATATATATTTAATCAATCAAAAAAACACTTATAAAACATAATTAAAATTAAAAACTAAATTTAAACTAAAACTTATTAAAATAAAACTAAACTAAAAACTAAACTAAATCTAAATCTGCTAAAATCTTGGTGGAGGGGAAAGTGCCCAGAATACTGGCTGCATTGCCCCGTTGTATACAAATACTTATTTTCTTTTTATCATATCTTTACATCATGATTTATTTATCTAATTACTTGTTGAGACACGTGGTGGTTGTTCACACAGAATAATTTGTTTATATTATATACACACACACATGTATATTAGAAAAATAAAATGGTTTTTTTTTAATTTAAAGGATTTTTTTACGTGTACCACTGTACCTATCAGATTAATAACCCCACCAAACTATTATGTGAATATAAAAATAATTATATTTATAGATCTAAACAAAAGTAAAAAAACTAAATAAAAATATAGGTAATATAATAAAAATATAGGTAATATAATAAAAATATAATATAATATAAAAAATATAATATAATATAAAAAATATAACACACCACGCCAAAAATCTAAAATTTCTAAAATTCTTTCACCATTACAAAGACACATTATCGAGGAGTAGCATAGGCTACTTTGATCCCGATATTCCCACAGGATCGGGACTTACGCGGGTGAAAGGGACACAGCTGGTAAATATTAGTTTTTATTTAATTCGATTCGTCGGTAAGCAATCGGTCTCTCACCCAAATTCATTTATAAGCGTTTGTTCATAGTAATTTTTATAAGTGGTTATACTAAACACAGTGGGTTACACGTGTTTTGCTTTATTGTTTCCGTAAGTCCCATTAGCAATAATTATTAGTTCACGCCTTACTTGAAAGCTATGCAAATTTTTAATGGTCAATTAAATACAAACTGCTTATTTAGGCGTAGCCGAAAGAACGAGTGCATTACTCCAATTGTATGTAGAGTTTTAGGTAGGTATAGCCATCATCGTAAACTTTATTTAGTCCTTAGTTGTTGAATTTCATCGCCGTATGAAAATGGCAGATTTATACAAAGTGCCTGCGACATATACTCAAATATCTACGTCCTAGTTCGGACTTCCAGCGTTAGAATTTAAGCCTCTATCTTTGGACGGAAAGTTGAGCCATCTCCCAAAAAGCCGAGATAGATTTCTATGTCTGGAGAGTGGACAGAATAATTATCATGTAGGTACCTATATCCGATTCTACCTACTCATGTTTATAATGAAATTATGATCTAATAATAGGTGTTGGGTTGCATCGATCGTCTTACAGAAGGCATAACTAGTTCAGTGAGTGACTCACTGTTTGTTAAACATTTTAGTCTTAATTTTGGTCTTGTTATACTTGCGTTTTTGCTGCCCATATGTTCTTGTTTATTGTGGTCGGCACAGTTGGCTGTTTTATATGTTAAATATTTGTTGGACACATGGTGATTAGGCAATAGGTTAGGTATAGGATTGTGTAATGCACACTAAGCACATTTCAATTGGCCGACCAATCGTTTAACCGATAGGTACTATTTAAAGCGACCAGTTAAGATTTCTGGATCTCACTCAAACATCACCTCAGAAACTTCAACTCAAAACATGTTTGTTCAATAAGATATTCGAAGATCATTTTGAATCGTCAATAATTTAGTGTGTCCGAAGACACATTAGACGCGACCTCCAATGAGAAAAAGACACAAGAAACGCATGGAGTTTTTTTGGTGTGATAATGTGATTCAGATTGTCGTATATTTACTATTGAAATAAATAGTGAAACCGGAGCAATAATCTACACTATAATAAACCTTACTAACATTATAAGCGTGAAAGTAACTCGGTCTGTCTGTGAAGGATAGGATATATACCTACTATCCTACCTATCAAGCTTGGTAAGAATGGTATACCTACGCGACGTAGTAAATAATATCTGGATTTGGATAGAACAGTGTTGTAAAAGAGCATCGTCCCATCAAAACGTTGCAAAATTAAACAGAGATAATGCAAATAATGTTCCTTCCTAGAAATAACAACGTGCAAATATCATGGCTAGCGAAATGATCGATCGAGCTTGCTCAATGTGTTGGTACGTAATTGCGGGTAACTTATCGAAAACTGCGAATTCAACATTTTTTTATCTAGATCTAAATACATATTGCTTATTGAAAGAGCACAACAGAGGGCCTACTAGCTTTTTGCGTACGAACGAACGATCGATAATAAACTACTGCGAATTTAAATATTTAATCTTCTTTGAAATATCGTTCGTTCAAAAAAGCTAGTAGGCCCTCCGTGTCAGTTTATATTTCAGTGTAAATAGGGGAGAGGGGGTGGAGGGGGATCGATCATGTTGACCGCGCGGACAAAACGAACGCGGGCGCGCTAAGAGGGGTTCCTTGTCGCGGCCTTTCCGACTGCCGTCATCTCCTCATATTGAGATTGATGTTCCAGCCCAAAGAGCGATCCTCCTGAATACTAAAGACCAAGTAACCGGTTCCTCAAGCCCCAATTAGCCTCCGATCCCGGCCGTGACACTCCGCATACAAAATTATCGCCATATTTTTCATATAAGCTGAACGATTAAAGTATACCAATGTGCAAGTTTCGAAGTACTTCTTGATGAAACTTTCAAGGAAGTTTTTTTCTGCTTTGTCTTGTCTATGGAATGAAAAATTATGTTTTTTTACTCAATAGAGTTAAGCAACGCTTCCCTCGATCTTTATTACGATTGGTTACTGATAATAATACGTTTTCCCGAGCTCCTCTGTGCTTCAGAGGGTACACTGAGCAGTTGGTCCTGGTTGTTATCACTATAAGGCCAAGAGAACCTGAAAACTCTAACACTAGTAGCCTTATTAATAAACGCGGAGTAAGGTTGAAGTAATGAAAACATGCTTTGTCTTTTTCCATGACAAGAACTTTTAAAGTTGACAGTCAGAAACAGAAAGCAAAAACCCGGCCAAGTGCGAGTCGGACTCGCGCACAAAGGGTTCCGTACCATTATCAATACAACAGATTTTGTTTTGAAAGGTAAATTGTGGTTTACGATTTATGACGTTTTAAAAAAAAATACTTAATAGATCTCGTTCAAACCAATTTTCGTTGGAAGTTTGCATAGTAATGTACATCATATATAATTTTTACTTTTATCATTCCATTATTTTAGAAGTTACAGGGGGGGGGACACACATTTTACCACTTTGGGAGCGTCTCTCGCGCAAACTATTTAGTTTAGAAAAAAATGATTTTAGAAACCTCAATATCATTTTTGAAGACCTATCTATTGATACCCCACATGAATAGGTTTGATGAAAATATTTTTTTTGAGTTTTAGTTCTATGTATGGGGAACCCCAAAAATTTGGTACTTTTTTCTATTTTTGTGTAAAAATCTAAATGCGGTTCACTGAATACATCTACTTACCAAGTTTTAACACTATAGCTCTTATAGTTTCGGAAAAAAGTGGCTGTGACATACGGACGGACGGACAGACAGACAGACAGACATGACGAATCTATAAGGGTTCCGTTTTTTGCCATTTGGCTACGGAACCCTAAAAATATATTCCGACCTAACTCCCCGTTTATTAATAAGACTATAGAAAAGCAACAATATGAAAAAATAAAAAAAACCTTAGTTTCTTGAGATTCAAGCGTTATGTTTCCTTTGATCATAAAAGCCTAACGAGACTAATATCAAACCCTAAAAACAGTATTTTTTTACATCGAAACCTACTTCACACACATAAATCGAGAAGAGTTTTAAATATTTATAAAACATTTATTACATTCGTTCCCCTGTTATCATTGTAACAGAAATTCTATATTTATATTATTTTTGTTGTATTCGTTTGTCCAATGATCCCGGTCGCGAACTCTGAATAACAATAGCTAAGTGGCGGCTAAGGCAGGGTCGGACACGGAGTTCCCATTACTGCATGAATATTATGTAGGTAGGTAGAATTGTAGTAAACTGGCTAATAGATATGTGAAACTTTCAAATATAAGATATTATAAATAACTTGAATTGAAGAAGAGCGTGATATTTCAACTAAAAGCTATGGCTATTATGGCCTTATAAATAAATGTGGAGATTAGATGAAAACAAACAAGAGTAGATACGGTATTTATTCTAACATTGTGTATTCGAAAAATGAGCTAGAAACACCTACATGCATTTTCATAAAATTATTGTATTTAAAAACATTTGTCTTTAAAAACCGATTTTAATATAGGTATTTTTATTATTTTATTATTTGAGTAATTACGCGTGAAATGTTTTTTTTTGTTTCCCTTGAGAGGACAGTCTCCATTCTCTTTCTCCATACAAATGTAGTCGACGTTTTCCTCCCTGGATAAAGACATTAGAGCAAATATGTTTATGCCATAAAACCTATATCTGTCATGAGTTCATGACTATGCCCCTACTTTTTGATTTTTTCTTTTTTTAATTAGAATAGAAATAAAAAAAAGAACAAAAGGTAGGCTTATACGAGTATGTTATAAAAACACGTTTTTAAATTAATTTGTTTTTGTATGGGAGCCCCCCTTAAATATTTGTTTTATTTTAGTTTTAGTATTTGTTATAGCGGCTATAGAAATACATCATCTGTGAAAATTTCAACTTTCTAGCTATCGCGGTTCATGAGATACAGCCTGGTGACAGGACAGACAGCGAATTGGGTCTCGTTTTGACCCTTTGGATACGGAACCCTAAAAAAGACGAAGGAATATTTTAGGAGCCTGTCCTATTAGTATCGTTACCTATATTGTGTACTAGTTAGTATCTAGTACCTATTAGATGTTTCAAAAGCTGAAATAAATTCTGCGAGAGATTTGAAAACCTCTGTGGCACGTCGGGCGACCTCTCGGCTGCGATGCAAAAGGTTGCGGTTTCGGTTCCCGCCGAATACAAGTTTTAAAGCATAAAATAAATTTTTGTTTCAGTTCTGGGTCTTTCTCTATAAAAAAAAAAAAAATCTAATTGCGTCCTACTTAAGAAGGTGGGTACTGTTATCATTTCCATAAAAACATAATACCAAAATAAAAAGATGAAAAATTTAGTTTTCTACCTAAATATCGGTATTACGACGACTTCTGTGGCGCGTCGTGCGAAAGCGCGTCTGCAATGCAGGAGGTTGCGGGTTCGATTCCCGCCGGGTGCAAGTATTTATGCTTATAAAATAAATATTTGTGTCTGGTCTGGGTGTCCCTCTATGTATAATATGTATGTATTTACAAAAGAAAATTAAATATAAGTATTATATCCGTTGTCTAGTCACCGTAACACAAGCTTAGTCGCTTACCACGGGGCTAGATGGCGCTGTGTGTTGTTCACAGAATTTATTTATTTATTATTTATTTATATTCGGATTCAGATTTTATTTTTATAGGCCCCACAAGGTTTTCCAAAATATTCAATATTCATGTAAAGTTTTATTGTTTGTCGCTTACATTTTTTAACTCAAATAAGCTCTCGTTGGTGGATCAATTTTGAATAAGGTAGAAGCAACTTGTTTTGATCCGCAACTCATCGGATAGTCTATTATATGGGAGGATTAATTCGTAACGGCTAACAAGAGTCTCCAATAACACACCTATTAAGTTAGTGTGCATAGTAGTTGTAGATAATCTTATTTGCAATACAAAATGTTTTTTTTTTGTGAGACCTATAGTTCGTCAAATAAACCACAAAAACCATTTGAACCCCTTTTTCCAAGACGGGCGGCCGTGGGACAAGAGCCACAACCCCACAAACTATTATTTAACTTTAAACTAACCCCCCCTTGATATCCAAAAATAAAATTGCGTCCTCTGGCATTTGCACGCTGAGCCCAAAAAAATTTAATATTTCAATGGACTATAACGAAAGTTGATATTTCTAAGTTTATTATTATAGCTAGGTAAATATAGTAGGATAAATAAATCGTTTATTTTGCTCTTTACATATTAAACGCGTTTTTCAAGCGTAGGTCAGTAGTCACTACTACATTACACTCAATTTGAAACCAACCTTGCAGATTTTGTGACGAACTGCTTTAGCTTTGGATTTTCCATAAATATTTACTTAAATTACAAGCAATCAAAATTATATTTACGAAAGCGCAGCGTATAAATTAGGGGCTAGAATACACGCTACGCTGTATCTACGCTACTACCTACGCTCCTTTCGAAGTGTTTTGAAATGCAATTTGCACGGTGTGTGCCTCACTTTATTAGTCGATTATGGATGACAAAAGCGTCATGCATGTGTATAGTATACCACCTATGGGCTCAGTTTAAGTATGATCGTAATTGAAAATGGGTTGTTATCATAGAACCTATCTAGGTGGTTTTGTTTACTGTCAAAATATCTAATTGGACTACGTACGTACGACTTTGTTATTGGGTAATTCTACCAACGCTTTTCTCCTTACAAACCAATACAAACTTTATAAACGTTGTACTGTTTCCTCCCTAGATAAAGACAATCGAGAAAATATGTTTATGTCATAAAACCTATAATAGCCATGACATGTCCCTCCCTACACTTTAATTTTTTTCATATTCTAATTTTTCTAAATTTTATTTTTATTCTAGTTAGAAAAAAAAACGTAAGGCCATGGTCGGTCATGTCATGTCATGGCAGATTTAGGTTTTATGGCATAAACATATTTGCTCCAATGTCTTTATCCAGGCAGGAAACAGACGACTACGTTTGTATGCGGAAAGAGTAGACTATCCTCTTAATTTCAAAGAAAACATAAGGTTTCCTGTTCACACAATAAGCATGATGATACATTTTGAAAAACTGTCCTATAATCATCAGAAAGGTACCAGTCGTACAATCAAAACAGTCTTTGAGAGTTGAAAATTCTTTGTCTGCATGTCCTGTCTGAACTTGAAAGGATTCCGGTATATTGTCATCAAGCTATATACATTTTTCATAAGATCTGTAGTGCCTGGGTTCCCCCGTCCCCCTTGCTTACATACATTTCATGAGCTATTTAATCCAACCCCTGTCGCTCAAACGCTTTATGAACATGTAGAGAGATGTTATTCAGTGATCACGAGTTAGAACGTATATATATATATTTTAATTTTAGGATTTGACACACCTTTCTAAAGAAAAAGTTCAAATACAAAGAACCAAAACGTCCGATCGTAGTCTGAAATAAAAAAAGAAGTATAGTTACTGATACCGCTTTATTATACTGCCCACAATAAATTAAACTTACAATGAATTTAAAGCAACTAAAACTGAGTTTATATTTAAAGAGGATTTAATTTAGAGTTGAAAAAAAGTAAATCACAAAATGTCAAAAAACAAAAAGTCAAACTTAAAACAAAAAAATACAGAAAAAAAAGAATAAAAATAAACATCATACAGAATAATACTAATAAAAGAAACAGTAAAAGAGCACTGAGTAGTTTGATACTCAGTTTTGTAGAACTCGTTGATTTTCAGCCGGAGCCTATGCTTGGCTAAATGCTTTGTGATGCTATTGTCAGTGAAATGACAATCAACGTTACTAACTAGAGCGTTTTACTATTTTTAGTGTTTTTTTTTTCAATACGGTTTTACAAGTTGCTGATAATTACGCTTTGGAATTATCTGTTGAAAATGTCACATGTTTTTCGCCAGAGTCACAGTAGAAACATCTACTAATATATACTAAATTACTGACTTCCTTCGCAGACGGCCGAGCTATGAGCGTTGAATCTTGTCGAGTGCCAATAAAAGTAGTAAGGCTTTGTAACACATTGCATTCCAAACACAGCATATTAATAAAATCTAAATTATCTCTCACCATAATCCTAAATAGGTTTATTATACGTCCAATTTCACGGGGCTATGGATCTTTGGAAGGCTTGCGTGGAGCTGAAGCCAATACGTAGATGCCCTTTTTAATAACAATTTTACTCGCAAACTATAAAGACTATAAGACTATGTACCTACTAGACAATGAAAATACTACATACGTTTTTTTAAATGCATATTCATGTACTACAGCTGGTACATGCATAATAATGCATATATGTGCATGTATGTCAGTATGTATGTGACTTTATATTATGATATGTAGAAAAACACCCAGCTCAGAAAAAAATATTTATAATTAAGCATAAATACTTACACCCGGTGGGAATCGAACCCGCAGCCTTCTGCATTACAGTCGGGCTTTCCCCCGACGCGCCACAGATGTCGTCGTTTTAGTTTTAGAATACCTACGAAAATTGTATGTAAGTACATACATATGTGTTCACGGTTTATTTATATTCTTCGATACATATGTTTGTATCTAATCTAAACTGCAAGGTAGGTACTGGAAAATGAATAATTATTTTATTGACGTTAGCAGTTTTATCCGAATTTAGTCCGGATATTTGTTTATATGCTAAATATAAGCGTGGGGTAGTGTAGGGTGAGGGTGGGAATTGGGCTAGTAGGGTAGTGTGTGTGTCCGCCATCTAGGTGTCTACGGATAATTTCTTAAATGTAACTTAGGATTGCTAGGGAGTTATTCTACAGAAACTTAAATTAAATAAATAAACCCATAATTCAATTGGCAATTCAAGGTATTTATATTTTTAAAGTAATTTATTAACATTTATTTACATAGGTAGGTACATATAAGATAAAACTAAAGAATACTAAAACTAAAGAATCAAAATAATAACTTATATTAAGGGCCCTATTCTGAAAAACTGAAAATCCATTTAGGGCGCATTGAAAATTGTTGATTATTTCATGACGGAATGTCGTAGAACTTTTTTTTGTGTACAGATTGTAGGCGACATTGTTTGCGATATTTTAGTGCAGTTTCCATACAAATATGTCTAAACGTATTGAAGCCTATCGACATTTTAGCCAAATCAGACATTTTTTGTCTAAAATTTGGATAGGCTTTGCACCAATAGGAGGTTCTTGTCTTAAAACTACACCAAAATGTAGGAAACAATGTCACCTACAATCTGTGCACAAAAAAAAGTTCTACGACATTCCGTCATGAAATAGTCAACAATTTTCGATGCGCCCGACATGGATTTTCAGTTTTTCAGAATAGGGCCCTTAAGTAGATCTGCTCTCGATACGTCCCTGTCCTCGGGAAGGATTGTCGCTAAGGTGTCAAATACTACGAGGGGGATTTAGGATTCACTCAGCGAGGATTTGTCCCTCACCCTTGAGTGACTGATCTTTGTAATGAGTACCCGCGTATTTAGTACCGTCTTAGTGATAAAGATGTGATCTTACTGTTATGTAGGTATATGAGTAACTAGCAGCGCCCCGCGGTTTCACCCGCATAAGTCCCGATTCCGTGGGAATTTCGGGATCAAAAGTAGCCTATAGCTTTCCTCAATAAATGGACTATCCAACACCGAAAGAATTTTTCAAATCGGACCAGTGGTTCCTGAGATTAGCGCGTTCAAACAAACAAAAAAACAAACAAACTCTTCCGCTTTATAATAGTAATAGATAATAAATAGATAATAGATAATAGAAGATATAATTCACCGGGCGACCGAAGCGTCTCTACTTCAAGTTAAACAATATTTACTTTCGTATGTTAGTGCTATGGCTGTATGATAGACCCGTATGAAAAGTACCTGTGTAAAAATAAAAATGCCATCATGTAGCGCCATCTTTACAATGATTACAGTCAAAATTTCAGACAGATTTGTCCAGTAGTTTTGTTTTCACAAGTGTTAAAAGTCATCAAGTGCGTTATTAGGGTTCCTTACCCAAAGAGTAAAAACGGGACCTCTCAGTAATATGAGACTTCGCTGTCTGTCCCTCTGTCTGCTACCAGACTGTATCTCATGAACCGTGATAGCCAGACGGTTGATTTTTTTACAGATGATGTAAGTATTTCTGTTGCCGCTATAACAACAAATACTGAAAATAAAATAAAACAAATATTTAAGGGGGGGGGGGGGCAAACAAAAACAAAAAAAAATCACGTTTGTAGTATGGGAACATATTTGACATAAAAACGCAAGGATACCTGATTGGCCCAGTAGTAAAATAAATTTAACGGTCTCGTTGGGTTCTTGGATTGCGAGTCGGACTCGCACTGGGTCGGTTGTTATTTGCAATCATGGAGAAAGAACAATATCTATCAGTGATTGCAAATACAAAAAACCGGGCAAGTGCGACACTCGCGCACAAAGGGTTCCGTACCACTATCACAATTGGATAACCCTAAAATGGTTTACAACCAATTTTTAAATATTATAAGAAAATATGAAATATTTATCTTCGATTCTTACTCCCATCGAACGACGAAATCACTCAAAATAAAAAAAAAAACTTGGCACAAAGAAAATCTGAAACTTATAAGAAACTCTTTGGTAAGTAAGGCAGACTGGTATATTTGACAGATAGGGCAGCCATTTTGAATTCCATGACCAACTCGATTTGTCCTGACCAATCAGAAGCGACCTCACATTGTACTAAACTCCTTGTTATTTTTGAAACACGTTTGTTGTATGGGAGCCCCTCTTAAATATTTGTTTTATTTTGTTTTTAGTATTTGTTGTAGCGGCAACCGAAATACTTCTTCTGTGAAAATTTCAACCTTCTAGCTATTACGGTTCATGAGTGACAGATGACAGACGGACAGACGGACAGACGGACAGACGGACAGACGGACAGACGGACAGACGGACAGACGGACAGACGGACAGACGGACAGACGGACAGACGGACAGACGGACAGACGGACAGACGGACAGACGGACAGACGGACAGACGGACAGACGGACAGACGGACAGACGGACAGACGGACAGACGGACAGACGGACAGACGGACAGACGGACAGACGGACAGACGGACAGACGGACAGACGGACAGACGGACAGACGGACAGACGGACAGACGGACAGACGGACAGACGGACAGACGGACAGACGGACAGACGGACAGACGGACAGACGGACAGACGGACAGACGGACAGACGGACAGACGGACAGACGGACAGACGGACAGACGGACAGACGGACAGACGGACAGACGGACAGACGGACAGACGGACAGACGGACAGACGGACAGACGGACAGACGGACAGACGGACAGACGGACAGACGGACAGACGGACAGACGGACAGACGGACAGACGGACAGACGGACAGACGGACAGACGGACAGACGGACAGACGGACAGACGGACAGACGGACAGACGGACAGACGGACAGACGGACAGACGGACAGACGGACAGACGGACAGACGGACAGACGGACAGACGGACAGACGGACAGACGGACAGACGGACAGACGGACAGACGGACAGACGGACAGACCGACAGACCGACAGACCGACAGACCGACAGACCGACAGACGGACAGACGGACAGACGGACAGACGGACAGACGGACAGACGGACAGACGGACAGACGGACAGACGGACAGACGGACAGACGGACAGACGGACAGACGGACAGACGGACAGACGGACAGACGGACAGACGGACAGACGGACAGACGGACAGACGGACAGACGGACAGACGGACAGACGGACAGACGGACAGACGGACAGACGGACAGACGGACAGACGGACAGACGGACAGACGGACAGACGGACAGACGGACAGACGGACAGACGGACAGACGGACAGACGGACAGACGGACAGACGGACAGACGAACAGACGGACAGACGGACAGACGGACAGACGGACAGACGGACAGACGGACAGACGGACAGACGGACAGACGGACAGACGGACAGACGGACAGACGGACAGACGGACAGACGGACAGACGGACAGACGGACAGACGGACGGACAGACGGACAGACGGACAAACGGACAGACGGACGGACAGACGGACGGACGGACGGACAGACAGCGAAGTCTCAGTAATAGGGTCCCGTTTTTACCCTTTGGGTACGTAACCCTAAAAATGACTAGGTAGAACTATAAATATGAAATTTTAATAAAAACTATATTTTGACTAGATGTAATAATTTCTGTAACATGAATTTTACAAAAAACTCGAGATAAAAATGAAATCGCACCATGATTGATGATTAATCATTTTCCATCCGTTTTTCGATGAGATTTGAGTGGCGATTTATTAATGATGGATTGAGGATACAAGTTCAGATCAAATTGGTTTTAGGGTTCCGTACGTACTGTTATAACTAAAGGGGTTGACTAAAGGTAGTAACTAAAGGGTTAAAACGAGACCCTTGTACTAAAGCGAGCTGTACATTACGAAAGTAATGACATGCATTATAGAGTCAATTTCACAAAAGCAGTCGCGCAGCAGTTATTGGAACTATTTGTGAACTATGTGTGACCTATCTACTTTTTTTTGTCTTGTTATGTAGTTGTGTGCTTGTCTGAATAAATTTATTTTCTTTCCTTTTTTCTTTCTTTTTCAAATAGGTAGACGCTGGGTCTACGCAACTTTTTTTGTTAAATTGACCTTAAAATGCATGCCACTCGTACTGTAAACCCGGCTTAAGACTCCACTGACTGTTCTGCCTGTCACCAGGCAGTATCACGTGAGCCGTGATAGTTAAACAGTGGAAATTGTCACAGATGATCGATTTCGGTTGCCGCTATAACAAAAAAGCTAAAACCAAATAAAATATACAGGGTGTTTTGAGGAGGGGCAAACGACTTTTTTCTACGACTATTGGAAATTCGAACTTATTTTTCGAAAAATTGAAGTTGTATCACTGAAAAAAAACAGCTGTTTTTGTAAATAAAGGCAATTCATGTTAAGATTGTAGTGGTCCAAAGTAAATAAAACGGCACCTTAAGGCCAATGACCTCAAACTCTAAAAAACAGCTGATTTTCAAGCAAACTTTAAACTCAACATTTTCGAAAACTACTTCGAATTTCTAAAAGTTGTAGAACAAAAGTTGTTCGCCTAGACGTCTAGAACAACCCCTTTTCGGCTAAATATCCCCTTCTCGGAACACCGTGTATTATTTAAGTAGAGCTCTCACATAACAAACTGATTTTTAAGTTTTATTACCCGAACCGTAACAATTTAAGTTTTTTTTTCTATTTCGTATCATATTCAGGTCACAAATATGACATATTTCTTTAAAAAATCAAGTCGGTGCCGGCCATTCGTCACAATTTATGTAATTTGTTACTCTTGGTTCGTATTGCCGACCCGAACGCAAGGCTTTGTAGGTATTTTTAGGATTCCGTACCCAAAGAGTAAAAATCGGGACACTTTTCCTAAGACTCCACTGTCTGGCCGTCTGTCAACAGGCTGTAAATCAAGAATCGTGATAGCAGATAGTTGTAAGAGTTGGACAATTGCATCAGACAGGAATCGTGACAGCAAATTTTCACAGATGATGCATTTCTTTTGCCGCTATTACAACAAATACTAAAAACAAAATAAAAAAAATAATAATTAAGGGAGGCTTCCACACAACAAACGTTATTTTTTGAGGTAATGGTACGGAACCCTTCGTGCGTGAGTCCGACTAGCACTTAGCAGGTTTTTTATGATTTCTTTTGTTTACGTTCCTGAGAACATCGTCAAGTGGACTAGTTCTGTTATAATAAAAATCAAAAATGATTTTATTCTATTCTTATAATTTACGTCCTGGAAACGGGTTAGTTACACCGGCGTGGTCGGCGTACACGTGGTCGCGAGAAAGCTCAACGAACGTAATTATAGACGGAAATCGTCGTAAGTTTAAAGGGTGTGTTATCTACGTATATTCTTGCCTATAAATTTAGAGCAATTTCCGAACGACGTTCCTTGTGAGAATCATTGGTACATCACGCGAATGAGAAGTTGTGTCACAATTATTATTGACATGAAAGAACGCAAGAAATTAATCCATTTAGACCCAGATATAACAAGCTGTTTACGGGGTAGCACAGTTTACACAGTAAACTTAAATAGCGCAGCGTTGCACGCGCCGCGCCTGTAATACGTAGGATTTCTTTTCACTATTCCTGCAGTTTGTACAGGTAAAGCTCCACATCTCTAAATCTCAATACAAAGACTTTTTCATTGCTAAACGCAGTCGCAGAAAATTGTAGAGTATTCTGAACTAAGCAAGCACCCTTACCTTATATAATAGGCTAATTAAAAACCTTAACTATTACACTAACCAATGCTAAGTTATTCCCCCAAAGCTTTTAAAATAATAATGTCAAAGTACCTCAATACTTTGGCAATTTTTCATGCGCTATGATCGTAAGATTACCTATGTGGTATCTTATAGTATTGAATCAAAATTTAATGAGCTTAGAAGGATTCGAACCCACGACCTGAGAACTATTATTTTGTTTGACAACGCAAGAGATAACTACGTAGTAGACACCCCGCAGACAACAGACATTTCACTTTAGATGGGTAAAAGTTTGTAGTGTCTTTATAGTAGAGATGAGCTAGGTATTTGTTGAAGAAATATGTATTTCAATTCCTAATATGTTGCTAATTTGACTCTAACTAGTATTAGTATAGATTAGTATAGAAGTGTTAGGGAACTGTCAAGTTTTGAAAACATAATGCCTTTTTTCCGGGTTTTATTTATACGGGTAATGTTTTTTGCAATCACCTCTCTGTTTATAAATAAAGATGCAGTAGTTCTCACGTGTGACGGAGTCTGCCTACTGACATCCCATTACTGGTGCAGACAACACCTTCAGACTCCTGTGACGTTACGTTTGTTTACATGCACTGAGATAAGATGTTATTTAGGCCATTCTTTTTATGTTTATTATGTTTGGTCTAGTACCGGGGGTGATGAGAACTTTTTTAAGACCACACGTAATATATGTACATAGGTGCCTACATCGCTTGGATTAGCCATGCCGTTTAATCAGAAATAATTCGACAGCCTCGCTGGCGCGTCGGGTTAATGCCTGACTGCAAAGCAGAAGGTTACGGGTTCTACTTTGAAAATGACATTTGCTCAGTTTTTCGAGTAGGTAGGTAGGTACATAATAAAAGAAGTAATTTCCCTCAGTGATTTCCTAAGTGAAATCATCTTCAAAATATGACAGGGCGAAAAAACACTTTTTTAATATTATTATTTTCTTAAAGACATTTTTCGGTTTTAATCGCGTGGTATTATTACTTTTAGCATTGTTTTAACGCTCAACGTTTCTAAACCTTTACAGGTCCCTTCTTCAGGATTGACTGAAATAATACTTAAAAAGTAATAAATACCACGCGATTAAAACCGAAAAATGTCTTTAATTTCAATACAACATCGCGAAAACAGAAGAAAAATCTATTATTATTTCCATGTTTTTTTTTAATTTTTTAATTTGTTAAAACTTAAAAATATCGCCACTTTCACAGGAGTAGCGTCTTAGCCTATTACAATTAAAAATCTAAAACCATACACTAAAACTAAAAACTAAAATTGCCAATTACAAAAAACATACAAAAACAAACCTAACACCTAAGATAAAACTAAAACTAAATACAACAAACTTTATGATTTATGATGATTTATGATGGTTAATATGAAATTTCCAATAAACACTTTAAATTTATTGAATAGTTTGCATACATACATAGGCTTTATCTTGTCTCGAAATACCCATGGATTCTGCACTTACGCGTCTTTACCGTCGCAGCTATCAAAAATATAAAATTGGTATTACCTATACACTTTTCATAGCTATAAGAGCCCCCTTACCAATGATTCGGCCTCCCCTACCCGTCTGGCCGGGATGTGTGGCCGCGCCACTTGCCTCTGCTGCAAATTATGTCGAAAATAAGGCACAAATGCGAGACATGTAGGCAACCGGAACAGGACAGTTCGGTATAGACGGGACGTATGGCAACCCTACATAGAGCAAGTATCTGTTTCTTTCTATAACGTAAGTAAAAGTCATAGTAACAATAATATATATTTAACTTTGTCAACTACTAGATATTAGGTACTAATTTGTGGTCATACTACATATTTGTTGGTCTTCATCTTTTCGTGTAGTGGTGTGTATGGCTCACATTAGTGTTAGAGTTTTTAGGTATTTCGGAGATAACCGGGATCACCTGTGCCGTGCCGTCCAAAGGACGGAAGAGCTCGAGATAATTTGCCACACAAAATGTCGGCCAAACATCCAAGTAACGACCGCTCCAGGCGTTGCTTAACCCGCACGATTAAACAAGACCGGCGGGGCAGGCAAATGTATCAAGTGATGGGAGGTCTTATTTTAATAAATTCTCACTACCAAATTAATATAATATATAAATAATATAATAATATTGCACGACGTTACACACAGCGCAATCTAGCCCCAAACTAAGCACTAGGCTTGTACTATGGGTACTAAACAACGGATATACTACATATTATACATTTTTTTTTGTAAATACATACATATGATACATAGAAAACACTGAATATCCCATGTCTTCGAACCGTGGTGAGTCCTAGGACATGTTGGTTTCCTCACGATGTTTTTCCTTCACCGTAAGAGCGATGTTATTAGCGCACATACCTTTCAATTAAATATTTTTAACTAAATACTACCTTCAAACGCAAACAATTTTTATTACGTCTTCAGTTAGTTAGACAGGCACTTCATCATACATTACTATCTGTGTGACATCTATCATGAAACTTGCTAAGTGAAGTGCGAAATATAAACTTTGAATTTTGAACTCATTATTCAGTACAACAAGGTCGAAATTCATTTAAACAGACTTCACAGTAAACAGTCCTTGCTTAGAAAGTAAACAGAAAAATCTTTGTCGTAGCAATTAGTGAATGCAGAGAGACGATACATTTGTACTATGTAGGTAGTTATAGACTACCTGTGCTCCCCAGTTTTACATACATGTCTAATATACGTACCTACTTACACGATTGTACGAAATTGTTAAGAACGCGACGACTGTTACCATTTCCATACAAACTTAATACCAAAATAAATTATGAAAAACCTTAAAATATCGATATTATTCGGATTAAGATTTTACTTTTATAGGGTCCCCACCACAAGGTTTTCCAAAATATTCATTCGAAATGAAATAAAACGGAGAGACATTTTTTTTTCGTTTTTACAGCGTAAATTACTTTTTATTGGGAATAATATCAAACAAATGGGATGTAAATGAGAGAGATGTAAACTAGTACAGTAATTTACGCTGGAAAAATGAAAAAAATGTTTCTCCGTTTTATTTCATTTTAAATGAATATTTTGGAAAACCTTGTGGTGGGTGGGGGGGGGGGGGGGGAGGGGGGATCTTGTTAGATTTGCTTATTACGTAATAATAACTTAAGACAGAAGGTCCCTAACTAGGGACTGAATAAAATAACCGACTTGGAATTACATGGATCTCACAACTTTTTACGGTAAAAGAACTGAGTTGCGAGACTTGGCTTTTTTTACAAGCATGCTACGGTAGAAGAACTGAGTTGCGAGACTTGCTTTTTTACAAGCACGTTTTTGTTGGGATCTCATTTCTTTTTGTTTTAGTTCTTGAATCCCAACATCTTTAAGTATACCTATCGACACCTATTTTTAGGGTTCCGTACCTTAAGGTAAAAACGGGACCCTATTACTGAGACTTCGCTGTCTGTCTGTCCGTCCGTCCGTCCGTCCGTCCGTCTGTCCGTCTGTCCGTCTGTCACCAGGCTGTATCTCATGAACCGTAATAGCTAGAAGGTTGAAATTTTCACAGAAGATGTATTTCGGTTGCCGCTACAACAACAAATACTAAAAACAAAATAAAACAATTATTTAAAAGGGGCTCCCATACAACAAACGTGTTTCAAAAATAACAAGGAGTTTAGTTCAATGTGAGGTCGCTTCTGATTGGTCAGGACAAATCGAGTTGGTCATGGAATTCAAAATGGCTGCCCTATCTGTCAAATATACCAGTCTGCCTTACTTACCAAAGAGTTTCTTATAAGTTTCAGATTTTCTTTGTGCCAAGGTTTTTTTTTTTTTTATTGAGTGATTCGGTCGTTTGATGGGAGTAGAATCGAAGATAAATATTTCATATTTTCCTATAAAATTAAAAAATTGGTTGTTGTAAACCATTTTAGGGTTCCGTATCCAATTGTGATAGTGGTACGGAACCCTTTGTGCGCGAGTGTCGCACTTGTTCAATTTTATTAATACTTGAACAGGTATCTTTAAGTATTAATAAAATAGAACAATACTGCAAATATAACTTTGTAGTCCTATACAATATGTATGGGATTACAAACTTATTCATGAAGTTTGTGTTTTTCGGGAAGACGGGAGCGATTTTTTTTGTTTTTATAATTTTCCCTTAATGTATACACTAAACCCTAATTGTATTCTAAATTTGAAGCTTCTATGTCTGCTGGAAGTGCCATTAGATTTTTGATGATCGGTCAGTCAGTGAGTGACAACATTTACAAAATTAAGAAACTTTGACTAGTTATAATTTTTTAATTACTGGTTCAAATTGAATAAAAATTGAAATATACCGTCTTCATACAATGCCTGCTTGGTTACAAGATATTCAGGTTTCTAGTTTTATTCACAACTAAGTTATAAGATGTCGAAAATGGCCTGAGTTGCTTCGAGAAAAGAATGGTACGGCCGTGCCGCTTGTTTTTGCTCGACTTGGAGGGGGCACTGCCGTGCCCCCAGATTTATTTGATAAAATTGGCTTTGATGCGGACTGCTTTTGAAAATATTCCCTTTAATCAAACGCTATCCACTATTTTCATAATGTACACATCGCTTAAAACCTGTGTCGAAATCATGAAAAACCATAACAAACAGAAGTTTGTAAACAGCACCTAGGTAAATTAATAAATATTTCGAACAGCCAAAGCATTGCAGGAATCGGTTATTGGAAATTCTTTGTACCTTTTGCAATTACGAGGTACATTAATAAAGTTACTAAAAATAATGAAAAAACTTACTAACAGTTTTAATACTGAATTTTAAAATGGCTTTTTAATTTTTTTCGATGTAGTTGGAATCTCTTTGATATTTATGTCTACAAGTTATTTAAAACCTGTTTTATTTTTCATTTTATATGTTAAGGTAGATGTATGTTCTTTTAGGGTTGAGTACCTCAAAATGTTTAAAAAGAACCCTTATAAGTGTATTCTCTTTTCAGTTTGATTTTTTAATAAAAAATGTGGAAAACTGTATACCATCTATCCAACTAAAGCAGAATTGACATGGATTTCGCTCGGCCCAGTGTACAATTTAGGGTTGTGTACCCAGTTATGCGAAATGGTACGGAAGCCTTCATGCGCTGACTCGCACTTGGCAGATTTAGGGTAACTGCCTTACCTGAGCAAAGCACTTAGCCTAAAGCTGAACATAGGTACACCCACGGATCTGATCACGAATCAGACGCTGTGTCCGCCGGACATTTCCGTTGCGTATCAGCTTTTCAGCTGATTTGTAATCCAGTAGGTATAAAGTCCTTTTATAAACAAAAACATTCTAATAATAAAATATTAGAAGGTTTTTTTAACTAATTTTTAAAGATAGAGCTCGAAAAATTAGTTAGGGTTTCTTTTGACGTCATCATTCTAACACTTTGTTTCACAAAGATATAAGACATTTATTTTTTATTTTTTAGTTTTCCTGAACAATCGTGTTGTGTCCTTTACGAAAATTGAAATTACCTGCGTCGGTGACTCTTAAAGCATCCGTATTGTTCTTTAAACATAGCGTCAACGTTATTTTTATTAACTATTTTTTAACTAGTCTTTTAAAATAAAATCTTCCTTCCATGTTATTTAATTAAAAATTCCTAACTGAATATCCACTTTGTTGATACATGCTGTACATTTTGTTTGCAATCAACTTTAACGTGTATCAAAGTAGAAGTTGGAAAGCGTGAATGAAGTCTTTTTTTTATTAAAACTGCAAATAATTAAATTTCAGTTTTAAACTCTCTGCGTTTGAAAGTTTTACCCCTTTGTTACGTTTACGATACGTTTACTCAGTTTTTGATGTATAAAAAAGTTATTACATCCTATCCTTACCTACTATGTTATTTTATTTTGGTACAATAAAGCGTTATAAGATTAGATAACGCTTTATTGTACCAAAATAAAATAATTTTACAAAAGAATTAAAAACATAACATAGTAGGTTAGGATAGGATGTAAAAAGTTTTTGATGTATAAAAAAGTTATTACATCCTATCCTAACCTACTATGTTATTTTATTTTGGTACAATAAAGCGTTATAAGATTAGATAACGCTTTATTGTACCAAAATAAAATAATTTTACAAAAGAATTAAAAACATAACATAGTAGGTTAGGATAGGATGTAATAAGTTTTTGATGTATAAAAAAGTTATTACATCCTATCCTAACCTACTATGTTATGTTTTTAATTCTTTTGTAAAATTATTTTATTTTGGTACAATAAAGCGTTATCTAATCTTAGATTAGATTAGATTAGGGGGGCATGGTGTCCGTTCTGAGGCGTTCCTGCTGCAAAGGTTGTCCATTGCGGTTCAAATCAACGCAGGAATGCTGCTAGCATTTTGGGCAGCTTTGCATCGGGAACGCTTGGGGATGGGTTATTTAGTTTTTGTGATTTCGTTTTTCTTTGTTTTGTTTAGTTTTTTTTTAAATTAATATTTGATAAGTTAAATAAATAGTTATCTATGTTCTAAATACTAAAATATCTAATTTTATAAATGTGTATGTATGTGACTTGGTTACTCCTCCACGTGAAAAAGAATGAACCGATTGCGATTAAACTTTGTATGCAGATAGCTGGAGATCTGGATTAACACAAAGGCTATTTTTTATCCCGATTTTGCTGCAGGATCAGGACTTAAGCCTGTCAAGGATTGTACGTTTTCTGTCTGAACTAAAATGTTCATTGTCTTTTGTGGGTTCCGTACCTTAAAAGGAAATAAAAAATCTAATAATAAGGTCATTCGCTTGTCTGTGTATCGGTTAGCTCAGGCGAGTTGAAATTTAAGCAAGAGTCAGATACCAACTTAGGTCTATGGTCCTTGTGTACAAGACTAGCTAATCTGGGCTAGTTAGTTAATCCGAGGACGGTAGGTGTGTTTGCAAGTCAGCCTTAGGGTAGGTAGGACTTTAATTTGCCCCAGAATTATAAAATTTGGTGAAAACTATTGTGAAAACAAGATAACAAGGAATCAGTAAAGAAGTAATTATACAACATCAAAAAAGTAATAAAAAGACGAAAGGCCCCAAACAAAATATAATAGATAGATTATAACTTAATTAGTACAACATAAAACAAGACAACAAAACACAGATACATAGAGTAGGTAAAGACAAAGCTTAAAATGTAAGTTGCACAAATGGGCGGCCTTAACGCTGAAAGCGATTTATTCCAAGCAACCTACCAACAATAAACCAACAAAATGGTGGTCAATAAACCAATGTCAGAAGGCGTCTAAGTCATATGAGCCTCTTTTGCGGGTAAAAGGTCTTTAATTTTATTGTTGGCTAGCTGAGTACGGAACCCTCGGCGCGCGAGTCCGACACGCCCTTGAGTGTTATTTATTACAATATCAATAAAAGTGTTTTCTAATGTCTCTATTTTGGGAATTTCCACAATTGCCTATGATTTAAAAATAATATCCACTTACTGGATTAAATTTCCTTGGCGAGAGTCAAACAAAAATACCGATTACGTCACAAATAGGCAGGTATCTCTAATGAATGAAGGATTCATATTATTTTACTTTGAGTATAGTAAAATAATGTGAAAGTAAAATAATCACCGCACGGTGGCTGGTAAATTACTTGGTGTCAGGCAGGCAGCTGATCAAAAAAATATTGCCAAATCTATTTTTAGTAGAAATGTGGTCAATGAAAACCTACTGTGCTGACCTTAATTACCTAATTGGGGATGACGGCAGGAGGAAGAAAAAGAAAGGATAAGATGAGTTATATAGTGTAAGCGCAGGTGGCGAACCTGTGTGAATCAAACTCTACGTAAATTCTAGCATAGATTAAGTAATTTGTCTATGGTTCTAGTGTATAGCCGAAGCGGACTTGAACTTGCAAACTTTAGGAACACTGTGTACTGCGATAGCCAATTGCGCCACAGGTGCCTGTGGTATCGTGATGAAGTTACGGTCTGGATTTCTACGTCTGTCTGAATGGATTTCCTAGTTTAGCTCCGCAAAGTTGAGCCCGTTTTTCATACAAGTACATCAACCGCAAACTTTGTCCGCACTTGTTTAAGAAATTAGCCAGGTAAGCTAACTTACCTTACCTTACTTAGTTTAGTTGACTGTGGGTTTCAAAGCGCCTCTAAAAGTAGGACAGAGTACAAACGATATGGCAATGAAAGAGGGTAGGAAATAAACTCATAACATCGAAGTGGGTAAAGTATGAGGTTTCATCATTTATAGAGGTTCATTAACGGCGGATTCTCTAATTGTTAGGACAATTAGTGCAAACCCGGGCGCGGGGGTGTAGCCTTCGATCGTTGTTATCATGAGTTAGGGGGCAAATGGTCCCTTTTGATACTGGGACCAGGGCCCAATCGCCCCTTCTCTAATTTGTTTGTGGTCAAACTGGGCCCATCATGTAGGTATATATCTGTTTTGTGGTTCAATGACACACTTTCATGACAGCGTAGGTGATGTTACTTATGCACCATTTGCAAGTTTTACCCGATGATTTAGTATAATCGTCAGTAAAATTAAAACTGGCTATAGACTTATTATTAACATAAAATTTAACAGGAAATTAAACTGGTTTTCATCGAGCGTTTCTGTAGGTACGACCAAAAAAGAGTAATAAAACCTTTATTTTAAAGTAAAAACATAACCAGTGTAAGTAAATCCTACTCCTACTAGGAAGTAAATCAGAAAATACTCTATGCGCGGACTCAGTTTTTGTCACATTTTCGCTGACGTTGATTTTCACTTACTACAAGAGCAAGACAATGCATTAAGCGCTATACACAGGGTTGTTTGTAAATACGGCTGTTTGTTTGTAAGTAAAAAAAATATGTAAACGAGTATGTTTATTACTTCTTCACGCAAAGACTACTAAACCAATTGCGATGAAACGTGGTATGTAGATAGCTGAAGATCTGAACTAACACTCAGGCTTTACATCCCGATATTCTTGAGGGATCGGAACTTACGCGGGTGAAACGGCGGGGCACAGCTAGTATGAACCTAATTCAGTGATCTTGGACTTCTTGGCCTAGTTTCATCGGCAAACGTTTACAATCAGTTCGCACGTAGTAACAGATTCTCTCGATACGATCTTTACATTTTATAAACTGTTTATCTTTACAAGATGCTCAAATTGTCTTGAAACTATGCGGGGTTAGCCGCACGTGTTTTCAATAACTACTTCCCAGTGGAATTTTAAGGTTTCTAAGTCAATAGTTTTTGCATGGTTTTATTTATTGGTTTAACGTTTAGTAAGTTCAAAAGAAAAACTGGCCAAGTGCGAGTAGGATTTAGGAGTATCACATAAAAATATGTTTGTTGTATAGGAGTCCCACTTAAATATTTGTTTTATTCTCTTTTTAGTATTTGTTGTAATAGCGGCAACAGATGTACATTATCTTTGAAAAGTTCAACTGTGAAGATAGGACGGTTCATGAGATACAGCCTGGTGACGTAACTTACCCTTTCACTAAGACTGGAGTCTTAGGTCTCGTTTTTACTCTTTGGGCACGGAACCCTGAAATTTATCATTGAGTGTTGAAGGAGGTTTTTAACATTGTGTTTCATATAGATTTGAAAAAACCTAAATTTTGTGCATAAATCCAATAAAATTGCAAATTCTAATTTATTTCTCGCTTAAAAATATTTATCGTCTAAAATATTATTGTTCTTGCTTGCCCCACTGTGCGTAGTCGCCTCATGTCGCGGTTTCTATGTATTTCTATGAAATTCCCTACGCTCGCTCGACGAGGCGTCGGCGTCGTTAGCCTCGTGTCGCTGACTACGTAGAGAGATCATAGAAACACATAGAAACCAGTAGTGTCGCCGCGACACGTTGTTCGCTGCCGCCTCATGTCGCCCGTTGCTAACTCGTACCTCTAAAGTAGGTTGCATCTCGTCGCCAAATGTGTTGTAGGAATTTCACACGTCCACATATAAACTTTTCAGTCTCGTTACGTCACAACAAATTACTTTCATCCTTTTCATCCCTTTTATTCGGAAAAAGCCAGTCCGATCGCCGCAAATCTCATTTTCATTGGAAACGAATTTGATATTGGGAATCTAGATGATATTGTATTATACAGCTTTCGCTTTCACTCACTATCAGGTGAGGTAGTGGTAAAACACGCAATCATCGTGTAGGTACTTATAAAATAATACCTTTATATTACCTGCTATTACACTTCCACCTGAAGGAGATATTTTTTATCAAAGACACAGTACCACGTACACCGTCGTACGTGGTTTATACCTAGAATATATAGCTTTTAGATTTTTCTTCGGATTTCGCGGTGTTGTATTGAAAATTATGCTAAAAGTATGTGTATAATACTTTTACGCGATTAAAACCGAAAAATGTCTATAATTTCAATTATAGTTTTTATAAGTGTTTATAAATAATTAAAAACCTGAGAGTTCTAGCTAGTTGCGACTTTGTCTCGGAATATAAAGCGCTTAGTCTGAGAACTATGATAACTACGCGATTGTATTAATGAAAACTAACTGACCAAGTCGCGGACAAATGCTTGTTATTTACGTCACTAAAAACCTACAGTTTTAAGGTTAAAATTAAAAAAATCAAATTTAATGTTATCTTCGTTGGTTATCTTATTAATAAACTTTTTCAAATTCACACGATTTGTTAACATAGTTCCATTTTGCCGAGTCTTAATCGCATATTAGTAGTTAGGATGCATTTCCAGATGTTATAATTACATATATTTTAATTTCGAAAACCTCGGAAAAGTATGCAGTTTGATTCGACTTCTTGATTCTTGACTTGACGTTTTTGTCGAAATGAATTGTAAATACAATTAGCTTTTAAAAATCTTACTCTTTACGATACGATATCGAGCGGTATGATAGTAGAACCCGACACTAGTTTGTCTCTGAAAGAAAAATAAAAACTGAAATGCCTTTTTATGGTTCCTTACCTCAAAAGGTAAAAAATAAACCAGTATGAGCTCACTTTTTCATCATTTTATTGTTTCTAAAAAATTGTGTAGATAAAGCAGTTATAGTTTACATTTGGGTTTTCACAGCGTTTTTTCCTGGAATATATTAACTCTTTTTTTTCTCTGCTACTTTTTTCTAGGTTTCCAAGAAAACGCGGAGCACAGTAATGCTCTGCTATGCTATGTGTGTAATTGACCATTACACACATACCTAACACAAATCATAATGATTTTACTCATCCTTGAAGCACATTAAAAAAAAATACAAACTTTGTGTAGAGATGCTATGTGTCAAATGTTGAATAAAGAGAGCAAAGTGTCAAATTAGTTTACGAGTCATCGACTATTTTCCATTCTGTGTCATCGAGGTACGAAATGGGTTAATCGAGTGCTTTCGTCCCTAGGGGTCAATCAAGCAAATGTAAATCATAGTGGTGTAGTTTCTAGTAGACTGTTTGTTGGTACTTAACACGAATTGTCATGATGGATATTACGCAAACTACCTACCTACGATAGTTTTGTTTGACAATTGACGGCGTCTGATGGTATAAAAATTAAGGACGTGGGACGAGTCGGGTAATTTTATATTTACGACTCAATTCAACTGATGGTTATTTGCTCTACCTACTGACGCATTTTGCATCTCGGTTAAACAGTTCTTTTTCTTGTTGTTCGCGTTTGGTATTTATTTTTAACGTCTTACGATGCTTAGGTATTTGCTGTTAAACAGTTTTTCTTTTGTTCATCATCATCCGAGCGTTGTTCCCGGTTGCATCTCTCTCGAGAGCCCGGGGTCCGCTTTCCTACTTTTACGTCTCCACTTCGCACGATCTTCGGCATCCCGTGTAGTGAGGCCATTTGCACGCATATCCGATCTTACAACGTCAAGCCAGCACTTCTTGGGTCTTCCCAATCTGCCGCGGCCGGGCGGAGGCGCCATAGCAAGACACTTGTTTCCCACGTAACTAGCCGGTTACCGTAGAACGTGGCCGTACCACCGTAAGCGGCATTCTTGCAGTTTGTCTGCAATGTCTCGGACATGAAGGCTGCCCCTGATGCGGGAGTTTCTGACGCGGTCTTTTCGCGTCACTCCACACATCCAGCGCAGCATCTTCATCTCCGTGACACGCAGCTCCTGCTTATGTCGCTCAAGCAATGGCGACGCCTCACTACCATACAAAAGGACAGGTCTAATGATCGTTTTATAGACCTGCCCCTTCAGTTTAACCGGCATTTTCGGGTCACAGATGACACCAGTTACCTCTCGCCACTTGGCCCAAGCTGCCGAAATGCGGGACTTGACGTCGCAATCGATGTCGCCGGACTCGTGAAGCATAGATCCCAAGTACTTAAACTGGTCTGTCCGCTCGACCATGTGACCGTCTACGCAGACAGGTGTGGGATCTGTGGTATTGCTAGCCAAGTATTCGGACTTCGCTACGTTGAGTTGCAAACCGCCGTTCTCAAGTGACTCTTTCCACGAATTTACACGCCTTCCAAGCCGTCCCTTATGCGAGTCCGCTAGCGCAATATCATCAGCATACATGAGCATCCACGGGGGCTGCTCGTGTGCGTCTCGGATGACTACGGACAGTGCGTCCAGTATTACGCTAAACAGAAACGGACTTAGGACGGATCCTTGGTGGACTCCGACTGTAATGGGGAAAGATTTAGTGTCACCAACAGCAGTTCGCACCACTGAAACGGAATTTCAGTACATGTCCATGATGGTTCCAATATAAGTTTCGGGCACCCCTTTGGACTGCAGCGCCCACCAGATCATCACGCGAGGAACACAGTCGAAGGCCTTCTGCAAGTCCAGGAATAGAAAATGCAGAGGCGTATTCTTCGTTCTGTATTTCTCCATAACGATCCTTAGGGCGAAAACAGGGTCCATGGTACCATGACCGGGGCGGAAACCATACTGGCCCTCCGAGACAGTGCACTCCTGCCGGATCCGAGAGTCAACTATACGCTCGTAGAGCTTCATGGTGTGGGACATGACCTTTATACCACGATAACTTCCACACTCCTGCACAGATCCCTTGCCCTTGAACACAGGAGTGATAACACTCAGTCTCCATTGGGCGGGGATTCTGCCGGTCTCGAGTATGCGGTTAAAAAGGTTGGTTAAGATGCCCACACCACGAGAACCCATAGCCTTCCATACTTCGATGGGGACTCCATCAACGCCGACAGCAGAAGAGCCTTGCGCACCTCCTCAGGCGTTATCAGTGGCACTAGTCCTAGATTAGGAGGGAGTTCCGGTGGCTGCACCTCTTTATACTGCTTATTGAGCAGTTCGTGGAAATAAGAGCGCCACCTCTCCTTCACCGCGAGGTCCTCGCATAGCAGGTTACCATTATGATCTTTTACACAGCGGCACTTGGATATATCCTGTGCCGCTTTGATCCTAGAACGTGCCAACTTATAAATAAGTTTCTGCCCCTCAGACGTTTCCAACATATCGTACAATGGCTGTAAGTGGTCCCGTCTGGCTCTGGCTACGGCTCTCTTTGTGGCACGTTTGGCAGACCTGTACGCGTCGCGATCTTCAGGAGAGTTGGGCGCTTGCCACTTTTTAAAGAGGGCTTTCTTCACCCTAGTCTCCCTCTGGACTGTGTCGTTTTAAGTGCGAACAACAAAAGAAAACAGTTTTTCTTTTGTTGTTCGCAATTAAAACGTCTTTTATTAAATTAACCGCAGTGGTTTTATATGCTAGGTACTTATAATAAAAGCAATTTATTGAACGTTGGGCGGTGTTGGGCGGGTTGTGTGTTTATGAGAAAGTGTTTTAAGTTTTTTTATTTTTTACATTAAATATTTTTTTTTTGTTTATTATCTTGTATATTATAACTTATTTGAACAGATAGACAGACAGACAGATAGTTACTTTCGCTCTTGTAATGCTAGTAAGAATTATTTTAGTATAGATTATTGCTCCAGTTCCACTTTTGTTCAATAATATATTGCGACTAGAGATGGGCCGACTAGGGGTTCTGCCGACTAGCAGACTAGCCGACTAGTCGGTTCCAAATTTGCCGATTAGTCGGCCGACTAGTCGGCAATGGAGATCATTATAATATTTGTGTTAATCATGATCACTCGGCGATTGTTGCTATTTTTTGATAAATTTGCACTTCGCAAGCTATAGTGAAACTTCCAAAAAAATGGTTGGAATAAAAATAAAAGTAGGAAAAAAAGTTGAGCTGAGGCATAGTTATGACATTTTTGATGTTTAGATGATGTATGACGTGTTTTGTTTATGTTTTGCATAATTGTTAGTTGACGACTAGTCGGCACCTGCCGACTAGTCCGTTAAACTGCCGACTAGTCGGGAAAGCCGACTAGTCGGCGACTAGTTGGCTCATCTCTAATTGCGACAATGTAAATCACATGATTTCTGCAAAAAAAATAATACAAAAAAACCCCATGAGTTTCTTGTGTCTTCTTCTCATTGGAGGTCGCGTTCCGAAGACACAGTGGATTAAATTTAAAAACTGACATTTCAAAGAGATATCTTGCTAATATCCGAATGAATAAACCGTAGGTCCTGTACTTTGATTTTGATTTTTTTTTATTTTGAAACAATGCTTAAAGCCGAAAAATTACCGCCGTGTATCCCCGGCATAGAGAAGGGTTACCCCATGTCTTCCCGTGGGTGTCGACTAAGAGACTTAGGAGGGACTAGCAAAACTTAAGTTCTCCCCGCGTGGTGGCGGATAAACTGCTTGGTCCCTAGAAGGGTTTGTGTCAGGCAGGCGGCCGGTCGCAAAAATATTGCCGAATCTATTAGCAGAAGGTATGGTCAGTGATGACCTGAGGCCCCATCCCCAAACACCGGACCCCGGGTTCCCGAGAGGGATGCAACCAGGAACATCGCTCGGATGAGAGAGAGATTAAAACCGAAAAATGTATTTAATTTCAAGTTTTAATTTGATATTAAAAAAAGGAAAAAAAAAACAAAAAAATGTTGAAACGTTTTCTAGAAAAAATTAACGATGCTAAGTCGATCGATGTTAAGATGGTTTAGTTATAGAAGACATACCCTATAACTGACTGACTGAATTATATATCAACGCACAGCCCAATCCGCTGGTCCTAGCTAGAGAAATGACAATTTGAGGGTATGTTCGTTGTAATGTGTAGTTTACCTCTTTATTTGAAACTAGCTTAGTATGATAACTGCGTACCGCAGTTTCACCCGCGTAAGTCCCGATCCTGTGGGAATATCGTGATTAAAAATAGCCTCTGTTACTCAGAGTGAACATACAGACACACACACACACACACACACATACACAAAAATACAAATCTTCCCTCTTTATAATATTAGTGTCGAACCCATTATTGAAAAGGTATACGATGAGCTAGATTTTAGGTAGTCAATATGGGTCCCGACTGTTAAAGTCGCTATGTTCTGTGACTAATGGACTTGTTTTATTTTCTTTTCAGTTTTTATTATGTATAATGTTTTTATTTAAAGTTTTTTTAAGCAGGCGGGTTTTTTACATTTTTATTTTGCGCTTTTTAGTCAGCATTAGGTGCAAGACGTGATATTATATCAATTTTATTGTATTTTAATCGCAATCGCATCATTTCATTGAGGGGGTTATTAAGTTAAGGATTATTCAGTAAGTTGCGGTAATTTAAGGTATGTACGACTTCTAAACAACTTTAAACCGTTGTAGATCCCAAATGGTAACAATAAATGAAAAATGGTTAGAGAAACCTAACAATGATTTTCGAATACCTATTCAACGATACCCCACTTGAAATAGTCAGTCAACTTTTGTTTTCTTAACCAACTTTAAGTCGTTGTAGATCCCAAATAGTTAAACTAAATGAAAAATGATCAAGGAAACCTAAGAATGATTTTTAAATACCTATTCGACGATACCCCACTCGACATAGTCAATCAATTTTTATTTTTTTATTTTTTACAAAATGGCGGCTAGTGATCGCCATTTTGAATTTTGATAACTGTCATGTCATTTCCAGGAGTGGATTTAGTGACATTTTCAGGATTAAGGGGAATCGATTGACGTGCGAATCATCAAAATCGGTCCATCCGTTTGGCCTCTAGAGCGCCACAAAGGAACAAACATACAAACAAACAAACAAACATACATACATAGACTGATAAACACATAACTCTTCTTTGCGTCGCGCAGTCGGGTAAAAACGGGACCCTATTACCCTAATTGCGGAGAGATGAAGTTTAAATATTGGTAGTGGGTGTTTTCTATGTACCTACCTATTATAAGGGGGTATTTACATAAAAAAAAAGTATAATATATAGTAGGTAGGTACATTAGTTTTTTATTTTACATTGTGGTAATTTTACACAAATTTACATTGCATAAAAACAAACATAGTACAAAAATATGATAAAATAAGATTATAATAGAAGGCTCAGTGTTTGAAATGTGATATACGAAATAATTGTATAAAAAAATAAATTTATTCCGCGAACATCACACAGCACAGCGCCATCTAGCCTTATCGTAAGCTACTTTGAGCCGTATTAATCCACTATGCCACAATTATTGGCAAAGTGGATTAAATATTATGGAGAGAATCATCACGAAAACCGAAGAAAAATCCACATTAAAATTTGTGCATAACCGAGGCGTCATAATGTAGTTGAACGTAGCAAGTAGTAGCGTAACGGCAATAAATCTTGCGATTTGTCATCGCTTAGCCGAAGCTCCAGACTTCGTGATATCCCATTACTGATGTTTACTATCTGCTCCGGTTATTTGCTGTGGCTTTCTTATACTGGGACGAGCATTTATAACAAATTCAAAACTTTATACAAAAAACTAGCTGACCCGGCAAACGTTGTTTTGCCTTATAAATTATAGATAGTAGCCGATTCTCAGACCTACTGAATACGTATACAAAATCTCATAAAAATCGTTGAAGCCGTTTCGGAGGAGTACGGTAACTAACACTGTGACATTGAAATTTTATAAAAAAAATTTTTTTTTTAGATAAGATTATGATTTTGCTGTGACGAAGTCCAGACTATTGTCAAATACACAAGGATAGTACTTATAGTAGGTTATTTAGGTAACAATAACTTGCCCATTACAGGCATGCAATTAGTTTATACTATTAAAGCTAGTTTTGAGTTGATACCTAAATATATAATTAGATGTGACCTACCCTCTAGTATCTATATAAATTTAGTAACACGTTACTATTTATAACTCAAGAACGGCTAAACCGATTTTGCTGAAAATTGGTGAGAAGGTAGCTTAGAGCTAGGAGAAGGACAGAGGATTTTTAAAGAGTAGTAGTAGAGTTGGGTAGTAGTAGGGTCGAGTAGTAGTAGGGTAGGGTAGGGTAATAGTAGTATTAGGGAAGGGTACGGCAGGGATTACATTTTTTTTTTATTTAAAGGGCAGGACGACATCTCTCGGGTCAGCTAGTCTACACTTATCTACACTAATATCATAAAAAGGAAAGATTTGTATTTTTGTATGTGTGTGTCGCATGTTTGTACTGGATAAACTCAAAAACTACTAAACCGATTTCAAAAATTCCCTTGATCCCTATATCGCACGGGATCGGGGCTTACGCGAGTGAAACCACGGGACGCAGCTAGCATCTAATAAAAAGAAAAGCTTAGTTTCCTCATAATTGTCAATTCAGCTAAATTGTAAAAGGTATGGGTATACGGCATTGTTTTCATTTAGATTTAGGCATATGAATATCTTGAAGAACTTTTAGACTGGTTGAAAGAGCGTTTTAAACTTTTACAGCAGTTATGTTATGAACTTAACGTAAAGTGGAACTTGAAAGTATGCGTTCGGGACTGGAGTCGTCTGTCAATGCAGCCTGTTTATCTTCCTCACTGAAATAAAACTATACAAGTACGCTTGAATTGCTATAATTGAATTAAATTGAATTGTACCATACAAAATGACATTATATTAGAACTTTGCTCCCATTTGATTTGCGCCATGTTGCGCTGTTGTCGCGCGTTTTCTATTGAAAGTTAACTTATAACTATTAGTTAGTTCCATGGACGGTCACCATCACTCACGCAAATCAAATAGGTAAAAAAATCAGTGCGAGACCTCCTGTCCATATAATTCAGGCACAGGGCACTGCCCTTCCTTATAAATGATGACTTAGTTTATGTAATGATTGACTTTTACTGTGTCATGAAGTTTCAAAGTTCACAGACAGTGACAAACATTACATAACCTTAGTCATCATTTATAAATAAGGAGGTATACATATAAAATGCTTCGTCCTGACTGACTGACTGATAGATGAATGCACAGCTTAAACCGCTGATAGTAGAGAACCTGAAATTTAGAGAATTTATTTTTTATAATTATTATGATGTTCCCATGGGCTCTGAAATTACGCGGATGGAACCGCGAGGCGCAGTTAGTCTAATCTGAATGGTAATTGTTTTGATAATTAATATCTACCTATTGTCTAATCTTTGGGGAATAGTCTACCTACTATTTTCTCCATACAAACTTTACAAACGTAGTCCTGTTTTCTCCCTGGATAAAAACATTAAAGAAAATATGTTTTTATGCCATAAAACCTATTTCAGCCTTGTGACCATGCCCGAAGTTGTTTTTTTTTCATATCCTAATATTTATAAATTTTATTTCTATTCTAATATGAAAATGAAGCTACCTATAGTACATACAGTGCTATCGACTTGTCTGTTTCGAATTCTAAAATCGGGCAGCCGAACCACAGTCTGGATAAACCCAATTAAACTTACATATAACATAGTTGTTATATAGTTAGTTGAGGTTATTTGTCCTTTTTCAAGACGGTATTTCATTATTTTTCAGTTATCAATCTATTTTACCTGTTCCTACTAGTCCTGCCATCTACCGAGGCATAATGAAACTATTTATCCAGTAAGCCTCATTTTTTTTTATAGGTTTGTTTGTGCATCCAATATTTTGATTTTAACTATGCCTAACAACATATAAAATACATAATTTATGAACTTCGTTTCGTAAATAAAAGAAATCGAGAATATGAATCACGAACTTATATTTCGGTAACCGTTATCAACTTCCAATATAATATTATGTTCACAGCGAACGCTCCGTACATTTTCATCTCGAAATATCGTTCCATTAGCTTGCAAGTCTTGTCTCTCGCACTTGTCGGAGGATCATGTCGGACTAACTAAAATTGCAGAGAAATCCCTCTCGCTCGAACACCGACCCCTGCTCCTAATTGCGCCTCGACCGTCAATTTATTTGGAAATCATGACCTTTCTTACACTTACTTAATGACGACTTCTAACGATCTTCGTCCGTTTTTATTAACATTTTTGGCGGCTACTGTACTTAACATAAAGCTAATAAAGTTTTGAATGAATAGCGAAGGTGCGAGGACAGTCGCGTTGATAAATGTTAATCGTATCGTTAAGGGAAAGGTTGGTGTGAAATACCTAATCTGGCAGCCGAATTTCAGGGCGTGAGTGACACGTCGACCCAGTTAAGATCGGTGCGGGGGCGGAGCTATCTCCTCGGCCTGTTACCACTGGCCAATCGCAAAACACCTATTTACCTATTCTTACATAATCCCGACTAGGGCATGCAATATCGGAAGGTTTTCAATCCCGGGGTGATATCGATATTAAGAGCTCAATCCCGGGATCCCGGGATTGATACTGGGATTTTAGATATCGTTAAAAAGTCGAATTTAATACAATAAAAATGTGTTAAATCTAAAATATTTAATATACTTATATACTTAAGTGGTTTCATTGGGTCCATATTGGCTCACATAAAATTTTAAGTCCTATTGTTTGTCTTACTACCGATTTGAATTCATAATAATCACTCTTCATAATTTTATCACTCATACTTTTTTTATTCAGACATTTTTATTACTACCATCGGAGCTCATAATAGTTAATGATCATAATTTTTTTATTAATACTGTTACTACCAAGAACAGTTTAAAATCATAATTTTTTTCTTCATAACATTTAATGATCATATTGCTTTAGTTCATAATTATTGTTACTAAGAACATATTTCAACTCATAATATCGTTGTTCAGAATAGCTTACTTTATAACAGACATTTATCATAATTTTTGTATTAATAACGGCAACTTTAACAAACTTTTTATGAACTACCCCAATCAAACTCTTTGTGAAATTATAAATGGTTTTTGACTTGTGTTCTGGCGATCTTCTTTTTGAAACGGAGTTAACTCATAATGTAATTATATTTTCTATTCTATTATTATATTTCTTCTTAGAAATTACTCTTTAGTTAATAATGTTGTAATAAAAACACTTATGATTAAGATATATCAGGTTTTTTTTTTATTTATAGTAATTAGGCGCTTTGGCGACCGCTGCCGCGGCACGCTCGCTACGCTCGCTCGCCAAAGCGCTGCGCGTAATCATGTTCTTACATTAACCTAACCTATCCGAGTCGGTGTGCTCCGTATATTTAATTTCAAAATTCAAGTAAGATGACAATAGTAGTTTTATGACAGTAATAGTTTTTATTTATAACATGATGAAGATGACAGTAATAGTTTTTATTTATAGTAATTAGGCGCTTTGGCGACCGCTGCCGCGGCACGCTCGCTACGCTCGCTCGCCAAAGCGCTGCGCGTAATCATGTTCTTACATTAACCTAACCTATCCGAGTCGGTGTGCTCCGTATATTTTATTTCAAAATTCAAGTAAGATGACAATAGTAGGTGAAACAAATGTATGAATAAAGATATTATGATTTTCAATAATTATGTATAAAACACTTATGATTAAGAAATTTATAAAAATGAATATTAGAATAAAACACATGTATGAATATCAAAGTTATTTATTGGAATGATTATGAGTTTCGAGCATTATGATAAACAAATATATTAAAACAAATATTAGTAAAATGAAGTGTATGAATAGTGATATTATGAATTTCAATTATTATATATTTTAATATTTAGTTTTTAAATTTTTTATGAAGAATGATCATTATGATTATAAATGGTATGTGAAACATTTTCGGACCTCCGATGATAGGAGTTAAAATTTTATGTAAGACGATCCGCCCCCGGTTTCATTACTTAAATAAGTTACCCCGAGGGCCGTCCACCCCATCATTTTGGAAATATGGCGGACAAATAGCCTAAACCCGAAAGTATCTAAACTTTCGCGCCAAATTCTAGGCGCACCACTAAAATGATGTTAGCAGAAAAATTTTGCATGCGAGCTTGTATAAAAAGTACTTGTCTTAAAAATTGCAATGAATCACGTTACTTTTATTGTTTTAAACATTTTACCAATTCCCTACGCTTCTAAATCTTGACAGATCTCTTCCTCAGGGGTAGACTAATTTGGGTTTAATTTTAATAGTTGTGTTAAATCATTCCATGAGGAAAAATATGGCTAAAAACCTTAATTTATACCCAAATAGGAAATTGCTCAAATCTCGATATCGGATCACTCAATCCCGGGATTATAATATCGAACTTTTGCGTCCGAGATCCCGGGATTACGATATCCCGGGATCCCGGGATTCATGCCCTAATCCCGACCCAAAGCCTTCGAGTGTTCGTAAATAAATAATTCCGAAGAAAGTTAATTTGTAATAAGTTTCTTCGTTCGAGGAGTTTGGGAGTTCGCTCGCATTTCATTGGCTGCGGGCTCTGTGTGTAGGTTTTCTTTTTCTCGAAATGGTTTTATTTTACTCTTACAAAGGCGTGCCATATTCATAAGATATTGGCAATTTGAAGTAAACAAAGCGATATACTTATCATAACTGTTCAATGTTGAATAAGCACCGATATGATTACATTTACAGTCTTAATCACGTATGACTACCTACCTATATATTTTCTCACCTCGACATTTCAACCATGTCACAATGGTCTTGGTCGCTGGTGTCCAGTCCCCTCGCGACCAAGACCATTGTAATATGATTGAAATTTCGAGGTAAAAATATAAATAACAAGACCTACGCGATTAAGACCCGGGAAAATGTAACTATGTTAACAATAGTCACTCTATTGTTAACATGGTTACATTTTCCCCATTTAAAAAGATTAGGTACTAGTAACGTGGTCACTCACTTTAGTAAAATTCTTCAACTCTCCATCTTTAAATCCAAGATTAAGATCTAAGGCATTAAAGTAGAAGAGGCACACATAACACCAGGCTAGTTGTTAAGTAATATTAGTACCAGCCTAGTTGTTTAGTATTGGGCTAGACGACGATGTAGGGTTGTAGAATATTCACTGATTATCTATAGAATATAGAAGTAACACAATATAGGTCATTCTTTTGTTATCGCGATTATGTATTGAAATTAAAGAGAATCCTGAGGAAGAGGATTGACAATCCTGAGTCCTGAGGAAGAGACCTATAAAGGTCTCGAAACGTTGAGAGTTAAAACAATGCTAAAAGTAATAAACACCACGCGATTAAAACCGAAAAATGTCTTTAATTTCAGTAACACGATATTCAAATATACCTTCTTAAAGTTACTGATAAACGTTTTTTTTTTGTTTTCAGACATTAACAGCTGAAGATCTATACTGGGAAGGTGAAGAAGATACTTCAAATGAGTTCTTAGAAGTAAAAGATGAACCTGGTGTCATGGGACATCTGAAACGGCTGAAGAGAGATTTCGATTTCTGGAGTAAGTTGTTTTTTTACCTCTTTACTTATATATAAACGATGACTAAGTTTATGTAACGCTTGGCTTGGCACTGTCTCTTAACTTTGAAACTTCATGTGACAAAACAAGACAAACGTTACATAAATAAATAAATAATAAAGGTAGTCATCGTTTATAAGTAAGGGTGTTAATGGCCTTCTTACGAAATCCGGTCAAGTGAGTTCCGTAGGTAGTACCCATTATGCCGCCTTAATAAAAATAGGGTCCCGTTTTTACCGTTTGGATATGGAACCCCAAAAACACGTTTGTTGCATGGGAGCCCCATTTAAATATTTATTTTATTCTCTTTTTAGTATAGGTACCTATGATATCTTTAATGATATATTTTTGTGGCCGCTATAACAACAAATTGTTATAGCGGCCACAAAAATATATCATCCTTAAAATTTTCAACTGCCTAGCTTTTACTGTTCATGATTTATACAGCCTCGTGACAGACAGCTAAATATAGACGGACAGTGGAGTCTTAGTAAAATAGCAGTTATACAAATTAAATATTAGGTTGCTTGCTACTAACCAGTTATTTAATTTAAATTTGAAACATTTCTAAATTGAAATGACTCGTATGGTATTCTGAACTTTTTTGGCGATTAAACAAAAACCGGCCGAGTGCGAGTCGGACTCGCTCACGAAGGGTTCCGTGCCATTATCTATACAACATGTTTTGCATTTTTCACAATATTTCGCAATCACGTTTACCGTATGGGAGTTTAAGTTACGTACACTTTAAGTACTTGTAGTTGGTTGTAACTTTGATCGATGTTTTAATAATAAATTGTGGTTTACGATTTATGACTTATATTAAAAAATATACTACTTACTAGATCTCTAGTAGGTGGAAGCAATTTTTTGTACAAGTACGATCGTGTAGGTATTTAATTTAGATTTAAAAATGTATCAAAATTGAGTACCTACACGATCGTACTAGTACTTTGTGTACCTACCTCTTCCGAATTTTTAATGGCACAAGTCATATTAAAAATAATTATAAATATTTCAGATCCTTTCGGATCCTTTACAACGTCAACCACACCGTCTCCAGAAAACATTGAGATCAACACTGAAGATCAAGATGATACTATTTTGTAAGTATTTACAAGTTTTATACCATAGAATGATTTATATCTCCGTTATGTTATAATTAAGAGGAAAGCACGTGTGATATATATTTGAAATTACAAAATGTAAGATGATTTCACAAAGAGCTCTCCAACCAACGTCAGGAAATTTAGAACCTAAGACTATTTAAACCTAAGGGAATTAATTGTGCTGAACCGTGTTTGCGGAGTTCAAAAACCTTACTTAGTTAATAATTTTAGTTTTGAAATTAAAAACATTTTTGGAATTTGAATCGCGTGGTTTTTTTTACTTTTAGCATTGTAATTCTAGCAAGTGATAAAATCAATGTCTAATTTTAGCAAGTAATAAAAACCACGCGATTCAAACCCAAAAATGTCTTTAATTTCAATACAACATCGCGAAAACAGAAGAAGAATCAATTTTAGTTTTATTAAGAGACTAGCTGTGCCCGCTATTTCGCCTTCGTTTTTCGAACGCCTACCTACCGCTGTGCAAAAATCAACACTTAAACGGCACTGATACTGCCAGGCGCGGTAGCGCATCAAAATCAGTACTTCTCTGGTCGTCCGTCCGTTTAAGTGTAGATTTTTGCACAGCGGTAGGTAAGGTAAGGTGATATACCTTACCTTACCTACCGCTGCATACATAATTTATTTATTTATGTATTTTTCGGAAAACAAACAGCACAATAAACATAATCTAGATAACTATAGATACAAAAGGCCAATTACATGTTTTCACTAATAGACTTATGCTAGTTATAAGTTATAGATATCAATTTATAGATAGTATTATTAGAAGACCCATTGTTGTCAATACATTGTAGTCCTGCTCGGAAATATAAAAAGCTGTGTAAAGCATTTCCGCATTTGCAGACGGATTGGGTATACGTTTACCGGAATTTTCAGAATTTCTGTATAATCGGTAATACGGTTTTTTTTAATTTCCGGATATCCGAAAATCTGTGTTTATTTCTCACATCATACCTGTTCGATAAAACATTCAAATTAATTACGCAAAGAGTAAACACTATTTAAGGATAACCGGACTTGATATCTAGATAAAAAGTAGCCTATATATGAATCGACGTCTAAAGCATACTAAACTGTGTTAATATCGGATGAGCCGTTTCTGAGATTAGCGCGGTTAAAGTTACAGACAAACAGACAACCAGAAAAAAACACAAAAAAGTGTCTATAGCGTTACTAGACACTCATTTTTTTTATATTTTGCAAAACAGACATCACCCCACATTATAAGTATAGCTCTAAACCCATGAAAAGATATACTCATGAAGAAATAAAATGATGATAATTAAATTGTACTTAAATTTTCAAATTAAATTGTTTATCATTTGAATTAAATACGTTCAGACGTATAAAATTAAATTAAACCCCCTAAATGATAAATATTTTCCAATTTCCAGTGACAACAAAGACGACTACGATCAAATCGACGCCGATGGCTCCGGAGCTCCGGACAGAATCGAGCCCGATGTTGGAGAAAGTCAGTATATTAATAAACGTTTTAAATTCAGGCGATTTGTTAACATAGTTATATTTTCCCGGGTCATATTCGCGAATTATTATATATTTTCTTACCTCGACGTTTTTCAACCATTGTCTTGGTCGCGAGAGGACTGCCCAAGACCATTGTGACAATTATTTTGTTTGTATACTTAGTTATTTCTTTTTCTCCGTCTAGTGGTAAAAACACAACAAATTACAAGAAATAATACAAAGAAAAACTTAAAACTAAAGTGGTACAATGAGCGGCCTTATCGCCTATGGGCGATCTCTTCCAGGCAACCAATATAACATGTAGAAAACCATGAATAATTCTGGGTTAAAGCAAGATCTCTCGACTGCAATCGAAACCTGCACCCTGCAGCCGGAATATTGAGGTCTTCTGTCGCTAAGAAGGAATAGGTATAATCGTGTTAAAATAAATAGGAAGAAAATTAAATAAAATCTTATTATTTTACATTTCCAGAAACGTTACGGGTAACATTTGTGGTAATGGAGCCCTATCGAGACGAGTACTCCAACAGGGACTCCGTTCTGTTCCAAAACTTCTCGAGGACGTTGGCTGACGCTGTCAATGTTCTCTTTGAAAAACTGCCCGGAACACAGAAAGCAAGCCTTGTTAGAATACAGTAAGTACACGGCTTTACTGTTTTTTTTTGTGAAATATTGTCACAGTGTAGTTTGAATTTTTTTTTTTCGGTAAATAAAAATAAAAACCACGCTATTAAACGTGGTTTTTATTATTATTAGCATCGTTTTCAAGAGATAAGTTGAAGAGACCTGTGAAGGTCTCGAACGTTGAGTATTGAAACAATACTGAGAGTAATAAACACCACGCGATTAAAACCGAAAAATGTTGAAAACATAAGAAAAATCTACAGTGTATTGACTAACTTCTTGCTATAAGTCGTTTAACAAATATTGCCACCCGCACATATATTTACGTTTCGCTTGTGGAACGTCTCACACACGTACCTTTACAAACGCTTTTGGAAATTAATATATGGTGTCAAAGTCATTGACTGCATTAGGTAACCGTCAGCGCATACCAGCCTCAAACATAATGTTCGTCATAAACGCCGGCGCCGCCACTTGAAACTAGAATCTCGATTTGTAGGGATGGACGAGCAGCGTCGAATAGCGGCGCTGTTTTGTAGCTCGTGTGCGACGGTTCCCAATTGAATGATGTTATATGTATTTATTGGGGTGCCACGCGCAAAGCTGTTTGCAGAGGCGCTGGCATCGGATGATCTTTTTTTTTTTCGATGATGGTCCTCCACCAATGGAAACGCCGAGTTTTTTTTTATTCTTTCGGTCTCAGACCGATATGGCCAATTTGGCGCCGAGAGTTGTAAAAAACGTGTAAAAAAAAACACATGTTTGACAGTTCCTAATTCAAACCTAAGATTAATCGACTCGCGCCCTCTGCCGGGATAAAAAGTTAGTGTTCCTCCTAATTGTACCTACCTAAATATTTTTAGTGTAAATTATAATTTTAATGCTAAAGATCGTGCGAAGTAGAGACGTAGAAGCAGGACTCCCGGGCTTCCGAGAGGAATGCAACTGGGAACATCGCTTGGATGATGATGATTATGATAATATTTTTAGAACCACCAACACATACACAACACACACAGTCGGCTTTCTTCTTACTAATCATTTTCGTGAAACTTTTCAGATCCCGTCTGGTTGATGAGTTCTCGTGCAAGGTGACACTGGACATCGTCACCACCGGCTTTGATGACACGAACCGGATCACCGACGTTCTCAGAGACCACATCAAGAAGTTTGGCAAGTTGGGGCGTGTCACCGTGAAGGATATTGATTTTAGCGCAAATGTTGTTAACCCAGGTTTGTTTAAGTTTCATGATGTATTCGTTTTGTTACACTGTACTTACATAAATACCTACCTCCTATAACTACGAGGACATAGTTATCAAAATAAGCAGACTGAGGTGGCAATGGGTAGGTCATATAGCTCGAAGGACTGATAATCGCTGGAGAGAAAAAGCCCTCAAGTGGCGAAAACGATGCAATGCGAAACGTAGTGTTGGAAGACCATCTACTCGGTGTACCGATAGCATTGTAGGGGTCACCGGGAGTCGTTGAATGGAGGTGGCCTGAGATCGCTATTTGTAGCGTTTTATATGGGAAGTTTTGCAGTGGACGGATTTGTTTAGGTTTAAGATGATTGATAATGGTGATGACTACGAGGAACATAATAAAAATACTGTAATGGGTATCCGTAACAGTATTTCTTGTTATTGTTGCTTTATATACAAGATTAATTATTAAAAGCAAAATTAGATACCTACCGTTAAATACGTCTATCGGACCAAAATTCACAGAGCTTACAAAAGTTTCGGTGGTTACATACGGTTTATATTTTTCGGGTACGACTTCGCCTTAGGTATTTACAACTAAGGCTACTTTTACTTCAAATAAATACCTACATAATTTAATTTAGTATATAAGATTAAGTAGCGCGGAACACTTTACCTACCGCTGTGCAAAAATCCACACTTAAACGGGAAGTACAGATGTTGATAGCGCTGTTGCCTGGTAGCGCCTAGCAAAACGAAAGTTGCAGGAAATTGTAGTTTATTTGACACATTACTTGTCAAAGCCTGTGTTCTGAAAACGACCTAATTTGCATACTGGTGCTTTTTCCTACTATGAGAATACTCACTAAAATCCTAAAGTTGTGCTGCTTTAAACTAAAGGAGCTTTACATTTTCATCAGGATCTGCATTTGACGTATGTCAAGCTAATGAAATCCAATGTGGAGACGGGCGATGTGTCCCAGGATATACACGGTGCAACGGTTACAGAGACTGTAATGATGGTGCAGATGAAGCCGATTGTAGTATCGATGGTATTTGACGCATTTTTATTTATTTTTCTTTATAACAACTTATCTAAAAATGTTGGGATCATCAAAAATTGACAATAATGATTTCCTGACGGACTGTTATTGAATATTTTTGTCCATTGTATTATAGGTTAAATTTTTTCCTTTATTTTGTAAATAAAAATATATAGTTATATATAGTTTCAAGACAAAACTTGTTGTCATTATTAGACACGGGTCTGGATCGCGTTATAGACGACACGACAGCACGACGACGCGACGCCTGCGCCGTCGCATCGTCGTGTTGTCGTTTCAAAGCCTATATCCACATTTTAAACAAACATTGCTTTCGGCTAAAATATGGACAGGCTTCAACACACTTGGACATATTGTCTTTCAACTAGGGAATAAACTAAAATGCAGGAAACAATGTCACCCTAAAACGCTATGAACAAAACTATTCAACAACCATTCTATCAACAATTATTTTCGATGAGACCGACAGCGATTTTTAGTTTAGCGGCTACATGCCTTATAACTTTTCATTAGCTTGTTCTTTTTTAGTTTTTTTGTTTTGCTTTATTTGTATTGAGGGGTAATACTACTAATTTAATTGTAATTGAGAATAATGAGACCAATGGCCGAGCACTATCCGACACTTTCAATTGGGTGAAACAAAATAAATATCTGCTGTCAGTTGCTATTGCTCAAATATCTAAAGCTAAATCTAAATCAATTCAATAGTTTTTCTTTGATTTTATTTTATTTTATTTTTTTTCATCTTTATGTTCTCTTTATTTGATTTACCCGATAGCAACACCGGAACAGACTGCGGAACAGTCACCAGAAAGAAGGATAGACGAGCCTGTACAATCAGGTCTAGCCGGTCCACCTCCAAATGAGGCCAAGCCAGCATGCAGACCGACTGAGCCTTGTAAAAGTTCCTCTGTAACCATATGTCTGGAACAGCTCTGCGATGGGGTGTCTGATTGTCCGTTAGGAGATGATGAAAATGATTGCGGTAAGATTTGGCTTCAGAAGAAATATTAATATAAAATAGAAGAATTGATAAACGCGTAGACAAAAAAATATCGATCATCTATTAGGTGTCAAGTAGTTGTTACGTAATCACACGTGGTTATAGCTCCTCATATCCTACTAATATTTTAAATGTAAAAGTTTCTGTATAAGTAAGTGAACAAGTATGTTACTTCTTTACACCAAAACTACTGAATCGATTGCGATGAAACTTTGTACGCAGATAGCTGGAGATCTGGATTAACACATAGGCTACTTTTTATCCCAATATTTCTATGGGATCAGGACTTGTGCACGCGCAGGTAGTTTCACATAATCCTTGTGTAGTTTCACATAAAGCGACCCAATAAATAAATAAAAACAAAACCCTTACCAACTAACCCCCTTACTTATAAAGGATGACTAAGTTAATGTAAGGTTTGTCTCTGTCTGTTTTTTTTAAACTTCAAGAATCAAGAATATAGAAAATTTATTGAATAACTGTGGAAATGTGTTATAGGTATCAACAGTTTGTCCATCCCGGTCATACAATAATTATAGTAACTTAAACTAAGGATTTCTTCTAAATAAAAATAACTTGATTAGAGTAAACAAATTAAACTTACAAAATTTACTTTCAAGGAAAAATAGCATACAAAAATTTTCACTTGCGGTGAGGCTTGAACTCGCGTCTTTGGGTCAGTACCCCAACGTCTATACCAACTAGACTACGCAAGTCCACGCCTGTTGCCGTGAAAACTTCCAATGCTATATTCTCCTCTGATTGTTTATGATTTTGGCTCGTTAAAGCGCCATCTATCTAACGCTACAGGAACAACTTTCCAGTTGTTTACACCTGCGTCGTAATGGTTAACTTTACAGTTAACTCATTACTAACGTAAGATGTCGCTTTTTCCATTACTATAAATTTCTTTTAATTTTTGTATGTAGCTCAAGGCTATTTTATTTAGAAAATTTACTTTCAAGGAAAAATAGCATACAAAAATTTTCACTTGCGGCGAGGCTTGAACTCGCGTCTTTGGGTCAGTACCCCAACGTCTATACCAACTAGACGCAGGTGTAAACAACTGGAAAGTTGTTCCTGTAGCGTTAGACAGATGGCGCTTTAACGAGCCAAAATCGTAAACAATCAGAGGAGAATATAGCATTGGGAGTTTTCACGGCAACAGGCGTGGACTTGCGTAGTCTAGTTGGTATAGACGTTGGGGTACTGACCCAAAGACGCGAGTTCAAGCCTCGCCGCAAGTGAAAATTTTTATATGCTATTTTTCCTTGAAAGTAAATTTTCTAAATAAAATAGCCTTGAGCTACATACAAAAATTAAAAGAAATTTAAATTAAACTTATGTAAAGTAAACATCTAAATCTAAATATTCTTTGACCCTGTAGAAAGCTTTAGAGATCAACCATTTGCTTAGTTCATATCACAGTAAAAGACAAACGTATGTAACGTTAGTCATCGTTTATAAGTAAGGGAGTAAAATGTAGGTACGTTATACAGTAAGCCGCCGCATTCGCCTTATAGCCTCGTGTATCAAAAATACTATTAACATATTAAAATTTTCATTATCCCAAATGTGTTTATCGAAACTACTCGTGTAAAAAACACGTTACAAGGAAATTTTAGTTGTGGTTTTACTTAGAAAAAAACAATTTTTTTCTGGGATAAAGCCCGATCTCTCGATCCAAAACCAGCAGTCAACAGCCGGAATGATGAGAAAATAAACAAAGCAAAGTGTGAAGCAGAGAAGAATTTCATTTTACTCTAATGAAAAGAGGAACTCTAAATAACTTCCGCAAAGAAAGAATTACAATCGTATAAAAACATAAGAATAGAATATAATGAAATCTGATTATGTGATATTTCCAGAAAGGAGTTATTTATATTTACGGGTGTCTTTTGAGGTAATGGAGCCCTATCGAGACGAGTACTCTAACAGGGACTCGGTCCCGTTCAAAGAACTCTCGAAGAGTCTTTAGCTGACTCTATTGATGTACTCTTTGAAGAACTGCCTGGAACACAGACCTCACACCTTGATACAGTACAGTAAGTACGGTATTATTTTACTTATTTCTTCTACAATTAAGCTTATTTACCCGGTTGTTATCGCGTTGCTTTCATTATACTAAGTACGGATAGAAACGTGTACCAGAGATCTGGATTGACCTCGAAACGGCGAAAGATAATAAAGTAATGCAATTCAATATGTCTAAATTGCAAATGCGCTGTCTAAAAAATGATTTTTAGACAACCCATTTGCAGATTTGCAGACTGTTATAAATTGGAAGATTTTACAACGCTATTCAATTGTACCTAAATTATATTTCTCTCGATATTGTTTCAGAAACCGCCTGGATGATGAGTTATCAAGTAAAGTGACACTAGTAATCGTCACTAGCGGCTTTTACAACACGACACGGATCGCCAACGTTCTCAGAGATCACATCAAGAAGTACGGCAGGCTAGGAAGTGTCCCTGCCAGGAACATTGATTTTAGCGTAAATTTTGTTGACTTACTAGGTTTGTTTGAGTTTCATGATTTATTTCACTGTACTTACATAAGTTAATATAACTAGGAGAAATAAATGGAAATACTGTAATTAATATGTCGTTGTATTTCATATTATTGTGTTTGTTTGACTCTAACATCCCTAGGCTAGGCTTTTGGTATAATAAAAACAAATTGATCCATGCGAGGCAGCCATCGTAGCGATGGTCGGCCTTGGCCTCGAGGTTCCTTTAGGCAAAACCGAGGCCATGTGCTTTCGCGAATCATCGGTGTGGCTTTCGTCAAATTACAGCATTGTTATAGAGGTGCGCCAATCGCTTTCGGGTCCACTTGGCAATACGTCGGCTTAGTCCTCGATAGCGATCGCCGAAAAATATTGGACAACATTCCGTCAACAATTTTCGATGAGAGAGCGATTTATCGGCTGCATGCCTCTTAAATTATTTTTTTCATTTGTTTTTTTACTTTTCGTTTTCTTAGATTTATTGTAGTATCCATAGGTAATAATAATTATTAAATTGAGAATAATGAGACATGTGGTAACTTTATTTCTCTCTAGACTCCCAACATTGAATGTCTTTCAATGAGTACCATCGGAACCACTTTCAATTGGGTAAAACATATCTATATCAGCATCTATCAGCAATATTTGCTGTCATTTGCTATTGCTCGAGTAATCTAAAGACAAATCAATTCATTATTTTACCTTTCCGTTTTTTTTTCTATTTTTTGTGCTTTATTTTCACTTTATTTGATTTATCCAATAGCAACACCATCACCGTACAAGCCAATACAATCAGGTCTAACCGCTCCACCTCCAGATGAGGCCAAGCCAAGATGCAGCAACCCTAAGCCTTGCACAAGTTCTTCTGTAACCGTATGCCCGGAACAGATCTGCGATGGGGTGTCTGATTGTCCGTTAGGAGATGACGAAAATAATTGTGGTAAGATTTGGCTTCAAAGAAAATTTGAATTAAAGTACAAGAGTTGAATTGTATATTTCTAAAACGTCGAATAATACGTGCAAACGTATTTTTAATCGAATCCTTAGCTAAATAGAAATAAACTATATCAGTTCTTCATTTATTTCGTATTCTTATTTTTTCATATTTTTTCTTGATTTTGTTTTTTATTTTTTTTTGGCTAAAATAAAAGGTGCACCGCGCGGCGATCAATCATTCGAAACAACTACACCAAGAACCGAGGATGAGACCTCCATTCCATCAACTTCTGCACCACCGCCTAACGAACCGGAAGAAGAAGGTGAGAATAATACTGAAACGTTTTTAATAAAAAGCACAGTATTTGGTTAGATATGAGCTAAGATACAGAGAAAGAATCAAAGGAAAAGAAAGGCGGCTTAAGACAGTATTTATGCAAATTACCAACTCTTCTTTATTTTTTACTATATGCATCATTGATAAGTAATATAGTAGCAGAAACTGATAGAAACTGATTGTTAAAAACAACTAAGTATTATTATGTAGGTTTTGTTTTAAAAACATAACAATCGTCTCACAGTGATAGAGTTCATAGACAACGCGTTCCCACTAGAGAGTTCACAAACTCGTGGATTAGATGACTTGGCCCCGTTTCATGGGCCCACCTGTCGTGCATGTATTGGAACTATGGGAGATGTTTTTGAAGAAAATTCGTAATAAAAAAAAAAGTGTATTTTTTCATTTGAATTTTCACTCCATTTACCCCATAAGCCTTATTTTTGACAAATTGGTAGATTTTTATGCTACATGGAATACACTGTTGTAATAAGGGATGTCAAGAGCAGTTTCTAAGAGTATTTGAACTCCTCGATCACTCTTAGTTTTTTTTTCAGAATGATGTTTAGTTGAACTTTCGGACAATTTTTTATTATTTTCTTAACTTTGAGAGCCCATAACTAATTATTTTCTCATTATTTTGGATTAACAATGCCTTCGATAGATCAAGGATATACATCTAGGACCAAAATCGAATAAAAAGTTTAAGCGAAAACACGTACAAAAAAAGTTGTAAGAGTAAAGAGGTATAATTTAGGAAAAAAAATAAAAACTCACAAATTAATCATTAAAAAAAATGTGAAGAGTTAGGGTATTATCATTAAAATTGTATTTTACAAATAGGTCCACCTACACGCCCACCAAGTTTGTCTAACCCTCCACCAAACACCCTGTATATCTATTATGGGAATTCAATACAATATTGATGTCCTTTTATGGACATTTAATTATTTCAGTATTACTCGCTAGCAGGTAGTAGGTATGTGGTAGTATATAGGTAGTATTTATTTTTTTATCACGCCTGACTCATCACATCATGACTAAAATGACATCATTTGTCTATTATTATATACTTTATTTATTTCTTAAAATAAATTATTATGTTTTCCCTGTAATAATTAAATAAAATAAAGCAATGCGTCTTTGACAGCGAGCGTTGTTATAGAGATAATAGTACATTATGATATAAGTGCGGTAAGTTGAAAATTACAGCCGAGGCGATATTGCTAGCCCGAGCCGTAGGCGAGGGCTACAAGAAAGCAGAGGCTGTAATTATCAAAGCGCACGTATGTCATACGACGTTTTATAACACATTTGCGAGGAAATCAAATAAAAACAATACAGCGAAAAGAAAAAGCGCGCGGAATAATTTTTATTTGTTCACAAATTAGCGATGCGCGGGCATCAGTGCTTTTTTTTTTTTTAAGGCAACGGTACAAAAACAGCCAGTATTACTAATAAAGTAAATTAATATTTTTTTGTTTCTGTTACAGATGTAATTTACTGTCAAAATGGATTAAATTAAAGAATTAAATGTTTATTTTTTATATTTTATCTCCCAAAGTTAATTTTATTCATAAAATATTGACCACTTTTCTGACATAAAAACTTTTTGATTTGCTTTCTTTGCTTTTTTTTTCTTAAGATTTAAAAAAGTACCGTTGGTTTTAGACGGAGCATGATAAACCGTACGTGTTACCTTATTAGAAAGAAACTCGTGCGTTTTACTTTACGATTACGCACAAGTACGTAATGACATACATTACGATATTGAAATTGGTGAAATAAGAGGCCCTTTACGAGCAAATGTGTTATAAAATACAATTTACGAAACGTCCTTCTATCCATGTCTAATAAAGGATTAGTCTAAGTATCTAGCAATAACTGAAACTAAAAGTTTTGTCTTATTATTTATTATATTGTCATTATTGTTTATTTTTGGCGAATTGAGAGATTAATTTATAATTATATATAGGACAAAACACAGCTTAACACAACAAGATTTATATTAACATCATTGAAAGTCAATTTAGTTTATTGACATAATAAATGTAACATACTGATATTTATTAAATATACCTAAGTAAGTATATAAAATTCAAAGTCCTGACTGATTTATATATCAACGCAGAGCCCAAACCGCTGGTCCTACTAATATAAAATTTGGAGAGTGTGTTCTTCGTGGTGTGTAAGTAACCACTAAGAACGGATTTTTGGAAAATCCTTCGGGATCAGGACCTACGCGGGTGAAACCACCGGACGCTGCTTGTATATACAAAACATTGTTGGAATGCAGGACAAGTAGGCCAACCCGTCACTGACGTAAGGTATCCATCCTTCCAGTAGTTCTGATCTCGCCATTCCGCTCTAACCGGCCGGTGAAGACAAATCAGAAAGATCGTTTTCTCGTCAGTGTTTAACCTGCCAACTAAACCAACTCCAGTGAACGGTGACTTCCCCATGGAGCATTCGGGTCCGTGGGGAAGGACCCGAAGGCTCCATGTTGTTGCTCCTCCCCGACATCTCGCTTACAGGGTTTGGATACTCATAGACCAACGATTATCACAACTAGTTGTATCGGTATATCTATGTCTTAACTAATGAACTGTGTGATTCTTTTTCACAGGTAGCTTTAAACTTTATAATTCTGATTAATAATAATTTATCTGAGGAAAATGATTTCACCATGTTTTTCCATAGGTATCATAATTTAAATTAGATTATTAAAACTAATACTAGTGCACTCGTAGCCAGGCTCTACTTAGCAGTAGAAAGCAAGGTAGCATGTATCTCTCTCCAGTGCCCAACAAATAGCCCTTCCACACAAAAAAATCTGGACTTTGGAAGAGGCCGAGAAAATATTTTTTTTTTGCCACACACATTATCGGTCACCCATCCAAGTAATGACCTTGCCAGGCGGTGCTTAACCCGCACGATTTGACAAGATCGACGGGCACAGCTAGGCTAATGAGCTCATTTAGGATCTCTGCATACGTAACGTTTACCGGACGGGACGTGTCAATTTCTACATACAAAAATCCCGTCGGGGCGACGATAGAGGGGCTGGCACGGGATTTCTCGTCCGGGAAACGTTACGTATGCAGAGACCCTTAAGCTCTTAAGGAGCTCCTCATGAGTTTTATTTAGTAAGTAGACACATTTTTCCGCCTGTACGTCCGTCGATGCATCTGCCTGGCCTTCTGTTCTGAGGCTACTAAGAAGCGGTATATTTGTAACCTTGTAATAGTCTTTCCTTATGAAGTACATTGTCCTCAGCCTGTCCGGCTGGTGAGGTCCGATGTGACGAGACGCGATGCATCCCGGCCACCAAGCGGTGTGATGGTGAAAATGATTGCTTTGACGGCACCGATGAGGCCGGTTGCAAAACAGGTTAGTGGTTTCGTTTGAAATAGAGCGTTGAAAAAGGTTGTTTAGCAGATTCTTAAAGCAGTTATGCTTTTTACCACAGTCACATTTACTGAGCTGCACATTACGTTTACGGTTTTAGAATCTACAAACCCTACATAATAATAATAATCAGTGTGTGCCAGGATCGTCGTAACTGTGTCCAAACCCGTACAGAGTCTGTTAAACTATCTTTTTAAACGCCTTTTTTGTACTGTAATGTAGGAATATCAAGTATCTTACTAGATCCATGATGGGTGTGGATAATTTAACTGAAAATTGTCCAAATTTTACAACAGCCAACCAATCGGACAACGAGTGAGCGGTGCAACAAGTAATAAACGCCCCTAGTTTTTATAATTTAGCAATCGCTTTTATTATAATTTATAATAAAAGCGATTGCTAATGCGTGGTTTTAGATGGTTGTGTGTGAGTTTATTTTATACCGTCAATCGAAAATAGTTTGAAGAACTAGATATGTGGTTTCTTTAATTTCATACACCCACGTAGCTGGTACCTACGATTGAAAGAAAAAAAAACCTAAGATAGATATGATAGATAGATAGATGAACGCTTTATTTGCACATCTTAAAGTACAATACAGTCATATTACAATACATTAAGTATAGAAACACAAAAAGCATAAAAATAGAACGTTGCACAAATAACCTAAGCACGGTTGTAAAAAGAAAATTCATATATAATGTAGATCTATTTGCCAGCTGTCCTAATGAGCGATAAGCATCGTGAGAATGACGCTGTTGTTGTGCTTATTTAAGTATGTGACTTAGAAGTAAGAACAGTTCAGTTCAAGTGCCATGCACTTAAACACTCGATTACGACCTATTTGTTGATTATTAGAGATATATTAAGCAATCGTTGCTTTTGAGTGGCTTTAAAATTAGATGTTTGGTATTTTAAGATAAATTATATTGCTTTAATTTTATGGCTTGATTTAATGTTTAATAATTGATTTAATTACCTACGCTTGAATGATGTACCCAATGGCATTGAGTTATAATAAAAATTACCTACCAATGGATACATCTACCTCCAGCCATACCTACTCCTGCAAAATCTGTGTGTTCTCGCTCTTCACGAACTTATATTGAAAAAAATACTAGTTACCTACTCTTGTGACACACAGTGAAAATAAAAGCAATAAGAACCAGTGAACCAGATTATAATAAACCCAAATCATTCACCAGAGTGAAAGGCTGTAGGCTGTTTGCTCCATAACGCTCTAGCCAATCTAGCACTCTGTGAACACGTAGTTACTATCGAAACAGAAATGAGGATTCGTGAATTGGCTAGAAAACTTAAACTTAAACTAGGTTGTTGCTTATTAAATAAAAACTCAGTATGTAACCCTATTATAAAATGAAATTTAACTTTGAAATATGGTTAATCGTTTTCGGAAGATTACGGCAAACAAAAATACATTTCAAAGACTTCTCGTCCGCATCCTTAAGAGGACAGTCTCCATTCTTTTTATCCATACAAACGTAGTCGGCGTTTTCCTCCCTGGATAAAGACATTAGAGCCAATATGGTAATGCCATAAAACCTATGTCTGTCATGACCTTTTGATTTTTTTTCATTTTCTAATTGGAATAGTAATAAAAAAAATATCAAAAAAATCAAAAGGTGCATAGTCATGACAGATATATTTTTTATGGCATAAACATATTTGCTCTAATGTCTTCATCCAGGGAGGAAAACGTCGACTACGTTTGTATGGAGAAAGAGAATGGAGACTGTCCTCTTAAACCACGTTTACACCTAGACGTCGCGTCGTCCGCGTCGTTTTATAATTAGGGATAACCTATACCTACTAGTACCTATGTAAATATATTCTTTAATATTTAATGAAATTTAAAGAGAATAGAGAATTAAAAATTTTAATAAAAATTCATTATACTTTTATTAAAAAAACTTAACTAAACAAAACAAAATCACCAAAACTAAAATAGTAACCCATCCCCAAGCGTTCCCGATGCAAAGCTGTCCAAAATGCTTGCAGCATTCCCGCGTTGCACCGCAATGGACGACCGTTGCAGCAGAAACGCCCCGGAATGGACATTATGCCTAAATTTATTACATTAATCAAAATTATCAAAAAAAATGTTTTGGTTGTTGTATGTAATTCTTTTACGTTTATCTCCATCAATATTAATGAATTCACACCCGACCAAACGACAATGTCATATTTATCACCTTTGTAAATACATAACAATTGGTATGTTTAAATCAATTGATTTCTTAAAAGAACTCTAGGAACCTATTAAGGCATATTTGCAGTAGAGATCTTACCTACTCTTTCCACGTCAAAGAGGTAGGTACCTATATACCTACTTAATTCTTTAAATCTTATGTATGGACCGATCACGCTCCCTATTGTATAGCAAATATTCCCATTTTAGTAAACACTAGCTGACCCGACAGACGTTGTCCTGTCGTTTAGTATAAAAAAATAAAATTCATCAAAATCGGTTTAGCATTTTTTCTTTCATAAGAACCTTCTCCTGACAATAGCAAACACAACAAAAAAAGAATTATCGAAATCGGTCCAGCCGTTCACGCGTGATGTCGTGACAACGGAAAACGTTTCATTTTTATATATATAGAAGAAGAAGATATAAATACTGTGTTGTCACATTACTCACGAGAGCAAGACAAAGCATTACGCATATTACGCATATCGTTGTTTGTAAGAAAAGGAGCACTGTAAGAAAAGGAGCACTGGCTACACGAATAACTTCGAAATACGGGTAGTTACAGTACTCTTTTCGGTGGTGACCGATTGATCAGCGACGACGGTGGTATTTTTGGTCAGAATATCTAGCCAGGCAGGCAATTCCCATATAATCTAGCTAGACAATGCAACGTCCTACACCTACATCAGGTTGCTAACAATTTCACTTATCAGCGTCTTAGATTAGTTACTTAGATGTTTATTTCTCGGAACATGTAAGTAGGCAAGTAACTGCAGAAGCCACTTCGTTGTAATCTTACAAATACCTACGCCCTCGTTATAAATAATACGTTAGTCAGTGTTTATCGCGGCGGCTCTGGGAACGCAATGATGTGATGTAATCACTTCTGTTGACAACATGAGTTTGGATTTTGTAGGATAAAGATAAACAATGTATAGGTAGGTGCTCAGTGAACTAGAGTATATTACTAGAAATATTTTACAAGGAGAAATCAAAATATTTTACAATGTATCATCAAAAATCCTCCCATGATATAATAAATAAATAAATAAATAAATTCTGTGAAAACACACACAGCGCCATCTAGCCCCGTGGTAAGCGACTAAGCTTGTGTTACGGTGACTAGACAACGGATATAATACTTATATTTATTTTTCTTTTGTAAATACATACATATTATACATAGAGGGACACCCAGACCAGACACAAATATTTATTTTAGAAGCATAAATACCTGCACCCGGCGGGAATCGAACCCGCAACCTCCTGCATTGCAGTCGCGCTTTCGCACGACGCGCCACAGAGGTCGTCGCTTATATGATATGTTTCGAACCTGTGCCCCTCGCTTGCCGGACGAGTGCGCTACCACTGCGCCACACGGGAAATGCCTTGAGCAATAAAAACTAAGACATATTAGAGTATATTAAATAAACTAGCTGTGCCCGCGACTTCGTCAGCGTTTTTCGGACTACCTACCCATCGCTGAGCAAAAGTCTACACTTGAACGGACGACCAGGGAAGTCTGTTGCTGAACAGAAGAGAATCATAGCAGAGTCTATTTAAGTGTAGATTTTGCACAGCGCAGCGGTAGGTAACGTGTTGCATGCTTATACGCATTACTTATAATAAGAAGTAGCCTTTATCGAAAATTCAAAAAAATCAAAACCCGACTTCGAATTAAGGACAAAACAATAAAAATAAGCTCTCCAACATACAGTGCAACTGACTTTCTGTTATGTAAGCTGAAGTTGGGTAGCTTAACTAAATGATATCTTTTTTTTTACGTGGGTACTGCACCTTATGCACTGTCAGGCCACTCTCGTTGGGCTCCCTACCATAGGTTTACCCGACAACGGCGGCCTTTCCAAGCCTCATCTCTACCTCTGCCCGATAGACAATCCTTCTCCGTTTCCCCTCCCTCAGCACGGTCACGCCACCGTCTCGAGGTCCCCAAAGCCGGTGATAAAGCCCCCCCTCCCTCACCGAGTTCACCACCAGAGGCTGAGGTGATTTTTTATAGTGGTTATCTTCCATGCGGCCCCTTTCTTGCGTAAAGGAGCCCGCTGACGCGGGATTACGGATTAGAAGCCTGGCAAGCCCGGTTTCCCACCTCGTGCGCCTCTTAGCTTTCAGCTACTGAATCCCCTCACAACGGCAAGGTGGACGACCATCTGGAGGGTAAAACGTAACGTCGTGTCCGGGACTCGTGACTCGAACGCGCAGCCGTCGAATCGGAAGCCATCAGTCGGCTCGGTAGGCCACCGTTCCTTAAAAAGGGAATGCGCCGGTCTGTGATTCGAACGCGGAACCCTCGAATCGGAATCCACAGCTGCCATCGTGCCACGTAAACTACATGCAATCAGCATCTACTCAGTAAAACTGCCCCATTACAGCTATATTTTTTAAATCCTTTTTATTGAATTTTCGACTGCCACTAAAAATGATCAAAATTGTGACCGTAACTTTAATCACTGAAGAATTTTTGAGAAGGTGGTTTCAGGTGGTCCATCAATTTATACCTTGTTCTTAATAAGCCGATTCTATTGATGGAAGTCCAAAAATTAGTAATTTACAGCATTGCGGGATGCTATTCTGCTCATCATTCCGAAGGTTCTCATCAGATCTTCACCAACAATTTATGGGACCAACTCGGGACTCTCACTTTCCAAATAAAAAAAGAATGATCGAAATCGGACTTTATATGCCGGAGTACGGTTTGAACATATTCACATACAAACAATATGCGGGTAGAATTGAGCAGATCCTCTTTTTTTTAAAGTCGGTTAAAAACAACCATTATAAAGAATTTCCGTATGTCCGAAGGATCCGGATATATGGAGAGACAAAGGTATACGGTATTTTAGGAATTTCCTGAAAAAAAACTGGATATCCGGTTTTTTTTATTTTCGACCGGATATCCGGTTAGTCATGTATTGATTCCACACAACATACTTCTTCAATACAACATTCAAACTAACTAAGTAAAAGCAGAAAAATCACTTTATCCGGATAACCGGACAAAATATCCGGATAAAAAATAGCCTATATGTTAATCGGGATCTAAAGCTATCTGCATACCAAATTTGGTTAAAATCGGATAAGCCGTTTCTGAGATTAGCGGGCACAAAGGCACACACAAACAGACAAACAGACAAACAGACAAACAGACAACCAGAAAAACAGAAAAATAGGTTCTACTGCGTTCATAGATACCCATACAATTTATATTTTTTTTATATCTTCCAAAAACAGACACCGCTGAGTTACGATTTTATTATATGTATAGATTTTTATATCTTCCAAAAACAGACACCGCTGAGTTACGATTTTATTATATGTATAGATATAGGTATCACCAAATATAACAATATACTTACGTATAATATATTTGTAAAATCTATTAAAACTCAATGTCCTGACTGACTTATATATCAACGTGGAGCCCTGACTGCAGGTCCTAGGAACACGAAGTTCGGAGAGTGTGTTCTCTGTGGTGTGTATGGATCCCCTAAGAAAGGGATTGTGGAAAATACCGCGGAATCGAGACTTACGCCTGTAAAACCGCGGGACGCTGCTAGTGCTGTATAAGATTTTCCCACTATTTTTCGAGTATGAGATAGTAAAATATAGACGAATGAGGAGGATGTTTAGTGGTCGGGATACTTATTTACACTTGCGAAATCTTGAACTTTTAATTATTTACGAAAATTTAAAGTTAAAAGTATTAAGGTTTTGGAATTAGAAATTTAATCAATAGTTAACTGTTTTGTTTTTGTGTTGAGTTTAAGACTATTATTCTAAACTATATTCATTTTCTGGTAAATAAACCATACAATTTTCAAAACTACAACCTAGATATACTTACTAAAACGTTATGACGTCAGCACGTCTACGACATGGGACATTGATTCCAAATAACGTTTTATTTGTTGATTTAATTTTTAAAAGTACTTAAGTAGAGTTTTGGGCGGGAAATCGGAGACAACATGTCGGGCTCCAATTTTATTTTCGTTAAACTATGTTGTAAACCCGGTTAAATTGTGTAATTTTAGTGGAATCTTATTCAATATAGTTCCGTAAATGTGCACAAGTGTAGTGAAAACAAAATTGAGTGTTAAACATGGACTTTCCGTCATTCTCTCCCAAGATCCTTGAAAGTTATGGTAAAGTTGCCACCGCTTTACCATAGCACCATAGCATAGACTTGAAACATGAGCCCGATCGGGCTAATTTCGTGCAAAATACTTGATACTGGCAAGATGTACAAGATGTACGACGCCAAAACTATAATAAGAAGAAAATGTAGAAAAAAGCAACTTGAAACTGGCAGAACGGCAGAAAGTCGTGTCGTGGGGACCATTATCAAAGAAAAAAAAAAGTACTTAAGTAGCTAGTTTTCATGGTTACCATAGCTCTAGTGGAGCCGCAGGAAGAATGTTAAGTGTCAGTATTTAGGAACTTTGCTTCGATATAGGTACAAATTACTACTAGCATTGTCCGGGGTCTCACCTGCGTAAGTCCCGTGATGGCGTGATAAGATCCCGTGAAAATATCCAAAAATCCTTTATTAGTGGGTACCTAGCTCTTACCTTTACGGCTAGCTTACGTAAAAACTCTTACCATTTCCATACAAACTTAATACCAAAATAAATTATGAAAAATAGGTAAGGTAAGGTAGAAAACTAAATTTTTCATAATTTATTTTGGTATTAAGTTTGTATGGAAATGGTAAGAGTCGCCTCGTTCTTAATAAGTTATTTCAGATTTACCCCACTACACCTTAGTATAAGGTGTTTGTGTACGTGTTAGATGATATAATTTAATTACCTATATAAAATATCATAATGTAAAAAAGATTAAAATGATATTCAAATATAGGTACTAACCTAACTGACGTAGCTCTGTACATGCTAAACTCATCATTATATTCTTTTAATCGTAAAGCTATGTAGGTATATTGCGGTATTCGTAAAACAGATCATGACAAGCAAATTATTAAGGAAGATTGGGAATGAGGAATTTTATACCTAAATCCCATGATAATATCAAGGTAAAAAGCCTATGTGTTATTCAGGTCTCTAGCTATCTACATACCTACCAAGTTTTAAGCAAAAGGTTAAACGATTTTTGCGTGAAGGATCAACTAACACATGAATACAAACTTTCACATTTATAATATTAGTAGCATAGAATAGGATAAATAAAATAAATAAATAAAATAAATAATGCACGACGTTACACACAGCGCAATCTAGCCCCAAACTAAGCACTAGGCTTGTACTATGGGTACTAGACAACGGATATACTACATATTATACATTTTTTTTTGTAAATACATACATATGATACATAGAAAACACTGAATATCCCATGTCTTCAGACCGTGGTGAGTCCTAGGACATGTTGATTTCCTCACGATGTTTTCCTTCACCGTAAGAGCGATGTTATTAGCGCACATACCTTTTTCTTAAAGAAAAAGACATTGGTGCGCGGTCGGCCTGGATTCGAACCCACGACTCTCGGAATGCAAGCCGGGGTATCTACCACTAGACCAACACCGCTCTAGTAGGATAGTCGATAAGGCGATTCATTTTAACATATTATTATACTCAGATTTGTCCAAAATCTCATCTTGGTCTTCTTTGTCTCCAAATTAAACGTGGTCGGCGAGCCTATGATTGAATAGTTTGCATTCCTTATAAATCTCACTCAGCCGAATTTTTATATACCAGGAAGGGTTATGCCGTCACCACATCACACGCTTCATTTTTACATTACATCACAACCCAATGAATGTTAAAGAGCTTCAACATTCAACAAATAATTATATTAAGACGCGATCTCAGCTCTTAACCTAATAAAATGTATATAAATCATTCCAAGGATACGAAACAATATTAGATCATTGTATCACCACTTTAATTGCCCCTCTCAACAGTTTATTGGAGTAAATTGATCCGTATCAGTCCCTTAAATTTGCAAGAATTAGTTATGATTGCTTCGTGTAGAGGCCGATTTATTTGTGGTAGAGTGCAATGGACTTAAGCCACTTGGTACTCGGGTTAAACGATTGATTTCGATTTAAATGCAGTTTTATAGTTGATTGTAGCCACGAGTAAGTAATGAATAAGTAGGTATGTATAATGTAGGACATTATATTTCATAAGTTTTTAAGCAGATTTGATGTTCATGTTACTTTGTCTAAGTGATTGATCCTAGTTTCTACACCAATGACTAACTTACTTTATTTAGAAGTTATAGCTTAATATAACTTAATAAAACGCTATTAAACAGAAAATGAGTTATTATCATAGAAGAAACTTTAAAAAAAGATCTAACATAATAATGAATCATGAAATCGCATTCAACATAGGACAAAATGACTCGGTCTACTGTAAAATTTCCCTGACAAAAGGTACCTAATCGTTTTCGTTTTGTGCCTTGGACCAAAAATATTAACGGTAAATCGATGATTAAATTCTTAATCACTTGATAATAAAGTGCAATATATATATATATACCTATTAATACTATAATATATATTTGCATTAATTAGCAAAGAGCTGTAGTTGAAATGTTTTACCATTTGTCAGTTTATGTCTGCCGCACCTCTGACTTGGTGCAAGTAGGTACTCATTGTTTCTAACTGCAATCATTTACGTACATAGGTAGCTATAAATAAGTTGTAGCCATTTAATGTGTAACTGAACAAAGTTTTCAGTTTGTTGTCACCCGAACAAATACTCGACAACTCAGTACGTAACCTAAGAAAATGATAGGCAAATAATTTATAGTTAGGCCTGCTTATAAAATGCCCTGCGTTTGCCACGTAGTTTTAAAAAGTTAATATTACGCTTGCTTGGTAAATAAATAACTAATGCAAACATGTCTTGGAATAAAGTTAGCAGGTCCTTCTTTTAAATTAGGATAAGGCACGTAAAAAGAAAAAAATAATGATATCAACAGAGAGACAGTTTTATGTTTGAATGCACAATTTAGCTTTACAGTGATGTGCTATGAGTCTATCGATAAAATTACAATTACAAACTTCAGACGTAAATTCAACAATTTCGTATTTGATATTTTAAGTGCCTATAACTTTAAATAATGTAGTAGATAATAATTGGCCATTTTATCTATATTTTAGATGATTTTATACAGCGCAAGCAACTTTTAATCCATGCTATTTATGGCGCTGTAGTGTCAGGGTTAGGTGGAGTAGGCTTGCCCAGCACCCATACCACCCTCCCAGCCCAGTGAGCCATGCCCAGAGGAAAGAACAGGAACACGTCTGGAGCTAACTAAGCCGATAGTATGTAGTAGTTAGAAAATGTTTATCTAAGATTTACCTATCCTATCACTTAATATTGTTTAATAGACTTTTTCAATCAGACATGGCAACATAATTATCTCAATTTACTAACAACTTCTAATTACAAATAAATAGATAATCTTAGGGTCTACTGGGTCAACAAAATAATTACAACATGTCCATAAATATCTGTTGTCGCTTTCATTATCGTATGAATGACCTTTGATAACGTTATTTCATTCAGTCTGAAGTGTGTATAGTCATCTAGAAAAATCAGTTGCTTAAACCTGCTTTATATTTAAATGTTAAATGTTAGTATTAGTTATTTTATTATGTTCATACAAAATGGACCTGACTGCTATCGATGGGACGTGCGTTTCTTTTGTAATATTATTTGTCACCTCTTATCTCCCAAGCCACTAGACGACCTTCTTTATATAATTACTTTATTATTCAACATTTTTTTTCTGCTCTGCGTTTTGATTGTGATTGTACGTCAATGATTCTTTAATCGGATAAGGAGGAGGATTTATTTTTATTTTCCAGAAATGTTCCTATAAATGAAATTATTAAATTATTAAACCTATGATATAGCGAATTGTCATATTTACCTAGTAAAAATTCCATATGAACTTTGCTGAGCGACTGTAAGTTTCTAAGTAAACTTGGCCATAAATAAGGGTAGGTAATGCATATTTTTGTAAAGCACTCAAAGTGTATGGAATCTTTGGAGTTACCAATTACCTACCATTAAAAAAAGGTATTTATTTATAGAATTAATAAGTAGGTCAATTGTAAAAGTACTTATTAATAATGTATATTTTAATCTACTTTATTATGATCTAAATATTGAATAACGTAAGATTTTGTCGATATCGCATTATTATATCGATAAATTATTGTAGGTCATGTCACCATCACTATTCGAAGTTCACGTGCTGACACAAATCGATACTTAGTTGGTATTCATTTTATAATTGCATGGTTTTATTGTTCTTAAAATGATTTCGATGTTTACCGTGACTGCTCAGTTTATCTGTAAGTTAATCGCGGCGTGGTGACATCGCTGGATTGCTGAATATAAAGTTTAAAATTCCCCCTTTTTTGTTTAGCGTTTCTGTAATGAATTTGATTTGAATAGGTCTGTCATTTTAAAAGTTTGATAATCCAATATCATTTTAAAAGTTTGGTCATGAAAATAAAAGTAGTGTAGGAACTAGGTATGTTTTAAACAAACGAATAACAATAAAACAGTATTTTAATAGTAAGAAGGTACTTGATGTTGATATTTTAAGTGCTAAATAAATTGATTTATATTGACCATCACTATGTAGGTATCTAACAAAACATTGAATATTTTTTAAAGTCTATGTTTCTTTACACTTCGTTATTTTTCAATTAGCCTAATTAAAGGTTAGGTATAAAAATACCAAAATATTAGAGATTATAGACATAATATTTCCTATCAGCAACCAATGTCTACTTCCGAAACAAACCATGTACCTACCTACCTATTCAGAAACTTAACCTGTTTCTAGAAAAACAAGCGTTTATTTTCGTATTTACCCAAACCGGTACTAACATTTTTCATTGAATTATTATATTTCTAAAAGTCCCGAGCATCACGCAAATCAAACCTAAACGAAGCTGTCTTCAGTCCCAAACTAGCAAGGCATAATACTTTCAAAGAATAAAAATATTGAATATGAAAAGATATTACAATAAGGTTATCCATTTACTCTTTTTAATAGTAATAATAATATTGTAAGTTAAGTACCTACCTACCTACGTAGTAGGTACTAGAAATGGATTAAGTGGTAACCTTGTATTTTGTCGATACCTTCTCATTACCTAATATTCTATTACCTTTAACTATTGGTGGTTGGATTCCACAATTTTCATATCGCACAGCATCGAATAATTTCATTTCATAACTGCATTTTATAAATACAGACCTATTGTAAGCACACTTCATTGTTTTGGACATATTCAATGTGTGTATTATCTCAAAATTGGATGTCGGACAATAAAATGAAATTGTTTTCATTCTATAATATTTGATTGGTAATACGTTCGACCGATGCCTCTATGCGGTTTGAGCGCGTTAGGCAAATCCAAGTTTTAGTGACACGTCTTACAGTGTAGCAATTCTTTGATAAAGTGATCAATTCTTTGCTTTCCGTGAGCGCGTACACCATCGTCGTCGTCGACATAAAAATAAGTTTCTCTATGAATTGAATACAGTGATCGCGTGCTTTCGTTCATTTCCCGAGTTTTCCAGCCGATGTCTCTCTCGATCGTAATAGCAGTTTATATAGGACTTGTAAATAAGTTAAATTAAAATTTCAGCAAATCATCACCATGAATATTTTATGGAATCTATTTATTGACGTTTCTTCTTCTTTCTTCAATTGTCCGTTATCCGGGGTCGGATTTCCATATAACCTTTACCGTCCCACTGGAGGGTAAATGCTTCCCTTCTTTCTTTCCACTGCACTGGTCCCTATCTAGTACCAGCTGGGGGTCCAGTCACTAAGGTCCAGCTCGTTCCGCCATCTCCTTCTGGGTCTACCGCAGGGTCGCCTGCTGTCCGGGGCCCTGTCTGTCCTACGTGCGGTTTTTGCCCACATTTCATTGGACATGCGGCAGATTTAGCCAGCTCAGTTCCATTTGGGCTCGACAGCAGTAGTTGCGTACTTTATTTTTGTTTGGGAGCGCAGCTACGTAGTACTATTATTTATTCTGTGGCGCAGCTCTGTGTTTCTAATCATCTTTAGCGCAAATATTCTTGTTTACCTCAAGGTGACTTTCTTTACTTTACGGTTCGACAGTACCAGGCCAATATAAAAGTTTATAAGACTATCAGCCATATTCACAAACGACCCCATGTGTGTAGTTACTCAGCATTTGTCACATTTGCGTCGTGACGTTAAATACCTACACATTAAATATCACTCGCAAGAGCAAGACAAAGCATTTTGCCACGTATAGGGTCGTTTACGAATGCGGCCGATTATGGTTAAATAATATTTTACGTCAGCCAGTCTGTCATTTACAAGAGTGCGATAGGGACATGGCATTCTTAACAAAAATAGGTTTAATAAACTTTTTGAAGTTAGTTTATATTCGGTTCATTTAAGGATACCTAACGTACCAGTCAAATTAGCAAGAATGGTTAAGAACCGATAAGTATGTTTCGTGTTTGGATGAACCTGATAACCTTATTTCGAGGCGGCGCTGTTGTGAAACAGATAAAAACATCTATATGTCTCGTGCTCCTTATTGTCAATGTATTCTTTACATTTGACAAACACGTGGCAATTTTGGTTGACAATAGGTACACCTATACACGTGTACGAACAATAAGTTTTTAAGCACTCGTGCCGTCTAGTCCCAGACAGATTAGGCGATAAGACGCCACGAGTGCCTAAAAACTTAGGATACAATAGGTAATATTATAATAATGATTCTGATTTATTTATAATACATTTCCTATTACCTATAGTATCTCAAAATTATAACAAAAGACAATATCCCAAGGAATGCCTTTTTGTTTATCAGATTTTATCGACATTATACTTCGGTTTCAACATAAATAAAACAGAGAATGCAAAAAGAAACTACATTTTGAAGAACTATCTCTAGTTCTTAAATATTCACGTATATCAGTCAATTTCAAAATACTTAAATTCCGTTTTGACCCCTACTTTCGCCGAGAGCACTGTACTGTTATCTGTAAAACTATAACAAGAATTTAATTAAGGGTACACATCAATCGTAAAGTGCAACAGTACATTCACGAAGTCGCGCGATATAAATCAGCGTGCGAGCGGCAAGCGACACGCGAGTGATAACGTCGCATACGACAGTCGCAAGTCGGAAGTCGTGTCGCTGTGCGTCTAGCCGGAGCGCGCCTTATCATCCGTGGAAAACAGGCTTCAGATTTTTCACCTGTATGTTGACAAATGTGTGTTCCATGTTCCAGCAGTCTTCTATCTGTTAGTTGAGCATGCTAAGTTTTAGACCTTATCATCAATTACTAGGTGAGATAGTGGATAAACTGTCATATCTTTTGCATGTTTAACCATAATAGATTGCTCAGTAGGCACGGGGTCGATTTGATTTCGCACCACAGGGACTGAGCCTAGCTGGTTTTAAGCCACATTGCACAAAATCAAATTCGAAATTGTATGGAACATATAAGTAATCTCAAAATAAATAAAACATTTTAACTATTTAGCAAGACGTTTCAAACAAGTAGGTAGGTAGGTACGTTTTCTTTGATCCCACATCTGTCGTATTTCAAGGCGAACCAAATCCACCACGAGTAAAATTTCTTGCTCATATTATAAATGGGAATGTAACTCTGTCTGTTTGTTTGTAAAACATATCTATCTAAATATCACAGAATTTTGCATATTTTTAGTGTTGGTATATTATTTATGTCAGATATATTGAGGTTTTCACTGTTTTCAATTCATTGCTTGATAATTGTTTTTATTATAATCGATTTACAGGATGTTCCAAGTATTAAGCCGAAAGGGGTTTGTTCTAGAGGTCTAGGCGAACAACTTTTGTTCTACGACTTTTGAAAAATCGAACTTGATTTTGAAGTTGTATCACTAAAAAAACAGCGAAGTCTCAGTAATAGGGTCCCGTTTTTACCTTTAGGTACGGAACCCTAAAAACAGCTGTTTTTGTAAATAAAGGCAATTAATGTTTAGATTGTAGTGGTACACACTAAATAAAAGGGCACCTTAAGGCTAATGACCTCAAACTCTAAAAAACAGCTGAATTTCAATCAAACTTTAAATTAAAAAATTTCGAAAACTACTTCGAATTTCCGAAAGTTGTAAAATAAAAACAAAAGTTGTTCGCCTAAATCTCTAGAACAACCCCCTTTCGGTTTAAACCCCCCTTCTCGGAACACCGTGTATTTCTTATGTCTAGTGCGTTAAAGCTGACTGCCCAATTTTTATTTTTATATATTTTTACCTGAGCCAGCGCTTGACCACTTTTCGCATAAACATTTTTGTCATAATATCTTAAGGCATTTTTTTTTTTAAATAAACTGTGTCAACATGATCAACAACACGACATGATCTTTTGGTATAATTACAATACGCATAATAATCAATTTACATAATTTTAAATGGCATAATATTTTTTAACATAATGGACTAATGGCAAAATTACATTCTGTTGAAGTTCTTGGCCTCATCATGATACAATTTTCTAGGTTGGTATACCTAAGAGGAAAACAATAGGTGTAGGTTAGGGTAGATATTGTGATTAACCACACGCGAGCAAAGCGAGCGATTTTCTTTCTGTCTCATCATTTTCCATACCAGAAAGAACTATTGTAACAAAGTGCAAATGTGTTCGTTAATACGCTAGGAGTTTTCTATTTATTTTTTGACTATGCTAGACTAATTAAATTTGGCTTTATGGGTTTTTACGAACATTTAAATGAGTTCTGTATATTAGTATGTTATACTTTTCGTATGTTATGCGTTCTAATGTTATGCGTTTGGTAGATTATGCTATTTGATGTTAGGCTTTTAGAATATTATGCGGTTCGTATGTTATGCTATGTGAGTATTAGGACTTATTTGTTTATCCCTTCTGTATGTTATGCCAATTGAAATTATGCCAAAAGACTTTATGCTGTTTTAGTTTATGCCTTATAAATCGAACGATAATTCCAGAAAAAATCTGTCATCCATCCCTCCGAAAATATAATATAAATATTTATTTAAAAAAAACTTAACTAAAGAAAACAAGGAAAACAAAATCACCAAACTCAAAAAACCCATCCCCAAGCGTTCCCGATGCAAAGCTGCTCAAAATGCTAGCAGCATTCCCGCGTTGAAAAATTATCTAATTCAGTTTAATATATCTGAGGCACAGTCTTTATTTTAGTAGCTGCCTAGGCCCTGCCTGGGGGCGTTGCGTGCGATGACCTCGTTTACAACATTTTATGACATTGTTCCGACTTTACTATTTCACTTTTTGTTTAAACTGTCTTTCAGTATACCAGTAATCGTGTCTTTAAGAGAATATGTGCGAATATTTCTTTGGTTGTTTGTATTTAAATTGAACATAAACACTGTTTTCTGAAACGCTCACGTTTGTAATGCTAGTAAGGATTATTATTGTATGGATTATTGCTCCAGTTCCATCATTGTTTAATAATAAATATGCGACAATGTAAATCACATGACTACAGGGTAAAAACCCCATGAGTTTCTTGTGTCTTGTTCTCATTGAAGGTCGCGTTCCGAAGACACAGTAGATTACATTAAAATAACTGACATTTCTAAGATATCTTGCTAATATCCAAATGAATAAACGTACTTTGATTTGAAAAGGGGGTTTGTTCTAGCTAGATATTCTATATATACAAAGTAACTTTTTATCTATATGGCTTTAAAAAGTAAAAATCTACGTATCTGTTTTTTGAGAATTGCTTCTAGGTATTTTCAAAACCAGCTGTTTTATTTTCAGACAAATATCAACTTCAACATTTTAAAAGAAAAATACATCTTTAAAAATTCACTCGAGACGAGGCTCGAACACGCGTCTCTAGGTTGTGTACCTACTCTCTAGCCCAGCGTTATAACGAACTAGAAGCCTAGAGCATTGAAATTACGAAATATTTTTATTTCTAATTCTAGACAAAATAAATGACATTTATTATAAAATAACGAAGTATTTACCATGTTTAAATTTGTTTTTTTTTAACGAAGCTCGATATTACTGAAAAATAATAAATAAATTTAAACATGGTAAATTACCCCGATATTTAATAATAATTGTGGTAAAACAACCATGTAAGTTTTAAATCGTATATTAAAATAAATGACATCCAACTTTATGGAAAAAAAATTGTCTTTGTGTTGTCTTCAAAGTTAGAAATTCAAGATGTTTATACCCGTAGGCGCATTAGTATGGTCGCGGTTAATGAAACTATGCTGAAAGTAAACTTTACGAGTTAATCTTTTAATTGCCGTGTGTGAGTATAGCACAGAATGCGGTTGCACCTGACGTCACTTAACGTGTAACGTGCCTATGACAACATCAATGCACGAGACGCGTAAATAACCAGCCTACTTCATAGACCGAGAGGTCCTTCGCAAATCCTTCACATGATTTGTAAACATTTTTACCCTTTTATAAATAAAAATACGTAAATACCCCACAGCTAGCTAAATTCTTAGCTTAACGTCTAATGAAAGACAGAACGCATGAATATATAAATTAAAAAAAGACCAGTAAATGTACCTAAATATTAATAGAAACGTAATAATTAAAACTAAAATTTTAAATTGTCGAGGTGTAAGGTGTCCGTAAGTTTTTGTATTTGTTGCTCTTTCAAGCAAAGACTCGGAAATATGAAGATTAACTGGTGACACAGCTGAGAGCATTTAGTTAATTAATTTTAATTTAAAGTATAATTAATCTATACATATAATAAAATCGTAACTCAGCGGTGTCTGTTTTTGGAAGATATAAAAAAAATATAAATTGTATGGGTATCTATTGACGCAGTAGAACCTATTTTTCTGTTTTTCTGGTTGTCTGTTTGTCTGTTTGTCTGTTTGTCTGTTTGTGTGTGCCTTTGTGCCCGCTAATCTCAGAAACGGCTTAACCGATTTTAACCAAATTTGGTATGCAGATAGCTTTATACCCCGATTAACATATAGGCTATTTTTTATCCGGCTATTTAGTCCGGTTATCCGGATAAAGTGTTATTTCTACTTTTACCTAATTAGTTTGAATGTTGTATTGAAGAAGTATGTTGTGTACACATGATTAACCGGATATCCGGTAGGTAATTAAAAAGCCGGATATCCGGCATGTAATTAAAAAAGCCGGATATCCGGTAATTCCTAAAATACCGTATACCTATGTCTCTCCATATATTCGGATCCTTCGGACATACGGAAATTTATAACCTATATAATGTTTTTAACCGACTTTAAAAAAAGAGGAGCTTCTCAATTCGACCCGCATATTGTTTGTATGGGGATATGTTCACGCCGGACTCCAGCATATGAATATTCTTTTTAGATTTGGAAAGTGAGAGTCTCGAATTGGTCCCACAAATCGTTGGTGAAGATCTGATGAGAACCTTTGGAATGATGAGCAGAATAGCATCCCACAATGCAGTAAATTACTAATTTTTGGACTTCCATCAATAGAATCAGCTTATAAAGAACTCGATACGAATTGATGGACCACCTGAAACTACCTTCTCATCAGAAAACTCCTCAATGATTAAAGTTACGGTTACAATTTTGATATTTTTAGTGGCAGTCGAAAATGCACGAAAAAGGGAAAAAAATATAGCTGAAATCGGGCAGTTTTACTGGGTAGATGCAGATTGCATGTGGTTTACAAGGCACGATGGCAGCTGCGGCAAAGTGTGGATTCCGAGTCGAGGGTACCGCGTTCGAGTCCCGAGTCCCGGGCACGACGTTACGTTTTACCCTCCAGATGTCCCGTAAACCCGCGTCAGCGGGCTCGGAGGTCCTTTCCGCAAGAAAAGGGCCGCGTGGATGACAACCACTGAAAAAATCGCTTAGCCTCTGGTGGTGGCGGTGGACTCGGGGGGGTTTATCACCGGTTTTGGGGGCCACGAGACGGTAGTGTGACCGTGCCGAGGGAGGGGCACGGAGAGGGATTGTCTTTCGGGCAGAGATGAGGCTTGGAAAGGCCGCCGTTGTCGGGGTTGACGGATGTAGTCCATGAGGAATTCCGACTGGCCTCGACACTTGTGGAGCGAGGGACGCCTTTGGGGTTTAGTTGACAAAGTGTGGTAGTGAGCCCAACAAACCGGATCATTTGCCCCGAGAGTGGCCTGACGGTACACGAGGGGCATCATTCACGTAAAAAAATATTGCATTTAGTAAAGCTGCCCGACTTTAGATTATATAACAAATAAGTCGGTTGCTTTGTACAAGCTTATTATTATTATTTTATCCTTTTTTTCAAAGTCGGGTTTCAACTTTTATAGATTTTCGACACTTCTTCTTATAATAATGTGAATAAGCATGCAACAAGTTACATACCGATGTGCAAAAATCACACTTAAACAAACTCATCATGGAATCATGGCATTCTCTTCTGCTCAGTACTTTCCTGGTCGTTCGTTTAAGTGTAGACCTTTGCACAGCGATGGCTAGATGTTCGAAAAACGCTGACGAAGTTGCGGGCACAGCTAGTTTTAGAATATAAAAGGTAGCAAGTACCTATCGAAATTAAAACAAATCTGTGTGTACTTCGCTTCGACAAATGTCTTCCACGAGATATCAATTTAAGAAATATTTACCGTTCATAGGTCGGTAAGATGTTGTGAATACTCTGAAAGTGTGTGCAAAACGTGGCGTAAAAAATTAATCAGATCAGCCTCTTTGGAGGTGATGCTTGTATCTCCAGGCAGGCTGGTGCGTGTATTTAATGGCAGCGGGAATACAAAGTATTCAATAAAGAAGATCCACTCCGATCAACGAAAACGGCCAACGCAATCGGATTGACATTTTCCCCGTTCAACTTTTTTGATTTTTAGACAATCTAAGTCTAGTTGGTTTTATTAAAATAGACACCTACAAAAACTATCGTTGGTAGAATTACGTCAGTTTCTCAAATCGACTATGATTGTCGCGTTGATTGTTTCTTTGAATAATTTAAATAGATTGTCCAGCTGGACCTTTGATATCGTTTAGACAATTGCTAATGCTGTAGCCATGTTTGTTTTAACGATTTATATTCATTGTAGTGTTGCGAAACTATAACTTCGATGACATAATTTTACAACCTGATACCCCTTAGCTACGCCAACTGTACGTATCCCCGCCCGTAAGTAGGTTCCTACTTATTTTATAAATGATAGTAAAATGTAAATGAAAGAACTGTATGATTGTTACTCTTTCACGCACGCACTACTGAACCGATTGTGATGAAACCTGGTATACAGATAAATGGAGATCTAGTTGAACAATGTTACTCTATATCTGCAAATTCCTGTGGGATCGGGACTTACTCATTTTAAAAACTCCAGATGATTACATTTCTAATTCCCTCGCAATCGGTTCAGTAGTTTAGGTTGAAGGAGCAACAATTATCTTTATATACTTACTCATATCCTCGTCAACATCTGTGTTCATAATATTAGTGATGTACCTATACGGAAAACAATTTCTTAATATTTCAAAAACTAAATTATTTGCACAAGCAAATAAAGCAAGCAAGCAGCAGCATTTAAGAGCCCTATAGCCGCTAAACTCAAAATCCATGTCGGCTTCATCGAAAATTGTTGATTATTTCATGACGGAATGTTGTTGAACGTTTTTTTGTGTATGGACTGTAATCGACATTGTTTCCGACATTTTAGTGCAGTTACCGGACAAATATGTCGAAACGCACTGAAGCCTATCGACATTTCAGCCAAAACAGACATTCTTTGTCTAAAATTTGGATAGGCTTTGCACCAATAGGAAGTTTTTGTCTTAAAACTACACCAAAATGTAGGAAACGATGTCACCTACAATTCGTACACAAAAAAAAGTTCTACGACATTCCGTGATGAAATAATCCACAATTTTCAATGAGCCCGACAGGGATTTTGAGTTACGCGGCTATAGGGCAGAGTTAATAATAACTCTGTAATCAAATGAAAATATAATAAAAATCTTCGAATATTTTTTAGTGCTGATAATTTAAGTAGAACCTAAGTTGCAATAAATTAATAGGTAGAGGTATCTACCTCGACTAAAAACATTCACCTCTTTTACTATAAAATTTAGTTTACTGCTTCCAGAAAGTCGTGAGTAAAATGTAAAATGATGTAAAACAAAGCCAGGTCACCGGGACTCGTCCGCACCGGATCTTCGCATCTGGCTGAATATAGAGACCGCGGTGTTTTATTTATTCCTAAACAATTTTATGCCTGACATTAAGCAGTCACCTACCATAACTTCGTTTTTTAATTGTAGAGTACGATTTGACACATCTTCTTGCAGAAAAAACGTCAAATACAATGAACGAAAAATATCAGATTATAGTCTAAAATTAAAAAAAAGTACCATAGTTAATAACTGATAGATAACTGCTTGTTGACTAGTTAGATGTGTCAAATCGTAATCTGCAAATTAAATAAAAAAAACCGGCCAAGTGCGAGTGTAACTCGCTCACGAAGGGTTCCGTACTACTATCAAAATTGAGTGCAGAACCCTAAATGACGACCTCTGTGGCGCGTCGTGCGAAAGCGCGACTGCAATGCAGGAAGTTGCGGTTTCGATTCCCGCCGGGTGCAAGTATTTATGCTTATAGAATAAATATTTGTGTCTGGTCTGGGTGTCTCTCTATGTATAATATGTATGTATTTACAAAAGTAAATAAATATAAGTATTATATCCGTTGTCTAGTCACCGTAACACAAGCTTAGTCGCTTACCACGGGGCTAGATGGCGCTGTGTGTTGTTCACAGATTTTTTTATTTTTATTATTTATTTAAATGAACACTGGACCAACCAATCCGTAAACGCAACGCAAACGTTAAAATTAATCTCCATCACTAGATGGCGCTAGTGGTAAAAAAATATAGCGGTGTCGTTGCGTTTTTATGTACCTACCTAAATCACGTTTGTTATATGGGAGCCCCTTTTAAATATTTGTTTTATTTTGTTTTTAGTTATTTGTTGTTGTACAGAAATACATTTTCAGTGAAAATTTCAACTGTAGCTTTTCCGGAACATGAGATACAGCCTGGTGACAGATGGACAGACAGATAGACAGCGAAGTCTCAGTAATAGGGTCCCGTTTTTACCCTTTGGGTACGGAAACCTAAAAAACAATGTATACCTAAGTAGTTGTGGCTCATGGGTGGTTTCTGAAATAAACGAAACGAATAAACGTACCTAAATAATTGAGTTCGTAAATATTTCCCGTTTAATAAATTTGAAACAATAATCATTATTGTTGGAACTTTGAACTTCGATTTTCTGATTGTCGAAATGCATACAATAGGTTAAACTAGGAAATGAACTATTGAACGTTGATTATGCGAACGACATTTCAACAGTTGTTTGTACGTCAACGATTTTACATTACTGCGGGCTTATAAATTGATTGATAATGATTTTAATCGGTACTAGTAGCGACCCGTGGTGTTACTTGCGACTATAAATATAACTTGTGTCGCAAAATAACCTTTTCTCGAGCTCTTCCGTGGTTTGGTAGGCACGTTAAGCTGTTGGTCTCGGTTGTTATCTCTGATAGCAGTCGTTAGGTCAAGTTAGAGGCCTTAGGGCGACCGGAAAACTCTAACACTGCCACACTACTACACGAAAGAAGAAGACCAGAATTTAATTATCCAAATGCTAATAATTTTAAGTCCATGATAATGATACGATTTGAAACTAAAACGGTTGTTAATTAAATCACCCGTTAATTAATAATAATTGTCCATGATAATTACTCTAATTTATTAAAAAAAATACTTTCCGTGTAAATAAAATAAACTCGTATACGTACCTATAAAGTTTTTTTTAGTAGGAAGGTATACGTATCCATTTCAGAATTCCGGGGGACGTTAAGAGGAAAGGATACTCGTTCTCCATACAAACGGAGTCGACTGTTTTCTTCCTGGATAAAGACATTAGAGCAAATATGTTTAAGTCACAAAACCTATTTCAGCCATGACCAATTGAGCATGCCCCTATAGACCGAGATCCCAGAAGTGGCAGACATCACGTATTTTCTGACGAACGAAATGTAGTCGATTGAGTAGTATTAGTATGTACTAAGAACGCATGCCTACTTGCTAGCCTGCTGCGACGGCCAATTCTGAGATATCAGGTCATCAAGATACGTAAAAAAATTACTTACCTACCTCACGTTAATTCTCCGAGCTGATTTTCACGTATATTTAAGGTAATGTACTTAAAAATAAGTCGCCAATACTCCCATCCACTTTCCGTCGGCCGTATTGCTTTACAGTCGCTTTAAAGCTTCCAACATAATTACTCGACTTTACGTAAATTCTGATGCTCCATTTTTATATATGTCCACCAGACAACTATTTTAAAACCTTTTACAAGGAGACATACCAATCCAAGGGGCCAATCATCCCCTTAACCCCCTAATGCCCTCGAGCTCCTAAACCAAACAGGCATTAAAATTGAGTTTAGGGGGTAATTGGCCACTTGGATCGGTGTGTCTTCTTGTAAAGGTTTTAAAATAGTTGTCTGGTGGACATATATAAAAATGGAGCATCAGAATTTACGTAAAGTCGAGTAATTATTACGGAAGCTTTAAAGCGACTGCAAAGCAATACGGCCGACGGAAAGTGGATGGGAGTATTGGCGACTTATTTTTAAGTAACATTACCTAAAATATACGTGAAAATCAGCTCGGAGAATTAACGTGAGGTAAGTAATTTTTTTACGTATCTTGATGACCTGATATCTCAGAATTGGCCGTCGCAGCAGGCTAGCAAGTAGGCATGCGTTCTTAGTACATACTAATACTACTCCATCGACCACATTTCGTTCGTCAGAAAATACGTGATGTCTGCCACTTCTGGGATCTCACTCTACTACGTTTTGGTTATTTTTTCATTTACTAAGTAGAATAGAAAATCCGATATTCTATTTTTTCTACATTTTATTTCTAATCTAATTGGAAAGTTTAAAAAAAAAACCAAACATAAAGGGGCATGGTCATGGCTGATATAGATTTTATGGCATAAACATAATTTCCTCTAATGTTTTTATCCAGGTAGGCATCAGTCGACTACGTTTGTAAAGTTTGTACGGAGAAAAGAGTAGGTAATAGGTATCTTTTCCCCTTAAAAATAAACACCGATTAATGTTGGTTAAGATGTCCACCCTTAAAGTGTCGTCTCAGATAGAGTACATTCTTTACTACTTAGCTGACAATGTATCAACTTAATAGATGAAATGTATAAGGATGTTTATTTTTAAAGTATTTTCATCAACTTTTTCTTCCTAGCTTTTTTTTCTTTACTTCGTAGTCAAATAAATAAATAAATAATAAATAAATTCTCTGAACAATCGCCAGCATCACACAGCGCCATCTAGCCCCGTTGTAAGCGACTAAACTTGTGTTACGGTGACTAGACAACGGATATAATACTTATATTTATTTTGTAAATACACGCATATTATACATGGAATCGGTCCAGTGGTTCCGGAGATTACCCCCAATATACATACATACATACATGTTACCAACGTTACCTCTTTATAATATTAGTATAGATAGAGGGACACCCAGACCAGACAGAAATATTTATTTTTTAAGCATAAATACTTGCACACGGCGGGAATTAAACCCGCTACCTTCTCCGACCGAACGAAGAGAGCGCAGCGTCTCTGCTTCAAGTCTGGCAAAGCTTTCGTCTGCCAGTATGTTTGTATGTATGTACGTTCTACAGGTCGTATATTATCTCAACCGAATTTGATGAAACTTGATATACGGATTTTATGAATAGGAATATAGATTTTTTTTTCGTAAGGGATTTTTGATTGGTAGGGTATTTTTCCCACAAAGTAAGCTAATAGATATCTCCGCAATATACCTATTAACCGATTTTTTTGGGGAAAGTTCCTAAAAAGAAGAACTTTCCGCAATTGCGAAAAAAATCCGTATAAAAAAAACAAATGTCGTTGAAACATAAAAAAACCTAGGCCCCTCTGTACCTCACCTAGCTTTTTTCACAGATAATGGTGTCAATTCGAGCAAGCCAAATTCCGACTTAACTTAACTTAAAATTAGTTAAGACGTGTCAAATTACAGATTGCTATTCAGAAAACGCCGACTTAACTTATTATGACAGGACTAAACCAAAATAAGTTAGGTCGAACTAAATTAGGTTAGAAAACGTTTTTAGCTATTCGAAACGGCCACAAAACTGTCAAAATAGTAAACGTCGAACTAAAATTAAGTCGCGACTAATTTTGTGTGGACTAAAATTGGTCGTTGAAGTAAATAACAACATTTATCGAATAAATAACGTTACGATTGACAAATTTGTAATTTTGGCTGTAGTACGGGCTGAAAGGTGTTCTGAGTGCCGGCCTATATGGACAGATTTAGTGAAAAACCCTCAGAAAAACGTGTTTTGTTAAATGTTTTTGTTTAATTTTATTGCAAAAGCAATGACGAAGGGCTTAGATTAAAACGATTAAGAGACTGTTCCAATCCATTCGTATTGCCGGATAACAAATTTAAAAAACTGTTTTGTACCTATACCTACCAAATGACTACGACCTGCTGGACTTTCACAAACTACTCAGTCGTGACACCAATGATCGTCTCAGAGGTCACCACCTTCTCGGACAACAACCCTCACGAACATTTCTTCAGCAACAGAGTGGTCAGAGCGTGGAACAAGCTACCAAAGGACATCATCTCGGCACAGTATCAGCCAGTTCAAGAACAAACTTGACAAATACTTAGCCAATACAGAAACAGACTAAGAATAGCTGGATACAGGCATCTATCAATTGTATCAACTGCCTGCCTGATAAGTAAATAATAATAAAATACCTGTGGCAATTATGCCTATTTGCACATACTAGGAGGCAACAATTATTTTCAATAAAAGTCATTTTATATCATTTACAAGTTTTATTCAAAATATATACTAGGTAGGTAGTTAAAATAGAATTTGATTCAGATTTGGCTAGAATTATCTATACAGTTAAACCAGTTAGGAGTTTACTGTGCCTCTTCAACAAAAATTTCCTCAACTGTGTCTCCCCTCAACGCTTCAGCTAAAACTTGAGCTGCCCGCACCTTAGCACAGGCATTTTCTCTTAATGGCAGTGCAATATCTGCTCAGCTCAGCAGCCTAATATTTTCATTTAATGCTGCTGTCAGGCTATCGGCAACAGGCGGTCTTGGTGGTCTTGGGGCTCGCACCCGCTCAGGCCGGCATATACGGGGGCGGTTGGGCAGCTCAGGTTGTGGCGGTGATTGATGAACTCATTGAGGATCTTCTAGCTGAGCAGGCACAGCAGGAGGAACTTCAGCAACAGCAGCAGCAGTATGTTCCATTTGGGGTCTGAAATTAACAATAAATAATTTAAGATATACAGCAAAAATATTTAATTATATGTATTACTTGGTTTTCAAAGGAAAACTTACCTGCTCTACAGTCGCAAAACCATACACAGAGGCAGGTCCTACAATTTCCAATATTTTATTGTCCAGATCTGTTAAATCTGGACCTGGAGGACCTCCTCCAGTTCCGCTGATGGAGCCCATACTTTTCGAGCTTTTGTTTTTGTTTTGCTGCGCCAGACATCCCAATTCTAAAAATAAAAGAGGAAATACATTTCATACATAGTTAATCACGAAGTACTTGTAATGACAAACATTGAGCCGAGTAATAATTGGTATTTGGTTTCTTGGTAAAACTGGTACTCGGACAACTTTAATCTTTACATAGTCTAAAACAAAGTGACTTCCCTCTGTGTCGTGTCTGTTTGTATTTTGTATGTACGCTTAGATCTTTAAAACTATGCAGAGCTAGTAATTCTATTACTATTATAAAGCAGAAGAGTTTGTTTTTTTGTTTGTTTGTTTGAACGTGCTAATCTCAGGACCAGCGGTTGCTGGTCCGATTTGAAAAATTCTTTCAGTGTTGGATAGTCCATTTATTGAGGAAGGCTATAGGCTACATTTGATCCCGATAGTACCACGGGATCGGGACTTACGCGGGTGAAACCGCGGGACGCAGCTAGTTGATTCCATAAACTATGACTTGAAAGTTGAAAGTAATATCATAGCAAAAATGTTTTTTCACAGAACCTCATGGTTTAAAATTGCATTTTATGCAATACCTACTATATTCAGACCCTCTGTGTGGACCTATTTGCGTCGGTAAGGCTTAAATTTACTAGACTTAATCCATTTAACATATTTAGACTAATGAATAGAAAGCTTATGAGAATTTTTAGTTTGGTTGAACGCGCTAATCTCAGGAACTTACTGGTCCGAATTGAAAATATATTTTTGTGTTTGATAGTCCACATATCGAGGAAGATTAAAGGCTAGTAATGATCCTGATATTCTCGCGGAATCGGGACCTGGGCGGGTAAAGCCGCAGGCACTAGGATTGGTAGTTATATAAATCTAATTCCTCTTACGCTATCGAAATAGCAATTAGCGTAAATTGCGTCAGAAATAAGACCTACCTTTTGCCAACTGAGCATGAAGCCTCTCCACTCCACAAGCAGTTCCTTTTGCTGCGTTCGTTAGGTCTTCTATACATTTTCCGACACAAAACTACAACAAAACTGATTCACAAACTACAAAAAGTAAACAAATAATCATAGAGAAATCTAGACGAATAAAGTACTACCAACCTCACAGCATAAACCATTCGTTCTCATTTTTTTATCTGTGAATCCAATTTAGTCCGTGTTTAGTCCTGTCATTTTCAAATTCTAAGTTTAGTTTGTGGACAAAACCGAATAGCATACAAACTTAACTTAACTAAAATAAGTCTGTTTTTGGTTAGGTTAAGTTTTAGTCGGTGGTTTGCTCGAATTGACCCCAATGACTGTATTAAATAAGTATTTAGAGAGTAGAGTACCTACTCTCTAAAATCCTAATCTATGTATATAAATAAATACTGCTGCTCTTAGCTGTGGATTGTCCTTAATAAATAAATAAATACTTAGTTACAAGTTGGTCGATTAACTTGACCACGGTCTCTCCGTTTATCGGACGGAGTACTAGAAACTTAAGGCGAGTGGCTGCTTGCAAAATCCGGATTCTAACTTAGTTCTAAACTTTGTTGTACCTAAGTATCGAAGCGTAGACACGGGTATGTCTCACTGAGTTAAGTATTGTTTTATGGGCCTTTAAGATATTTTATATATCTATATAGGTAGCTTCTTCTTCTTCTTTTCGTGTAGTGGTGTGGCTCACCTTGTGTTGGAGTTTTCAGGTCGCCCGAAGGTCTCTAACTTGGCTTAGCTTAATTACTATTACTGCCTACGATTACAGTAAAACAGCATCCGATCCGATTTTCCAATCCCTAGCATATCGATCACATTGCAGTCCATATAGTATTTTGGTCATTGACGGCCTCTGTGGCACGTTCGGCGAACGCCCAACTGCAATGCAGGAGGTTGCGAGTTAGATTCCTAACGGGTGCAGGTAGTGATGCTTAAAAATAAACATTTGTTTCTGGTGTGGCTATTTCCTATGTATAGCATGCAGGCGTATACCTATTTACAAAAAAAAGTATAATATGTAGTATCCGTTGTTTAGTACCTATAGTACAAGCCTAGTGCTTAGTTTGGGGCAAGATTGTGTGGGTGCTGGGCTTTATTTTTAAATTTTCTAAGAAATATTTTGTTGCTCATTGACAGGTTATACAAAAGGCGCCCATAAATAAAGTTCAAAGATAATGTAGAGCTTGGTGTTATCAAATAAAAAAAACTTTTTCTGTTTGTAATTAAAAAAAATGAAACGCTAGGGGGAAAGATTCGATAAAAAATAGCATAATCCGAAATAAGCCCTAAAAATATCTCATGATGTAAATGACTCGATTTTGTTCGGTCGAATTATTAGCTAACAGTAGGTAACTAATTAAAAACAAACGACACTAATTAAATCATAATTCAGTTGTGGAATGCAATTTCGAGAATAGTCTGTCGATTTTATTTATATTTAAGCTAAATACTAATTCATTTATTCGTTTGCATTCGACATGAATTAATAATGAACTATTGAACACCTGACGCGCTTAAATCTGGTTTCCCTGACACAATCCTTAAGTTCGCCGACACAATTGAAAAATATTTTATCGGTCCCAAGTTAGTTGTCCATGGTGTCCATTGTTTCAATAACTATAGAAACTGTCGGTATTATTTCAAGAAGGTACCTACCTTCCTACTATTAAAGTTCAATATAAAATATATTATGAATATGAAAAAGTCTCAAGATATTTTTGTAAGACGAATTTTGTAGGAAAAAGCTTTTTGAAGTATATAATATACCTACTCTATTTCAGAAAATTGAACTAAAACTTAAATTAAACAAATATAACATAGGTAGACAAAAACTTAATTCACTAAATAAATTAAAATTATTAATACAAAAATTAGTCCCTAGGTATGGTACCCAAAAGGCTGGCCCTTTGGATAGCAATACCATTGGTCACCAGAAGCTAAAACTAATAATTTTGAAAAACTTATAGCTAAAATATAAACAAGGAACTGACAATTTTAAAGGAAAAAGTAAAAAAACAGCTGTCCTTTCAAATAAATGTTTGAAAGTACAGCTCTTTATTCAAATAAATCCTTTTAAATAAATATGAGATTTTTGCAAACATTATTTCTTAGTGTTAACCCACACTTAGGAATCCCGCCGGGTACTAAAGATTTTGAAAGCATTTTTTCAAAAAGCAGTAGGTATGAGATTTTTGTTTACACATTTGATCTAAGTTTCTGAAATAGAGTAAAGGTACGTAGATGTCTAGTATGGGTGCCACGAGCTGATGAGGTACAGCCATAGGTATAGAGAGAGGCTCGGGAGCGGTGTAGTGTACACAGCTAGATACTCAGCTTGCGAGAGCCCGTTCAGTCCTCACCGGCCCGTGCGCTTCGTCGCACGCCTGCTTCGCGCACACTCTCCCACCGTAAGTTTCGTGACACTATACTAAAAAAATCAACTCTCAATCAGTGATCGCAAAACTTTTCTTACACTCAACTGAGTTAGATTAGTTGTTTAAAACTTTAAAATTGGCAACTTTCGCCTTGTTGCCGATTGCGAAAAGAAGAAAAATGGCCAGGCAACTGTTTGTGGGGTTCTCTAGATTGGTATAAAAGTTTGTGCTTGCTGAAAACTTCCTGCAGATGCTTTGAGATTTTTTATAGTGGTGCAAGGATGAGATTTTTAACCGGTGACTTGTATTATTGTATCAGTGTATCACGTCATTATCATTTTATCAGAGCAAACAATCCTAAACTGTACGGTACCTACATATACGTAATGTTTAACGACATTTGACTTAATCTCCCCTAGCCTAGACCGAGACGACTCATCGCGTTTCAAGATACTCACTTCCTGGCTTTCAGGAATTACAAATTAATTCTTTCATAATAAATTAAGTACTGTGCTAAGCATCTTCAATATAAGTTGCTAACTAGGTCCGAATTTGCGATTCTGAAGTACCTACCAATGTTCCGATATAGAAGATGATAGTGTTAACTTTTTTTCTTACTGTAGGTAGGTATTACCTACTTACATGTTACGATACATAAAAATTGTTAATAGTATCATAGGTTATCATTAAGTTCTTGAACCACGTATCAACTTATTTATGTACGTATGTAGGTTAGGTAAATATACCTACCTACAAGAAAAGAATACCTAACCATTAATTATCTTGATTAATTTTTTGACATTACATAATACCTATTTATATATTTTATTGTTAAATAATTTCATCATTAATTAAGGTTCCGTAACCAAAGGGTAAAAACGGGATTCTTTTACTAAGACTCCACCATGCGTCTGTCTGTCCGTGATAGCTTACAGTTGACAATTTTCACAGATGATTTATTTCTATTGCAGCTATAAAAACGAAATAAAATACTGTGTGGCTCCCATACAACAAACGTCATTTTTACGGAGCCCTACTAAGTGCGCAAATCCGACTCGTACTAGGCAGGTTTTTTTTAATTACCACTCCTTTTTTTATCAAATTTTTATGATTTTACTTGAATCTGATAAATGACCGAACTGACACCACTAGACGCGAAAGCTACACAATACGTTTAAACGTTCTTTATTCCTGAAATTCATTTATTTTTCTTAACTTTTGCGTTTTCTTTAACCAAGAGCCAGCTAAAGTTCTTCGCCAAAGTTTTCGTAATTGGGTATAATTCGGTCTCTTAATTTTTTTAATGGTAGCCGTATTTTTAGTTTTGCCAATAGACAACAGGGCAGAAGAGATTTTTTGTTATAAGGGTATTTTACAAGTTTTTCCTAGAATTCTTTACAAGAAGAAATACATCATTAAATATCCTGCCAGAATTCATACTAAGAAATCGAGCCTTAGTCGATAAACAAACAGAGAGATCAGGATCTATCAGGATGATGCATAATCATTAATTCACCGTGGTATAATGATTAGCGAACTTGCTCGCTAAGCGAGTCACGGGTTGCAATTCTGTCACGGAAAGATTTTTGATGATGCATTTTGATGCTTCAATTTTTATTTCTAGTAGAATGTCTTCTTATAAAAATACTTACTTTTCCTGGTGAGTAAAACTAAACTGAAGTAACTATTCAAAAGTGCACTTGTTCATCAAAGAATCTGAAATACCAACGTCTTCCTTTTAAGTAAATTGGAAACGAAAAACTTGCTAATTCCTACTAGCTTACGAACTTAAGTTTTCGTGTAAAATATTAAAGTTAAATATTTAAGTTTCTATCGCAGGTAGGTATATGTACCTACAGGTTGGTAAGGTTTATTATTTGAGATGATTAAAGACGTCCTGTAGGCCTACTGGTTTTTATATTTATCTTCTACCTGCGAGTATAATGGTCAATTTTAAATTTTCTTTTGAAGAAATTTTACAACATTTGTTTAAATTTAGGTACTAACTATTCAAATAAAACGATTAAGATTAATTATCCACAAATGAGTCGGTATGGTAAACCCAAACGGCTGGCTGCACTGGCCTCTTTGAAAGAACCTAGATTTCGTTAGAACACATAGGTATATTAGGTATGTATCTTTATCGTAAATTGACATTGTTTCGTGAACTGAAATCAGTTTCGAATAGAAAGGTAATAGGAACAAACATGCATTAAAACCCTTCTTTGCTTTACGAAGTCGGGTAAAGCATCATTTCAACCCTAAAAACTAGTTTTATATGAGTTATATACTATACAATATTATAACAACATTATGGCATAGGCATATAGGTACACATTCATAATTTATTTTGTACATGTAGGTACCTATTTATGATCGTCGACTGTTTATTTTTACGTTAGCGCTATCTTTTAATAATTAAAACATTTTCTCATGTATCCGACACGTTTAATTTTAGACATTGAGGAGAACTCAGTAACCTTTAAAAAACTAAAAAATACATATTTTTTTCAATAAAAACCCTCGACCGATCGCTGCGCAGAAGTTTATAGCGTCTCCTTTTTAAATAACAGCGCAGGATAGTCGCTGTTATTTTAAAAAAGGAGTAAAATAAATTCCTAAAACCTCACGACTTGAGTAAAATAAAACCCTGTCATTATAATTACAAAACAAAGAAAGTCTATCTGCCATTGCCACGCAAAACTTGCAGCTTGTTTATTATTTATGCAATATTTATTAATTATTTCTGAAGTAAGTAATAATTAAAAATTATGGACTAAGTATTGCAGGTGTTTAATATTTTTGGGCCGTTTATAAATAAATGTAATATACCGATGGTATTTGAGCTATTGTGTAGTGATTTTGATATGACTCCTGGTTATGAGATAATAATAGCTTAATATTAACCCCTAGTTTGAGTAATGATGACGCCAATATACAGACTGATATGGAAATAAAATACATAATACATTTACCTTCTATTCCATACTAAGTTACCTACCTGTATTCTATTTATCTAATTTACAAAATCTCCGCACAAACTAAGTTTTCTTACGTTACGTTGTTTTGGTTTATTATCTTGGTGAGTACGTAGTTACGTACATACCTATATATAGGTATTGTCTTACCTACAGGATGTCATTCTTTAACATTGTAAAAATGCGGGACCGAGCATTGCCTCCGAATATAGATAAAAGGTCTCTTGGGTTAGAAAAATAAACGATTTGTCGAAACAAAGATAGCATAACATAAAAATATTAATGTGCTGCTTACATTTGTTAGATTATTGACAAGATTATCTGTTGGAAAATGTCCAAGTTTTTGCAGGTTCTTCCTATAAAAACATACCTACATAATACCTACACGATATGTAGGTAGGTACGCTCAAAGAACATAACATTACCCTTTATGGGCAGTCGGGTAAAAAGGAACTCAACAGTTATTATATTTATTTTTGACGAAAAATTTATTGTGGGCACTTTTTTTTTAAATTTTTTATTTATTAATTTAGGACGTATATTATACACACATACGTACGTTTTGAAACGTCGAGATTTTATTTTACCGAGGTTTCGGAACGCGCCCTCCGATGAGAAGAAACCACAAGAAACTCATGGGGTTTTTTTAAAGATCTAACTATCAGTCTAACCATTTTTTCGTATATTTATCAAATTAAGTTAGTGTGCGATTGTATTTGACACAAATATTTTATCTGTAGATTAAAAAAATAACCCTTAAAAGAAGATTTATTGAAAAGCGTTTCGTTTTTTAGAATTTGTTATTATTTACCGTGTCTCATGATGTGGTTTAACTTCCGATAACTACGTAGACCGGTGGCTGCCCCGGTCCACGTATCGGGATACTGAGTTTAACTTAAGATTATATGTATAGGTATAGTAATCTCGTTTCGTTAAACCTTTAGTCAAACTTCGCATTCCATTATATTTTTTTAGGTTTCTGGTGTGCTATTTTAGACGTCGCCGCGTCGGTTGTAGGTCACGCAATTCTTTGACTTTGCCCTCCTCCTTTACGGAATAAATACAATAAATTATTAAATATTATTTAGTAGATTCTTAAAATTATTATAATTATTATTTATCTTTACAAATAAGAGGTTTTTAAAGTTAATCGGTAAAAACAAAGTTAAAGCAGTTTATCTTGATCGAGTAGATGTTTAACTTTATTTAACTCTAATGAGTAAGTAGATTCTTTAGCTGGCAATGCAATGAAAAGTTCAACTCAATATCTACGAGTATGTAGTAGAATCCTTTAAGAACGAAATATTGAGCTTAGTTCGTTTCTCATTTCGGTTTGGCCGAGGAGCTGTTTAACGTTAGTAAAAATCAATGAATATCTATCTATCTATCTATTAATATTATAAAGCGGAAGAGTTTGTTTGTTTGTTTGAACGCGCTAATCTCAGGAACCACTGGTCCGATTTGACCATTTTCCATCAAAATTCTTTCGGCGTTATATAGTCCATTTATTGAAGAAGGCTATAGGCTATTTTTGATCTCGATATTCCCACGGGATCGGGACTTATGCGGGTGAAACCGCGGGGAGCTGCTAGTATCCTATAAAAGGCTGTGTCCTGTCCTGACAGACCGATCAACGTAAACCTAAACCGCTGATAGTATGGCCTAAAGCGCTGGTAGAGAGAGCTGAAATTTGGAGAGTGTGATCTTTGTATGATGTAGGCATCCGAAAAGAAAGTGTTTTTCAAAATTCCATAGGTATCGGGACTTACAAGGATGTAACCGCGGGACTCAGCTAGTCATAATACAAAATTATTGAATGCAACTACATGCAGTATAGATAGGTAGATAGGGTAGCGGTACTCTGAACATTATCTTAGTTCAACAACCAAGCGTCACTCGGGTCCAGTTCGTTATTAATCATTGTCAATAAACAATCATGTGGGCGGCGATAGAGATTGACAAACTTAATCATATAGTAGAGAACCTTGATTAAGATATATTTATCTCTCTGACGGTTTAAACTTAAATAGATGACGTCTTAAAAGTGCTTGAGAATGTGACACCAAACGGTTTTAATATTTTTTAACCAACGTTTATTGTTACGGAGTCATGAGCTTAATAAATAAGAATGTGTTCATAATGGGTGTTTTCTATGTATCATCATACGTTATGTATGTATTTACAAAAAAAAAGTATAATATGTTGTATATCCGTTGTCTAGTACCCATAGTACAAGCCTAATGCTTAGTTTGGGGCTAGTTTGCGTTGTGTGCAACGTCGTGCAATATTTATATTTTATTGTGTACTAGCTGCGTCGAGTGGTTACACCCGCGTAAGTCCCGATCCCGAGAAAATATCAGGATTAAAAGTAGCCTATGTTACTCCTCGATAATGTAGGTTTATATCGTTGAAATATTTTTGAAATCGGTTTAGTAGTTTCGGAACCTACTCGTTACATATACATATTTTTTTATAATATAATCTTTTTATTTAAAAGTCACAAATTAAAAAAACCAAACCTGTCTTAAGATAGTAAGAGTCGGGAATGAAAATAAAATTTTAAATAGCTACCCATATTACAAATAAATAAAATACCTACCTACTACTCTACTCGTTTCATACAAACAAACAAATATTTTTTTTATAATATACCTAATCTTTTTTATACATTAAAAAACCCAACCCGCTTTAAAATGGTAAGAGTCGAGAACAAAAGAAAAATTAAAAATAAATAAAATACTTACCGACTACCAGCCTGAAATTGTCTTCACTCAAACCGCCAAATATCGCTTAGTAGAAGAGAAACCAAGTAAAAAAAAATTGTCACACATCATTGCGATGGTAATGAATGAAATAGGATCTCACAAGACAAGTGAATGTTATGTTTACAACATCGAGTCGTACAAAACCGCCACAAACTGTTATTCTGTTAAGAATACACCCTTTGATCCTTACAATGACGATGTTTGTGTTTAATAAGAATTTAAATGTCTTTTGGTGTCGCTTGTACAACATTGTTCCTATGCCACATTGTGATCGTATTCTAAACACATGTGAGTGGGAATGTACCTAATTTAATGTCTAATGTGTATATTGTGAAAAGTGGAGTAAGTTACAACTAAATAACCCTGCTTCGGCAGACGGGTAAAAAGATGTCGAATATTACTCGACAAACATTTGAAAATATATATTTATTTATTTATTCAAAGAAAACATACAGCTTCTTATATTACTTATCGATAAAGTTATAATATAAATATTACGCTAGCCAAAACAGTTTTCAACTCTAAAAAATACATAGTTATGAAAGACTACAAAAAAAATGTTCGTTTAACTATAAGTTTACTAGCAGTGCCCCGCGGTTTCATCCGCGTAAGTCCCGATCCCTTGGGAATAGATAGATAGATGAAAACTTTATTGTAGGTACCTACTTACCTACCAAATATTTACAGAACAACATCACATAAGTAAATAAAAATTAACAGCTAATTATAAGAAAGTTACAATGGGTGGCCTTAACGCTAAAGCGATCTCTTACAGGCAACCTTTGTTTAGACAAGAATTGTAGGAAAGGATGGGCGGGTATAAACGCGTGATAGGAAATTAAATGGTGAGAATTATAAATAACAATTTAAGTAGGTAGGTACCATCGAATATCGGGATAAAGTCTGCCAAATTAGATGCAATGATAATTTGACTGTCATAATGTTTTTAAATTACATTTCATATTATAATTGAACTCATTTTTCGGTTTTAATCGCGTGAATTCAGGATTCAATCCTGTAGACCTGTAAAGGTCTCGAAACGTTGAGCATTGAAACAATGCAACAATGGATTTCAATCCAACATCGCGATAACAGAATCTAATCTATAATTATTATCGACAAGCTTTTCTACATTTATAAAAAACATAAAATCCATAAAGTTAATTAAATTAATACATTCATTATTACCGATTGAAATAAATACAAAATGTCAAAAATTAGAATCAAATAAATAAAAGTCCGGATAATATAGGTAGGTACACAAAATCAAACAAAACATAAAATAAAAATGTCATTGGGTCAACATTTAAAATTGAAATAAAATGATTTGTCAATTAACCAATTCTTTAATTTAATTTTAAATTTAGGTCCATTTAACGTTTTTATTTCCAAGGGTAAGTGATTAACCACTCTCATTGCTGTTATAAAAGCACTTTTGTAATACATAAGCCTTACTAATTCTTGGAAATAAAATATCTTATTCACATCTACTACGCAAGTTGTTTCGTCTATTACATCTGAGAGTAAAATAATCAAGGTTTCTCTTGACAAAAACAGAAATTTCCAGGATGTAATAATATAATATTACATCCAAAATAAATATAATACAAAATAAATACCAGTAACCGTTAAAAGATATGTATCCTTAAATACCTGCCTCAGGGATTCAGTGCTATGCATCCTGTAGATCGTACGGAGACACTTCTTTTGGAGAATGAACGTTGACTCAATACTTACGGAATTGCCCCAAAATATTATGCCGTAGGAAAGTAAAGGATACACGCACCGGTTGATACACGTAACCAAAATAAGCATTACGCGTAACATCCTCCGAAGTCACACCAACAAGTATGGAGAGTAAATAGCAATAATTGGAAATCCTGCCATTAATTCTCTTAATATGAGCCTTCCAATTTAAATGCTCATCGATGGTAACTATTAGTAGGTATAATAATTGTAGGTAACTAATCTAGAAATACTTTTTCAATGAATTTCAAGAAGTTGTTACCCTTATAAGTACTTCCAAGCATTTCATATTATAATGTGACATAGTTAGATATCGTGTGACAAGATTGACAACTCCAGTGGACTTTGTGATAAGTTTTCGGGTCAATTTGTTTCTAGTTAACTAAATAGCTTTATCATTGACACCGTAAACTCTGGGGTCTTAAGTTTTAAGCCGTATTTACACTTAGAAACTTCTTGTTCATTTCGTGTAGTGGTGTGGCTCACCTACTGTTAGTTTTCAGGTCGCCATTAGGCTTCTGCTTGACTTAACGCGTGCTATTAGAGATAATAACATGCCCTAGAAACTATTTTTTTAAGTTAAATCCTGAAAATATTCATAAAGTAGCTGCTCTCCGCGGTTTCACACACACAAGTCCCGGTTCCGTAGAAATATCAGGATTAAGGGGTATATACGAGTAGGTACGAGCTAAACTCAAAATCCCTGTCGGTGTCATCGAAAATTGTTGATTAAGTAGGTACTTCATGACGTAATGGTATTGAATTTTTTAGAGTATGGATTGGTAGGTGACAGTGTTTCCTACATTTTGGTGTAGTTTCAAGACAAAAACTTTCTATTGTTTCAAAGCCATTTTATTATAGATTACCAATTACCTACCTCTTTATAATATTAGTATAGATAAAAAAAAACTGTTTTCGACAAAATGTGGATAGCCTTCAAACCCTTCGACATATTTGTCTGGAAACTGCACTAAAGTGTAGGAAACAATGTCACCTTCACTACAATCCATACCACACAGCAGATTTAATATCGATATATGTGATCCATACACAAAATAATCAACAACATTCCGGCATGTAATAATCAACAAGTTTCGATGAACAGTATAAGGATTTTGAGTTTAGCTCATATATTCCTTTTATACGTCTTTGTTACTTCCTAGTATTATGTTAAATTAATCAAAATTGGACCAGCAGTTCCAGAGATTACTTCTTACAAACATTATACCTACCTACATACTAACTTTACCTCGCCACGTTATAATATTAGTGCGCCGCCCGCCGTTTCACTCTCTATTCCAAATCGGATTACTTACAATAGCTTTAGTAGTTTCAAAAACCTTGAATTTTAGTTCTATTGCTATTGTTCCGTTCTTTACAAAGAATTTCAAAGTTTTTTTTTATATTAGGACTAAAAATAAATATTTCATTGTACCTATTAACTATGAACTATTTTTAACCCATTTAAATTATATTTATTAAAACTCTTATTTAATTAATGAATAGGTATGCAACCGCACAATTATGTTTTTCACCACCGAACGAAAGTAATTAAATGTAGGTATATTAAAATAATTAATTACGTTGCTGTTTAAAGCATTTCGTAGTATCAGCGCATCGCGAAATCTTTAAAATCAACTCTTTGAAAAATTGTAAAATGTGTAAGCGATCCATTCATTTTCGGCTAGACATGAAAACCAAGTTTCAACGACGCCCGCTTCATTCATTATTTAATTAATTACATGTAAAAATGTTTATTGTACGATATGCCTGTCCGCACTCAATACGTTGGGTGCTGTGTACCGAGAATGCGGTGTAACTGGTGCAAACCGGATGACACGATTGACTCGTCAGTTGTCTCAAATGTTTAGTGTTATGTCTAGTGTGAATAGGTCCTAAGCAAGGGGTAGGATTACCGAAGTGATTCTGGGTATTCATTACCCGTTGTGGTTATCATTGTACGTGTAGAACGGTAAGGTTATAGTGGTGAAGATAATTTCCATCAAAAATGTTGCTGCACCATTGGATGTCTCGAACATATTCCATGTTACTTTTACGCGATATAAATTTAAAAACCGCTGCAGCGCTGACAATATTGTTACGTCTATTGTAGGAAATAAATTATCCGAAATAAATAAATAAAAGAAAAAACAAACAAACAAACATACATACATACATAGACTGATAAACACATAACCCTTCTTTGCGTCGCGCAGTCGGGTAAAAATAAAGCATCGCGACGGTCGCTAAAATGTAGTCTACCTCGGTAGAGTTACTTCAGTGGCGGTTTACAGCTGTCTTCCTTCTGATGTTATATTAAATTAGAGATCAATGATAGGCACTAGAGATGGGCCGACTATGGGTTCTGCCGACTAGCAGACTAGCCGACTAGTCGGTTCCAAAATTGCCGACTAGTCGGCCGACTAGTCGGCAATGCAGATCATTATAATTCCGAGATATTTGGGTTAATCATGACGAATCCGCGATTGTTGGTATTTTTGGATAAATTTTCACTTCAAAAGCTGTAACGTAACTTCCAAAAAATTGTTGAAATAAAAATAAAAGTTACATACATACATACATAGACTGATAAACACATAACCCTTCTTTGCGTCGCGCAGTCGGGTAAAAAAATAAAAAAATAAAATTGAATGGAGCTGAGGCATAGTTATGACATTTTAGATGTTTGATGTTAAGATGATATATGTAGGCTATAACGTGTTTTGTTTACGTTTTTCTGACTACCCACCTTCTAACTGTACTACTAATTCAATTAAATATTAGTTTTATTGCACAATTGTTAGTTGCCGACTAGTCGGCTTTCCCGACTAGTCGGCGACTAGTCGGCCCATCTCTAATAGGCACCTAAGCTACTTTCAAACGTCCTTCTTGAGCCTGCCCCGCGCATTAAGAGAAAGATAGTGTAAATTTGGTTTTATTGCCATGAAAAAAAAAAGTTTTTAAAAGAAAAAAAGTAGATAGTTAAAGTTTACTATCGATACGTATGACAAGTTAGGTACCTATCTTCTTCTTCTTATCTTATCTTATCTTATCTTATCTTATCTTCTTCTCTTATCTATTATATAAAAATCAATCCCTATTTCCCTTGGTCACGGCATCACACTTAAACTTTTACACATATTTCGATAATTCTTTTTTTGTTGTGAGCGCTATTGTCAGGAGAAGGTTCTTATGAAAGAAAAAAGCTAAACCGATTTTGATGAATTTTATTTTTTTATACTAAACGACAGGACAACGTCTGTCGGGTCAGCTAGTCTTCTTCTTCTTATCTTATCTTATCTACTATATAAAAATAAGTCGGGGTTTCCTTCCTGACGCTATAACTCCAGAACGCACGAACCGATTTCCACGGTTTTGCATTCGTTGGAAAGGTCTCGGGCTCCGTGAGGTTTATAGCAAAGAAAATTCAGGAAATTATATATAAAAATGAAACGTTTTCCGTTGTCACGACATCACGCGTGAACGGCTGGACCGATTTCGATAATTCTTTTTTTGTTGTATTTGCTATTGTCAGGAGAAGGTTCTTATGAAAGAAAAAATGCTAAACCGATTTTGATGAATTTTATACTAAACGACAGGACAACGTCTGTCGGGTCAGCTAGTCTATAATATTTATTTGTGGTTGTTTTAAACTTTCTTCCTAGGTAATTTTGCGAGTAGGTAGATCCCTAAAATACTACATATATGTAGGTAGAGGTATTATTTAGGTAAGTCCGAAAATTAAATGAACCCTAATTTAGCAAGCAGACAATGTATGCGGCTTGTAGTCACGATGTTTTGACATTTCGTCGCAACTTTGCTAACTTTGGCCGTATTTGTAAAACAGCCCGAAAGTTAGGTACCTACTGCACCACGTTTAATGCTTGTTAAACTAAACTTGGGCTAATATTACAAGCAATATGCTCAAAAATACTCCATAAACGATTATATGTACCTACTGTTTCATTTAAATTACCTATAAGTAAGGTAGGTACATGCATATTTGTGCCTCCAGATTTCTCGCCGGGCTGAGTTAGACAGGAGCTTACTTAGAGAATTAAATATAAGAAATCATTAAACAAATTTTATAATTCTACGGCTTTTTTATTAATGATAATAAACCATGTTCTTTTAGTTTACTTTCATATGAGAAGTTTTAGTTTCTTCCTACCTGTATTCTTTTTACGAATTTGGCTGTAAGACTCAATAATTTTTAACAGTTCTTTTCTTTTTTACAATAAATATTATTTGATTTACCTAGGTATTGAAAAAATTGCAGGCGCATAGGCAAACTCAAGACGATGTTGTCAATGTTGTCATGTTCAATTTAAATATCCATTATTATAAATTCATTTTTTAAATTTTCAACTTGTTAAACCGATTTGATCCCATTAAAATCACCGGGAGATTATTTTATTGTGTTATGCACCTACAGTGCACACCTACATAATTTATTAATTCTTGTTTATGAGATACCCATACGGATTGGTATCTGTTAGGTTTTGTTTGTTACCATAGTAAAGGACGATGCAGACTAACTTTAATAAAACAAAAATACGCCTTTCTGAGCTAAACGAACAAAAATAAATCACCCTGGGTAACGTATACCTCTACATACTACGATATTGACTACAACCAGTATATAAAGGGGAATGTAGATTACAACCTAATTTAATTGGTCGAGCGAGCGAAGCGACTGCTTCAAGTCTGGCAATTTTTCCGTTCTTGGTTCTTTCCTATAGGTCGTTGTTTTAACCGATCTTTACGAAACTTGGTATGGTGTAAAGTAGTAGAAGTGTATAGATTTTTCGGTCGTTTTTTTCGGTTTATTTTTTATTGTTAAGCTATTCATATTTTTTTATATATTTCCCGGGTCTTAATCGCGTGATTTTTACTTTTTAATTCTCTTACCTCGCGACCAAGACCGTTGTAACATGGTCGAAACGTCGAGGTAAGAGAATTAAAAAGTAAAAATCACTCGATTAAGACCCGGGAAAATATAAAAATTATGAGCTCCAATCGTGTTAGTTTAAAAAGTTTATTGTTAAGCTATTTTCCACAAGGGCTAACTAACTGTTTAAAAACCAATGTCTTTTTAATTTTTATAATTGATGGGTGGCTTAATTAAACTGCTACCATTACACATGTGAAGATCTCTTCAAAATTTTTGTTTTTGTTGCAAAAGAGTCGCGTATCGCTCGGTATTCTTTTCGCTGAACTTTTTTGTTAGTTCGAAACAGCTACACAATTTGTTCTTTTGTTTCTCTTCTTCAATTACGCATACGTTCGGACAACAGTCGTTTGACTGAGTCTGTCTGGAGTGTGGTTTAAACTAGGCCTTATACATACCTACCTACCTACCTACATAGGTTACGGTCAAGGATAAGTGGACAAGCCTCTTCATATTCAAGGGCCTCTACCTGCTTCAAATTTTAACTTAGCATATTCTTTTTAGATATCCAGTATTGCCCAGTTTAATATAGATTTAGACAGAGTTCTATCTGCGATCCCACCGCTAAAGAAAAATTACTCTTTTTAAACATAGGTACATCAATTATTTTTATAGCCACTTCTTTTTGACGGCTTAAGAAGTAATACAAGTTGGGTTTTTTTATCTTGGATTATGTTTGTAGTGTGACTAAGGTATTATCAGTTATTTAAACTGTTCGGCTCAGTACTTAGCCAGGGAAAAAGTCATTACTGTTTTTTTTCAGCGAAGTACTTAAACAAAATTTGTGAATTCGTTTTCACATAAAAATAATGGTACCTATAGATATCATTGGCAAAGCTAGGAACATGTATTTATGATTCTATTGATTACTATGAATGTGGTATATTATGTTTGTGGTATATCACCCTTGTACCCACAGTACAAGCCTAATTGCTTAGTTTGTAGCTAGTAGAGATGGGCCGACTAGGGGTTCTGCCGACTAGCAGACTAGCCGACTAGTCGGTTCCAAAATTGCCGACTAGTCGGCCGACTAGTCGGCAATGCAGATCATTATAATTCCCAGATATTTGGGTTAATCATGACCACTCGGCGATTGTTGTTATTTTTGGATAAATTTGCACTTCGAAAGCTGTAACAAACTTCCAAAAAATGTTGAAATAAAAATAAAAGTTGGAAAAAAAATATTCACGGAGCCGAGGCATAGTTATGACATTTTAGATGTTTGATGTTAAGATGATGTATGTTGGTATTGACGCGTTTTTATATACGTTTTTCTGGCTATCCACCTTCTTACTGTACTATCAATTCAATTAAATATTGGTTTTATTGCATAATTGTTAGTTGACGACTAGTCGGCATAATTTGCCGACTAGTCGGCACCTGCCGACTAGTCGGCTTTCCCGACTAGTCGGCCCATCTCTACTAGCTAGATACTGATGTCTACAATGTCCTGAAATATACCTGCCCCATGAGTTGTTACGTAAATTCGTCTACTATTATGTTTACAGTTTGACTTTGTGCTGAGCGCTCCTGCTGATGTTTCCTGTTTACAGGTCGTCACATAGAGTAACCTATACATATAGGGTCGTCACTAGTCGGGCGCGGGAGCCGATATTTTGCTTTACGCAGCGTCCTATGTGGACGATCGGATGCGAACGCGATCCGATCCGGTGCGGTGCGGAAACAAGGAACAGTCGAGAATCGCGCCGCATCGCACTTTACGTGCATTTGGTCACGTAGGACACTTCAATAGCTATCGACTGTTTTTTGTTTTCGCAGCGCACCGGATCGGATCGCTTCGCAATCGCGTTCGCATCCAATCGTCCACGCTGCGTTACAGTTAAAGCTACAGTGCACGTATTTATGTATCAACTCATAGTAGTTCAACTGTTCAAACACAAGTGCCCTGTTACATACGATATATTGTTAATTCTTGGAAAAACGGGCTTTTGTTCCGGATTTTATTAAACTAGTGAATATGGGTATGGGTATTTTAGGATCATTCCCTCTCTCAGTTACCACTAGATCCGTAGTCCAGATCTAGTTCATGTTTTGTTATTTAGAACTTTTCATTCCGTTATCTTAACTCAGTGGGCGAAGAATATTAACCGTTCTAATTACTATTACAGATCTAGTGCGTGGGTTTGGGTATACGTATAGAAAAAAAAACATTTTTAAAATAGTTAGTACTTATAAAACTTTTTTTTGGAAGTCCTCCGCCCTTTTCTTCATGCTGCATCTGCAAGCATAGCACAAAAAACTTTTTCTGTTTTTCCTATTTATTAGCTGTTCTTTTATCTTTCGCATCGCATATTTTTAGTTCATGTACATTAAAATCAAGTCAGGTGAAGCAAAATTTGATTTTGTATGTTAAGTTCACTTTCCTCTACAAGTCAAATTTTTCAGCCGATTTTGATAAAACTTGGTAAACTCATATAGATTCTCTGACCATATACCTAGTTTTATTACGGCGGATTTTTTATTTATGGTGTGTTTCTCCCACAAAGTGATTCGTTTTCAATGATCCTTTTTTATTTCTTCTTCAAATTAGCCTCATAAAAATGGTGAAGATCTTTGGAATGATGAGCAGGATAGCTTGTTCAAATACAATAAATAGCTAACTTTTCGACTTCAGCCAATAGAATAATAAGCCCTTTATCTACAAGGTAGGTACACTGAAGCCCCTCCTGGAACTAACTTTTTATGACAAGCTCCTCACATAAATATCTTATTTTTGAAGGTATTACATACGTGGTCGCGAGGACTTCTGTACGCAGAACTTCTTGTTAAAATTTGATTGGTACCTACTATTTTGACCTAAAGCTAAAATATAATATTAACTCCTCAGTCATGTATGCGTAATAGACTTAGTTCATAGCCTGACTTAGTGATGTACTAAATACTGTGTCTTTTGTCTACAAAGGTTCCCGCGTCTGACATCTGACGTTATACACTGTTTAAATCGCAATTTCCTTTTCTATTTGTTACTCGTAGAATTTCCTAGATAAAGTGGTTTACAAAATATATTGGTCTTGTAGACTAGTCTAGAATACTTTAGTTGAGAGGCTTCAGGTTATGATTTTTAATTTATTTATACCTATGAGTCTTCAAGTTAAAGATAATGCACAACATTCACGTTTTTTTAAGGGAAATCTACTCTTTTCTCCTTACAAACTTTACAAAAGTAGTCGACTGTTTCTTCCCTGGATGAAGACTTTAGAGAAAATAATACGTTTATTCCATAAAACCTATATCAGTCATGCATGACCATGTCCTTACGTTTTGTTTATTTATTATTTCTATTCTATTTATAAAATGAAAAATAAAACAAAACGTAGGGCCATAGTCATGGGAGATATAGGTTGTATTGCAGAAACATATTTGCTCCAATGGCTTTATTTAAGGAGGAAACATTCGACTACGTTTATATGAAGAAAGAGTAGGTACACTTTCCTTTTAACTCGTGTGTAAAATAATTAATATTTATTTCCGTGTGCAATACAATACATTATTTAATTGTCCTACATTATGATACAAGTACGTTTTTTCTGTCTTAATTAAAAATATATATTATTACCAATGAAGAGTTTTAGAGGATTGGTAAAATCTTTTATAAAAGACTAAACACGAAAAATCCCTAACATTAAATAAATATGATCACTAAGCAAGATGAAAAAAGAATAGTTTATTGTAATACCTACGTTACCACTCACTCTAGCAATCCGTGCACTTGATACCTACCTTGTATAACACTAACTTTGTTTCCCATCCACAAACATAAACTCAACTATTAAAAGTTAAACGAAGTATTAAACACGAGTATATTTACTCAGTGGATAGTGTTACTGCTAGTTTCAACAATGAGGGATACTGAGCCACTGAGGAAAGTTTCCTTCTCGTCTCAAATGACTTAACAAAAGCTTGGGGAATCGGCTCAGGTGAGCTTCAATGAAGAAAGGTATCCGAGTACCACCAATCACTTTAACGTAGATTTGAAACGATCCGGTACCGAAGCTCTTACCGATAGTTTGTTTATAGTAATTATGTCAAATTGTATTTTTTTTCTAACAGAACTAACGAGTCGTTTTTCAGAAGTTTGAAAAGTGAACTTGACGGATTTGAGGGCTTTTAATTATTGTACCTAATTCGGCGACTACTCTCTGACAATCAACAATTTTCAGATGATATAGTAGGCAAATTAGTTGTTAGAGGACATTATTTCTATCGCGAATCTGGACACCATCGGCATCGTCATCAAAATTATAGAATTATCCTGCTATTTCTATTTGATATTATATCTAAATTATTTAAAATATTACAAAATAAATTCAGTTTTAGAAATAACCAGACTCATTTTGATAAAACTTTTTAATATCCTTGTGAAAGTAACATTAAGACTCACTTGCGGAACTCGCCAGTCTAAGGACTAACTAACTATAGTCCCGTGGTAACTGTCCAGATTTTGACGTTAAATGTCTAATTAGCGCAGGACTAGTTATTTAGTCCTCGAACTAGTAAGCTCTGCAAGAGGGCCTAATACTTTTTATTCAAACATTCTTAGAGAACAGGATTATTTTTTGCCAACTAAACTAAGTTAGTTTAGCTTAGCTCCATATAGTCGAGCCCGTTACCCAAACTACCAGCTAAGCTCATCGGTTTGATATACTGGCTTAGCTAAATTAGCGTTGTAGTCGGCTTAAATGTTTAAAAAAACGCGGGTCACGCGCTAGTCGTAAATATACGAGTAGAAACCTACAAAACAGAACAGAAAATTAATAACAATTGAATAATAGAAACAAATATTTGTGAATTGATGTTCTTGTTTGAGATTTAAAAGACGATCGTGGTACGACGATGTCGTGCCTTCTACCTGATTAGCATAAAAGACAACTGTTTAACTATTACTGTACTTAGGTGCAAGTCACAGGCAGGAGCTGGATCATTATTGTTCACGACGCTGACTACGTACACTCGGAGTATCAGATATCGATCGACGAGATATTACGCCCTATTAATTTTGTAGTCGGTATAATGCATTAGATGAACGATTAAGGCTGGAGCAGACCGGATGCGTAAACGTAGAAGTATGCGTAGACGTGCACGTACAACTGAGTTGTAATGTATGTAACTGTATGAGACAGGACACACTGCTTGCGTTATGTAGACAACGCCTTTATCCGACAACCATAGCTTTTTTATGATTAGCAACAACAATAAAGTTTGTCAGTGACGCACTGATCCACAGGTTTTGTCATCGTGTCGAAAAGCAGAATTTGCTAGAGGAATATCCAAAAATACATTTTTAACTTTGTAAGTGCCTTTCGGGTTACTAGTTCTCCAGTCGATAAATAGACTATTAGTTCTGCGAACAGTAGGTCCTTCGCGAGCACTTTATTGGTAGGACTTTCCTGGGTACACATATATGATAGTACCCTAAAGATAAAGGGCCTATATATTCTATAGGTGGAAGTCGAAAAGAAAAAAATCATTGAAGACCGACCTCATAGTGCGAAGATATAAAATAATAACCCCTTTTGTGGGAGAAATACCTCGCCTATAAAAAATCCCCCAAAAAGACAAAAAAATCCATATTGTCATATTACCTGTACCTATACCAAGTTTTATCGCAGTCGGTTGAAAAATACGTAGTGTAAAGAAAATTTAAAATAAAAACGTTTTTCTATTATTTTATTTAATTTTTCACTGTTTAAAGTAGGTTTTTCTTAGCTGTTAGTGCTTTTTCTGCTGTCACTTAAAATCTTGATCGTATAAAAGGACTAAGTATACTGTATTGTTAAGAGTAGGTACCTATTTACCCGACTGCGCGACGCAAAGAAGGGTTATGTGTTTATCAGTCTATGTATGTATGTCTGTTTGTTTGTTTGTTTGTATGTTTGTTCCTATGTGGCGCTCCAGAGGCCAAACGGATGAACCGATTTTGATCGATCGATTTCGTCAATCGATTTGTCTTAATCCTGGGAGTGTCACTGAAGACATGACATTTATCAAAATTCAAAATGACGTCCACCAGCCGCCATATTGTAAAAAAGAAAAAAGAAAAATTGTCTGACTATGTCGAATGGGGTATCGTCGAATAGGTATTTGAAAATCATTCTTAGGTTTCCTTGATCATTTTTCATTTTTTATATTCTCGAAATCACAGCCCCTATCTTTACCTATTAATGAGTTTTGTGATGAGATGCGAAGCGAAGACTTGACCAATGGGGTGGCACACGCAAAGCTGTGAGCAGATGGCGCTGGGGTCGGATGATCTTTTTTTTTTTTTTTTGATGATGGTCCCCCACAAATGAAAACGCCGAGTTTTTTTTTTGATATGGCCAATTTGGCGCCGAGAGTTGTAAAAAACACCTGTTATACAGTTCTTAATTCAAACCTAAGATCAGTCGACCAACGCCCTCTGTTGGGATTAAAAGTTAGTGTTCCTCCTCAATGACACTTTTTCACTGTTTGACGAAGGAACATTAAAATTTGCGGTAACTATACGCTCGACCAATTATTGACACAATTGTTCACTACATTGTCAATATAGGCTCCTTGCCATTGCAAGGTAAAATGGCCTAAAAGTTAAAAATAAGTATACTTTTAAGTTAAACATTTTGAACTTCTGCAATTTAACAAAAAATAACCTTAGTTACTAAAAAAATAATAAAAATTATTTACGCTTGCAATGGATTATAAATAAAGTATATTTCACTAAAAAAAATCGACTGACATATTAAGGTAATTCACTTATTACTTAAAGCTCCAGACAGTAACGGAAAGGGCTCACGCAAACGGTATCGTCTTGAGCAAAATTAATATGAGTTCCTAAATAAGTGGGCCGCAGCGGTTACGTTACAAAACGCTATGCGGAATTGTACAACTATTCATATTTAACTCATATTTCATGTAATTTTTAACGATAATTTACCTTCTTTATTAAGTCAATGAAAAGTTTGTCTTCGATTTCGGTTGTAAAAAGGGTTGCTTTTAGAGTTTGGTTTGGTAAAAACGGGACCCTAATACTGAGACTCCGCTGTCTGTCTGTCTGTTACCAAGCTGATAGCGTAGACAGTTGAAATTTTCACAGAAGATGTGTTTCTGTAGCCACTGTAGCAACAAATACTTTGTGATTTTTGACATAAAAACGCAACGATATCGCGATCTATTTTTAACCCCCGACGGAAAAAGAGGGGTGTTATAAGTTTGACGTGTCTGGCTGTCTGTCTGTCTGTCTGTCTGTCTGTGTGTGTGTGTATCTGTCTGTGGCATCGTAGCTCTCGAACGGATGGACCGATTTCAATTTAGTTCATAGGTGACTCTTGCGCGAGTGTTCTTAGCTATGTTTGATCAAAATCGGCTCAGCCGTTCATAATATATGTGGGTTGAAGCTCGACAATAAAAATCGAATGTTTTCAAATATGCTCGAGTATCAAATAAAAGAGCATAACTTTTGTGACAAGAATATGCATGTTTAATCAAAATCGGCTTAGCCGTTCAAAGTATATATAGGGTCAAACGCGGATATAAAACCCGATTGGTTCTAATATGCCCGAGTGGGGTATCAAATGAAATGACTTAACTTCTGTGACAACAATTTGCATGTTTAATCAAAATCGTCCTTACAAAAAGGATAAAATAAAAAAATTAAATTAAAAATTTAAAAAACCCCCGACTTAAAAAATCTTTAAAGTTAAAAGAAACAAACTAAACTTTAAAAAGGTAAAAATAATAAGCCGAAAACAAATTTCATGTCTCTGAGTAGGTATGTGGTACCTTACTTTCCCGCGTCGGGGGACGCGGAAACGTTAGATAGGTACTATAAGCACGGGTAGGTTACCATCAACTTCTGTGACACATGCCCATGTGGTACCTTACGCGGGAACGTAAGGTACCACATACCTACTCAGAGACATGAAATTTGTTTTCGGCTTATTATTTTTACCTTTTTAAAGTTTAGTTTGTTTGTTTTAACTTTGAAGATTTTTTAAGTCGGGGGTTTTTTAATTACTACTCGCGCCATGTAGTGACAGAGTAATAGACTGGCGCCAGTGGTAAAACAAATTTTAACGGATTCGGGATTAACGTTCACGGATTGGTTGGTCCAGTGTTCATTTTAGGGTTCCGTACCCAATTGAGAAAGTGGTACAGAACCCTACGTGTGCGAGTCCAACTTGCACTTGGCCTGTTTTTTATTAGTTTTGTTGCAGAGACTGATTTATGATTATATTTACTCTAGTTAATATATGCAATTCGGGATCCCCCACGTAGATATCCATCAGACTTTTACCATAGCTAAACGTGAGGTAACTTTGCATGGAATTACACGTTTGTAGGTCCAGAGGCTGTACGTTTTCCGTTACTCAGGTGATCAAGTTACCTTCGGATAAAATATTTATACTAGTAAGGCCCTGCTGTTTCTCCCGTAAAAATACCGATTTCGTAGCTGTAGAAATTTTACGATTAAAGGTATCTATCTCTAATATTTTTTTTTTAAAACCTCTCAGGCTATGTATTGTTTATACTGTTCCGGTTACCTGTGGGATTCACTGTAATAACAAGATGTATACACTAGTTAGAACTTACCTGTAACACAAGAGTTAGAGGTATACACAGCTCGCTAATGAGTAGGAATTACGCGTTTGTGTTCTTGTATGTGCTAATCTAGAATTTCATCTTTCATCTAGTAACATTAACTTAAGAGGATATAGTTCTACCTACTCTTTCTCCATACAAACGTAGTCGACTGTTTCCTCCCTGAACAAAGACATTAGAGCAAATATATTTATGCATTAAAAGCAATATCTGCCATGACTGACTATGCTCCTACGTTTTTGTTTTTTTCATTTTCTAATTAGATTAGAAATAAAATTCAGAACTATTAGAAAATGAATAAAATCAAAACGTAGGGGTATGGTCATGATATAGACCTTGTGGCATAAACATATTTTTACTAATATCTTTATCCAGGGAGTAAACAGTCTACTACGTTTGTAAAGTTTGTATGTAGAAAAGAGTAGGTAGACTGTCCCCTTAACTTTAACACACAAATCCTAAGTAGAGATAGAAATCATGTAGTGTAAGTAGGTAGGTACCTAAAATTCCAATACCAACAATATAACATTACGTCATTTGATTTTGTTAATCAAAACCAATTGACGTAAAAACCTTTTGTACGGAATGATACGAACATTTTCAACAATAGATAGGCTGAATGTCTTTAGGCCGAACTTCTGCAGTTTGTGTTAAAGTAACTTATTTTTAAATAAATAGGTTAAAATAACCTTGACATTTTTACAAACAAATAACAGTTATGTTTATAACTTTTATAAGTTAGGTATCAATATCAATTGATTTTAAAATAACCGTACAAAAATCATAACAGAATGATTTTAATAATAATATTGTTGTCATAACAAAATACCACAGTGTAAATAAACGAAGAACAACGCTTTCTGTCTGATATAAATTAGAAACCGGTGGAACTAAAAACTTTTTTAAATTAGCTAACGGCTCAAGAAGTCTTACCTATTTTAGTTAAGTAGACCCCCTGTACTTCGAAGTATCTACCTATAGTGTTATTGTCAAATAAGAATCCGAAAAAGTAAGGTAGGTACTTTCAAATGATTGCAATAAACAACCCATGTGATGTTTCAGTGGGAATCCTATCCTATCCTACTAATATTATAAATGTGAAAGTTTGTATGGATGTTTGTTACTCTTTCACGCAAAAACTACTGAACCGATTGCGATAAAACTTGGAATATAGATAGCTGGACACCTAGAATAACACATAAGCTACTTTTTATTCCGTAATTCTCGCGGGATCGCGACTTACGCGGGTAAAACCGCGGGGCGCAGCTAGTATGTAAATAAAATTAAAAAGCGGTGGTACTAAAAACTTTGTTAAATTAGCTAACGGCTCACGAAGTTTTAACTATTTTAGTTAAGTAGACCCCCTATACTTCAAAGTATCTACCTATAGTGTTATTGTCAAATAAGAATCCGAAAAAAGAAGGTACTTTCAAATGATTGCAACAAACAACCCATGTGATGTTTCAGTGAAAATATGTAAATAAAAATAAAAAGCAGTGAAACTAAAACTTTTTTAAATTAGCTAACGGCTCACAAAGTATTAACTATACCCCCTATACTGCGAAGTATCTATAGTGTTATTGTAAAATAAGAATCCGAAAAAGGAAGGTACTTTCAAATGATTGCAACAAACAACCCATGTGATGTTTCAGTGGAATGGAATGACACACTTTTGCAGCCCCTATAGTGTCGCTGTTTTTGCATCTTTTCAAACTGCTCTCTCTGTGAAATTCGTCTGCACATTTTTGTCACGTGAGATAATTGGTTATGGGTTACGTAGACAAGTTAAAAATTGATTTAAGTGGTTGACTACATAATTAGTATACGACTTAAAGACGAGCTCATTGGCCTTTGAATGGTCGTGCGGGTTAAGCAAAGCTTGGTGCGGTCTTTACTTGGATGGGTAATAAATATAATCAATAATTTATATGGTAATAGATCGTTTTCTCAAGCTCCTCCGTGCTTCGGAAGGCACGTTAAGCAGTTGGTACCGGTTATTATCTCAGATAGCAGTCATTGGGTCAAGATTGAGACCTTAGGGCGACCTGACACCAGGTGAGCCACACGTACCACTATCCGAAAAGAAGAAGATGACGACTTATATAGCTTGACATAAGACGCAGAGGTCGAAGTTACGTACTTAGGTCCGAAGTTAGAAAACCTAGATAAAAAAAATGATTTAAAAAATACAATATTTTCATCAAAATTTCACTCAACTTAAAAATTAAAAACCCAATATTAATACACAATTATATAATTTTTGACAATTGGCTTTGTAACAAATAAGCCGGTCTAGCACATTGTTTTCCAGCAGCTTAATCCGTGGTCAAGCCTAGAAACCATTCTAAATTTGAAACAGTATTCTATGAAATAACAGCCAATATTTCGAATTTTACGGCTAACTAATTGATTTATTTGACACAATAAATAGGTATCTGCCATTATTGTTGGATCAAATCCATATAATAATTTAAATTAATACCTAATAATTACATTGGGCTTATTTATTAATTAAATAATAAAATTAATAATGTTAATGTTCCCATCTGGCTTCGAGGTAGGTATAACAAAGAGATTTAGTTTTGGGCGAAATAAAATAGAACATCTGAACTTAAAAGCTTTCGCTATGCGTTTCCAAACGTACCTACCCTCATAAGGGCCAAGGAGGTCTATACGTAATTTTAAGACGCGGGTTTCATCGCATTGTTGTCCTTTACCTTAAAGCTTCAAAACACGACGACACTTAAACTCACACTTTACCTAAAACCACCAACAAACAACAAACAGACCAGACCTACAGCACCCATGCACAATTTTTTTTACATGTGTGCTGTGGGTGTGTTCTGTTTTAGATAAAGTGTTTGTGTAAGTGTAATAGTGTACTTGAAGCTTCAGAGCAATGCTTAATAAAGGTCACTGTTAATAAATATTAAATTTTGAACATTTGAACTTATTCAGAACCTGTGTCAGAGACAATCTCTGTTTATAACAATTTGATTTCAACAACGTGAAACATAGATTCAAATCAGAATTAATTGTAATAATGAAGCCCTATTAGATAATTATTATGTACTGAGAAGTTTATTGAATCTCTTGACTTGTATCATTGATTTTTATTTTTTATTTTTACCGCCATACGAGGCCTTGACTCTACATCTGGTTTAACATCGGCGATGAATGTATGGGGAGTAACGTCATACCTAAAGATGAATCCAATGGGAACATAAAAAAACTATTTTGTATTCGTCGACCCACGCGTAACCGACTTTGAAATATGAGGTTGTTGATGAGTATTACTATTCACTATTTACTTACTGAATAACGTCCATAATGGTTTTTGCAAGTGTTAAAATTATGACTGAGTTAAAGTTATATGTATGAGGCAGTAAATGACAATTGTTTTTGGATGTAGTGGACATTTGGTCAAAAAATAGTGTCATTTGGTCAAGCGTATAGTTACCGCAAATGAAAGTGTTATTTCGTCAAGCCGTGAAAAAGTGTCATTTGGTCAAGTCTTCGAAGAGTGATAGGTACCTACGTGTCCTACGTGCCCGCCATTTAAAAAATACAGCATAAAATTTTCGAGGTCGGTAATTTAAACCCGAAATTAGTGTTTCTCCAATAGTTTAAGCGAACAACGTTCGTTCTATTACTTTTGGAAATACGAACTAGGTACCTATATTGCGAATTTTTTTGGTTTTAAGTTTAGTTGAAAATCAGCTCCTTCACGTAGTAATTTACCTTGAGTTGAACTTTAATTTATTATTTTGGACTACGTGTATGTAGGTACTTATATTATATTAATTGCTGCTACCGCTGTTTTTTTAGTCGAACATGACCTCAATTTCCAAAAGTCGTAGGTAGAGTAGTTAAACAACCCCCATTCGGTTTCTATTCCCGTTGACGAAACACATTGTTTCATTCACCTTTCATCTTCAAGACACATCGTCATTGTCATTATTGTGTGTAGTATACAATCTTTTTCTCGAGCTCCTCCGAGCTTCGGAAAGTGCATCAAATAGTTGGTTCCAGTTATTGTCTTAGATAGCAATCGTTAATTCAAATTAGAGAAATCTCTAACACTAGGTGAGCCACACTACTTTACGCTAAGAAAAAAAGAAGCTATGATTAAAATTTGTTAATATTGAATTTTTATTTAACAAAAACACACAGCGCCAAAGTCAATGGCTACTATTTTGCATATTGCGCGCGGGAGTTTATCGCTGCCCGAACGGGGTCGGGTTTTTGTATGTCATACCTACAGTCATGTTCTATCTTTGTCCAGTAATAGTAGGTAACTACGTTAATTTATGAAGACGACGAGTTAATATTACCGTAGGTTTTTCAGGTGGCGTTTTTTAGCCAAGTCTAAAACATATTTCATTAGAGACATGCACACACAATGCACATTACATGTTCTAAAGTAAGCGATTGTTTTTCGAGATTTTTACTGATTTTATTAAATTTCATTAAATAGGGTAGCCTCATAGATATCTGAACATTATATCTATGCTCTGTAAGATACCCATGCCCCGGTATAGAAGGTACAATTATTGCCTACTATTACGGGACATCATGATGACCAGCTTAATAAGCCTTACTTGCAAGCGTTAAGTTAGCACAGGACTGGGTTAAATAGGATGCAGTAAACTTTTTAAATGCACACGATTTGTTAACATAGTTCGATTTTTATCTCAACGTTTTCCCCGCGATTAAGACCATTGTAACATGGTTAAAACGTCGAGGTAAGAAAATAAATAATAATACGCGATTAAGACCCGGGAAAATGTAACTAGTAGTACTTGTACTATTTTAGCCTTATTAATAAACGTGGAGTAAGGTCGGAATGGTTTTAACACCTTTTGTTTTTGTCTGTCAACTTTGAAAGTTCTTGTCACGGAAAAAGACAAAACATGTTTTCACTACTCCGACCTTACTCCACGTTTATTAATAAGGCTATTTATGTATTCTGTGCTAGTAGTCGCCGAATAGCACCTATAGCCTAGTCCACGAAGAGCACCGCACTAGTGTAAGTCTAAACAAGCTGAGTAAGCCCCTGCTTTACTTGTTTACACACGGTGTACGTACGTCGTACAGTCTTAATAGCTCAAACTTAAGGGCCCTATACTGAAAAACTGAAAATCCATGTCGGGCGCATCGAAAATTGTTGATTATTTCATGACGGAATGTCGTAGAACTTTTTTTTGTGTACAGATTGTAGGCGACATTGTTTCCGATATTTTAGCGCAGTTTCCATACAAATATGTCGAAACGTATTGAAGCCTATCGACATTTTAGCCAAATCAGACATTTTTTGTCTAAAATTTGGATAGGCTTTGCACCAAAAGGAGGTTCTTGTCTTAAAACTACACCAAAATGTAGGAAACAATGTCACCTACAATCTGTACACAAAAAAAAGTTCTACGACATTCCATCATGAAATAATCAACAATTTTTGATGAGCCCGACAGGGATTTTCAGTTTCAAGGTCGTTGGCGTTGTTATTCCTCTTAAACTGAAAATTACAGATTTCATTGAATTTCGTTTAAACTTTCCTCGATGGATTAAAGCGGTCATTGTTCACTGTGAATGAATACGTTTTTCATGTTTACTTGCATAATTCTGTTACGAATAATAAAATGTATGTACAACCAAAACGACCGGACATGTTTTAATAGTGACATTTCGTAGGTGAAATAATGAAGTCAATATTTGATGTTTTAATAATTTATTGTAGCTGTGGTCCTTGCTAACCAAGGCAGTTCTTCTTGTTTGAAAACAGTCGTTTGGATATCTATATATTATTGACGGCTGCGGTAGTGCGTCAGGCGAATACCCGGCAGTAACGCAGAATGTAGCGGGTTCGATTTCCGTCGAGGACAACTTTAGCTGGCCATGCTAGTTTCTGGTTCTGGGTGTTTTCTATGTGTATCATATGTGAAATACATATGTATAGTACCTACTCATACTTTTTTGTAAATATATATATTTACATATTATATGCTTGAGGCTAAATTGCGCTGCGTGCACTGGCAGTCTAAGACCTAAGACGTAACATACCTACCCAGAACAGAGTGCCACATCTTAGATCTTATCTCACATCGTCTCTAACCATCTTGTGAGATAATAAGAAAAAACCGAATAAGATAAATGTATAAAATTTTTTTATAGTTGCTCATCATAGTTTTAAAATTACATCGGCGTTATCAGTAAATCTGTAACTAATTTGGTAGAACTGTTCCCTACTCGTGTTACCGAGATATATCTCGTTGTGTCATCAGACTGACACGTTATCACGGAGGCAATGATAGCGCTGATAACAGTTGCCAACCTTGGATTCGTTTGTGATGATGATATTCTGCTTACTTTTCCGGGTAATTTTGTGGGTCATTTTAACTTGGAGTTGTAGTACAGTTAAATATGTTTAATAACTTTACTCATTTTCTACTTAGGTACTATTCAATCACGAACAGAAACTTTAATAAACAGAAAAATTACAATTAAAACTAAGCCAGTTTTAAAAACGGTTTACTGTGACATGAAAACAAAACAATATAATATATCAACTACCTACTTATACTTCCTTTTTTAATTGAAGACACCATTTGACACATCTTCCTGAAAGAAAAAAGTCAAATACAAAGAACCAAAACGTCAGATCGTAGTCTGAAATTAAAAAATAAAGTATAAGTACGTATCTACTCGTATTGTCTTTCTCGGAACACATCGTTAAAACTGTTTACAATCAAAAGCAATCGAAAAAATTCGATCCTTCATATTTCAAATCCCACACGGTTCGAATCGAATTTTAACGATACCGGCACATTCGATGTGTGCATTCTTACATCACTAGTGTCAATGTCATTCCCATTAATTTACAAAGATAACTCAACATCTACCGTGGCGCTAGCATCTTTGTATTCTTATAGTGTTTTCAAACTTCTTTTCAGTTTGATAAAATATTGACCGCATTTCTAACATTGTTTGTTCGTTTCTACGATAAATATCGTATTACACTAAAAAGGAGCGCGAAAAGAGAATAAAATGCAATGATTTATCGTCTGAGTGGCTCTTCGATATATATTTGGTTACCAAAGCTGGTGTAGAAAGAGTCTGATTCTGATGGATTTTGTGGGCTCTTAAACAATACTAGATACTGAGTGAACCTATTAGATAAAACGACGTTATAACGTCAGTCAGTACCATAGATAAACTTTTATTTAATTAATCTAAAATTAAATTAATTATTTATTAAAAATGTAGGCTTAGTTGAAAACTAAGAATGTAAGAAGGATTTTTTTTAATTACTTTATTGACGATATACTTACTTCAAGATTATTGTGTAAGGCATTGAGCTATAGGAAAATACATTTTTTTTAAAAGTTAACCATTTTAAATCAATTTCATATTATTATTATTTTAGTACGTAGTATGACCGATTATTCAAAAAGGCTGCAACATTGGTAATACGTTTAAAAAAAATGTATTAGTATTTAGACTGCTTTGTAATCACTTTACGTGGGCGGTCCTCGATAACTTCTTAATGTGTACAAATCACTTGAACTCCGACCGAGACCATGTTGACTTTCTGTCAACTTGACACTTTGACATGACTTTATCGGAAAAAATCATGGTCGATGCTTAAAAAAAATCAAATAAATTCATACAATAATATAAGTAGGTACGACTTTGAAAAATTGAATTGATCGCGATGACAAAATTGATAGTAGAAAGTGTTTTTGTAATAAAAAAGCTAAATAAAATTAAAATTTGAGTTACAGACGTTTTCTTTGCACTATTTACTGGTTTTCCTTCTGTGGGGGTTGAAATGTTATTTTCGTATTGCAATTTTACCACATAGATTGTCCTACACAAACATAGTAGTCTTCTTTTTCTATCGTATGTATGTACCTATAATAGTGGGGGCTTGCCTAGTGTTAAAGTTTTCAGTCTATCTGTGTCTGTCAAAACTTACCTCCAAAATCCAAAGGGACGCAAATCTATTTTTTTTTATAAACAACATAATTATCTCATATTTTATACTTCTAACTATAGACTCAAAAACGTTCTAATTTGCAACTACTTGCTGCAAAATGAAATCCAAATTTTAATGACAAGATTTGTCAAAACAGTACGTTGGGTCTATGCATTAACAGGAACATAACCTTACAAATTGAATACATCCAACACAATCTAAGTAGGCAGGTAAGTACCTACTATAAGTTGCAACGTTATATCTTACAAAATCTCACCTACCCACTATAACAAACTAGGGACTCGATATAAACGAAACTTTGTAAACTAATGACAGCTGTCATCATGACAGATGTGCCGAGGCACTGAAGTCAAGCGTGTTTAATCGACAAAATACGACAAAGATAGACGATCGATGCCATTAACCTCAGGAACTTATTGTTAACTTTCCTACTGCAAGGTGGCTAGTATTGTTTACTCTTTGTACTTCGATCAAGTTATTTCAAGCTCTGGAAGTTGACGCACTGTTTTTACTAACTTGTCTCAATGTTACACAGGGTGTCGCGTCTCAATCTTTTGGGGATCTGATCCGATAGTTCTACCCGATCCGGTGCAGCCCTTGGCTGCATTTTAACGCAGACAGGAATAGTTAAGTGGAAATGAGGATGAAGTGTTTACGGAGAGCCGCCGCACCGCCTGAACTATTTGATTAAAAATCAATCGCCTATACATTTTACAATTTCAGTAAATTGAATTTTGTAAACCACGGAACCCCATGTAATTGGAATTAGTTTAGGGCAACAGAAAGTTGTTGAATAAATACGAATAAATTATTATAGCTTATTTTTTAAAAGTATTTATAAAAGAACATTATCTTTACTTTGAAATAACAAAACACGTATTTATTTTATTTCGATCGTCTTATGTTTTATTTATGTTTCGATCATCGTTTATTTTTTTCTAATGTCTTTAGTTTTTGTTTCGAACTCATTTCAATTAACAATACCTAAAGGTTTCTATATAAGTAGATAGTTAGAAAGAAATAAAGTAAAAATCAAGATTTTATTTACTGTTAATAATACCAGTAAATATATGGATAGTGTAGAAGCCAAGTGATCTAACTGAATTTTAAAAAATTTCGAGATATGAAGCAAAACACTTGTGCACTTGAAGTTTTCTTACATACTTATCAGTTGTGCACAAGTAGGCTATCTTGTAGTTTCTGAATTGAACTACAAGATAGTCTACTTGTGCACAACTGATATGTAAGAAAACTTCAAGTGCACAAGTGTTTTGCTTCATATCTCGAAAATTTTAAAAAGTCAGTTGGATCTCTTGGCTTCTACACTATCCATATTGTCCCCAATTTTATAACATAGGTAGGCTATGTACTTGTACTTACGAGTACCTAGCCTACGATTAGTTTTGATAATAGAGGTAGTTACGGTACTTAACTACCTCTATTATCAAAATAGGGATACGAAATTACAAAGCGCTAAAAATCAAGCTTCTCTTTTCCACTAAGTATATTTTGAATCTGTCTATCATCACCACTGATTGAGAGATGTTTATTTTTTTGAATTCTGTGAATCAAAGTGTTCAAATAGTAAGTACAGTGTCACGAAACCCAAATATTATGTGTACAGTGATATCCAATTCAGTGGTTTATTGGGATAAATGAACACCTGCCTGCGGTCAAAATGAAGCTGCACAAAGGGGCTTTGGTGCCCCTTTTGATGTCTCTCTTTCTGCTGGAAATACAGGGTCAATACGACGAATACATCAGCCGTAAGTACAAATTGATAGGAACAATGTCATTACGCCGCTTTGATACATTTTGGAAGCTCTGTTTTGTTTGCATGTTCAAATAGTACCTACCTATCTAAATACTGTGAAAGTAGGTAGGTATGCTTAAAAAAATAACAGTGTGATATAAAATTTAACCATTGATTAGATTTAGATCATTGATCATATTCGTATTTAAGGCTACGTTGTAAGGCTGAAGGTTTACCTCCCTCTCGCATTTTTCCTTTAACATTATTTCTAATTAAGTTTTAATTTTTAGAACTTCGGGTCTAGATCGCGTTATAGATAACTATGGATTTAATCGGAAACGGGTGACACCGGCCATGGTCCCGTGTGTCTTCTCGGGACCACGGCCGGTGTAACCAGTTTGCCGAAACGTCGAGGTAATTTAATCCTTAGTTATCTATAACGCAATCTAGACTTGAAGTTCTAAAAATTAATATGGACGGAAATCGTGTTAGTTTAATAAGTGTATTATTTTACATAAAGCAGATTTAATGTAGCCTAAAATAAATTTACAACGTGAATGGATTTATTGAAACCAAACACTTATAAAACATAATTAATATTAAAAATTAAATTAAAACTAAACTAAATCAGCTAAATTCTTTACATAAAGTAGTTTTTTGCGATACTTTATCATTTCCTTATACTTACATTATTTTCCTTACCTACCTTTTGTTAACAATGCCGTTATTTAACAATAGTAGTTAATTTGACTGTTTAACAACAAAAATAAATATCGTAAAACAAATTGAAAGTCAACAAAATGGCTGAAACAAAATAAAAAAACACACATTTCTCACGCATTTTACGCAAGCGTAGTTTTATTTAATTCAGCGACAAACTAGAGCTCCGATTGTTGTAGAGCAAAGTACCAGAGTAAAGTTCAAAGTTAACAGTCACAGGACTTACAGGCAGGCTGAAGAAATAATGATTTGTATACCATACCCACTCTAAAAAGTTTATTTTTGATTCGCGCAAAACAGTGAATAAAAAGGCCTTTTACTCACTGTTTTGGTGTTTGAATTTAGAACACACCATCCATGTCAATGCTTAGGTATACAACCTCCTTGCGCGAAAGATACTCGATGCAACCTCCTTGGCCGAAAGATACTCGATACAACCTCCTTGCGGACTTTCGGCGGGAAAGCGGCGACAACATGTCGTGCTCCAATTTTATTTTCGTTAAACTATGTTGTAAACCCGGTTAAATTGTGTAATTTTGGTGGAATGTATTCAATTCAGTTCCGTGAATGTGCACAAGTGTAGTGAAAACCAAATTGAGTGTTAAACATGCACTTTCCGTCGTTCGCGCCGAAGGTCCTTGAAGGTTATAGTAAAGTTGCCACCGCTTTACCATAGCCCTGACTTGAAACTATAGGCCCGATCGGGCTAATTTCATGCAAAATACTTGATACTGGCAAGATGTTCAAGATGTACGACGCCAAAACTATAATAAGAAGAAACTTGAAATATTCTAAAACTTGACCCTGGCTGTTCCAAATTGGCCATATCGGTCTCAGACCGAAATAAATAAAAAAAAAAAAAAACCTTGCGCGAAAAATACTCGACACATAAACCTTATTAGGGTTCCTTACCCAAAGGGTAAAAACGGAACCCTATTACTGAGACTTTGCTGTCTGTCTGCCTGTCCGTCTGTCACCAGGCTGTATCTCATAAACCGTGATAGCTTGAGAGTTGAAATTTTCACAGAAGAAGTATTTCTGTAGCCGCTATAACAAATACTCAAAATAAAACAAATATCCCATACAACAATAGTATATTATGCAACTAGTGAATAAAAGACGGATTTAGTGCGAGGGCAGTAGATGAATCACGAGCAAGTAAAGGATTCTAACGACTGAATTCATGATGATTCAAGTGTTAGAATCCTGAGCGACGCCAGTGGTTCATGGCCCTCAATGTAAATCAGTACTTTATTCAAGAGTTGCATACTATACTTTATACCATGACTACGAGAAAAAAAAACGGTCAAGTGTGAGTCGGACTCGCGTCGCGTACGAAGGTTTCCGTACCACCATCACAGTTATTATTGGGTACGGTACCCTCAAATAAACACTGGACCGGCAACCAATCCGTGAACGCAACGCGAACGTTAAAACTTATTCTACCACTGGCGCCAATTCATCACTAGATGGTAAAAAGTGCTAGTGGTAAAAATACATCGCGGTATCGTAGCGTTTTTATGTCAAAATCACGTTTGTTGAATGGTCCTTAGATGTTTTTTTTCATTTATTTGTTGTTATAGCGGCTAAAGAAATATATCTACTGTGAAAATTTCAACTGTTTAGCTATCACAGTTTATGAGATACAGACTATCGAAAGATGGACAGACAGACAGCGAAGTCTCAGTAAAAATGTTCCGTTTTTCCCTTTGGGTACGGAACCCTAAAAATAATTTTATGTCGAGTATTCTTTGCGCAAGGAGTTTGTATAAAGTTTTTTTTTCGCGTCAGGAGGTTGTATAAGCAAGGACGAGACAAGTAAAGTGTGTTCTAAATTCAAAATTCAAACAGCGTGAGTAAAAGGCCTTTTTAGGGTTCCGTACCTAAAGGTAAAAACGGGACCCTATTACTGAGACTTCGCTGTCTGTCTGTTTGTCTGTCCGTCCGTCCGTCCGTCCGTCCGTCTGTCACCAGGCTGTATCTCATGAACCGTAATAGCTAGAAGGTTGAAATTTTCACAGAAGATGTATTTCGGTTGCCGCTACAATTATGTTTTGCGTGAATAAAATAAGCTTTTAAGAGTGTGAATGGTATAAACGTTTTTTTTTTCAATGCGAAAATAGAACTCGTGACTTTATTTGTAGATACCGTTGATACCATGTTACAGAGATATTTCAATATTATTTTGTTATCAAATAGGCGATTTTTATTAACACTTTCGTTGGAATATCACAGGCAGTGACCATCTGTTTTTCATTAGCAGATAAAAACTTAAGCAATCACTTTCCTTGATTTAAAAGCAATAAAATTATATTCTTTTGATATTCTTCGATAGTTCGTTTTATAGCTTGGTTTACTGCAATCGGGTCGTGCGACTTATACCAAGATGCCGAAAATCATTAACTCTCATATTTTTTTAATTTGTTTTCATTCAAAATTTAAATAAAAATACTTAAGTAGGTATAGCTACCTCTATAAAAAAATCTCACAACCTAAGAAGTGAACTGCACCAGCCGGCGATTATCCTTGTCTGCCCTATAACATGCAGCTAATGACAAAAAGGAAAGTCTACCTACACTTTTGTCCATACAAACTTTACAAACGTAGTCGACTGCTCTCTCCCTGAATAGAGACATTCGATAAAATACGAGGATGGCATAGACATAGCCATAAATCCTATATCAGCCATGACTATGCCGATACGTTTAGACTTTTGTCATATCCTATTTTTCCTAAATTCAATTTGGTCCAGTTTTTTTTCTGTTTTCGCGATTTTGTAGAAGAAAGAACCTGAAGAATGGACCTGTAAAGGTCTCGAAACGTTGAGTGCTGAAACAATGCTAAAAGTAATAAACAACACGCGATTCAAACCGAAAAATGTCTTTAATTTTAATTTCTATTCTAATTACAAAATGTAAACAAATATGGGGGATAGTCATGGATGGCAGATATAGGCTTTATGGCATACTAGCTGCGCCCCGCGGTTTCACCCGCGTAAGTTTTGATCCCGCGGGAATATCGGAATAAAAAGTAGCCTATGTGTTATTCTAGGTGTCCAGCTATCTATACTCTAAGTTTCATCGCAATTCGTTCAGTAGTTTTTGCGTGAAGGAGTAACAAAGTCAAATACAGACATACATACCAACATACAAACTTTCGCGTTTATAATATTAGTAGGATTAGTCGGATAACACATTAAAATTTGTTCTACGAGTAGGTAAGTGTTAACTTACGCGATATTTGCTTTACTTCCAATGATCATGTTGCCCGTGTCGTTGTATTTCAGATCTAGGGGCGTGCGTAATCAGATTTTAGTGTTACTTCGTTGTCTTTTCGGATATATATGTAGGTTGCTCTTACTGGAAGAGATTTTTTATTTTCTCGAATTATTTATTCAATAAAATTCTAGTTAGTTGTTAGCGTTGCTGGTCGGGCTGATTTAAATAGGCACAATATAAGTAGTGTAACTCCGGGTTATTTTTTTAATATTGATTTTGTGTATCTACCTAATCTACACTAATATTATAACGAGGAAAGATTCGTATTTTTGTGTGTGTAGGTATGTTTGTAATGAATAAACTCAAAAACTACTGCGCCGATTTCTTTAATTCTTTCACCACTAGAAACCTAGTATCTTATGCTACTTTTGAACCCGATTTTGCCACGAGGTCGGGACTTACGCATGTGAAACCGAGAGACGCAGCTAGTGTTTGAATAAATGTATGTGGTCCATATATTATTAATAACAGGACTTTATGCGACTATTTCATAATGAATGATAGGCAATAATGCCAATTATGAATAGTAACATACACTGCGACGCTGCATTATAAAGGTTCACTAGATAATTATTATAATGTACCTAATGTGTTCAGAAGCCGCATGTTTTTGGACCGATATTGCTGCATTGATCAGAGCAATTAGTACAACATGTATTAGAAAATTATTATTTACAAGAAATTAAATTTAATATAGGTACTAATATTAGTATACTAAATATAGTATACTTATTTGTATTACAATAATAATAATTTATTTACATTTTGAATTGTGCAATATTGTAATGAACTTGTCTAGCTTTAGTTTAGGGAAAACAGCAGTTTGCCATGTTTAGGTATGTTGTATATGTTATTGGTAAGCACTTTTATTTTGGCCATTATAGAGGGTTTATGATATCAAGTATATAACATCACATTAACGTTTAGAATATTTGTAACAGTACACTATTTACATCGGGCAATTTTAATTTTGTTCGTGACATGTCCTATTTAAATAGAGTATTAAAATCGCGTCATGGTTTCGACATTGTGCTGTACCTTTTTACTGTAGTACTGACACCGTTACACACTGTCTAAATATAAAGTTAACATCGGAACTGAATCGACACAACATGTGATTGACGTCTTTAATGAGCGCACCGATGGAAAATAGGCGAATGGCGAACCTATCGTCAGCCGCTATATAGATATCATAGAACCGAGTTAGAACATATCTGCATAGAGGACTAGGGAATTTTATTTCCTAGATTTTTCTTCTGTTTTCGCGATGTTGCATATTGAAATTAAAAACATTTTTCGGTTTGAATCGCGTGGTCTTTGGTACTTTTAGCATTGTTACAACGCTCAACGTTTCGAGACCTTTCCAGGTCCCTTCTTCAGGATTGACTGAGATGAGAGATTGACCATGACATCTTAATCAATCCTGAAGAAGGGACCTGGAAAGGTCTCGAAATGTTGAGCGTTGTAACAATGCTAAAAGTTATAAACACCATCACGATTCAAACGAAAAATGTCTTTAAGGGCCCTATACTGAAAAACTGAAAATCCATGTCGGGCGCATCGAAAATTGTTGATTATTTCATGACGGAATGTCGTAGAACTTTTTTTTGTGTACAGATTGTAGGCGACATTGTTTCCGATATTTTAGTGCAGTTTCCTAAGCCTATCGACATTTTAGCCAAATCAGACATTTTTTAATCTAAAATTTGGATAGGCTTTGCACCAATAGGAGGTTCTTGTCTTAAAACTACACCAAAATGTAGGAAACAATGTCACCTACAATCTGTGCACAAAAAAAAGTTCTACGACATTCCGTCATGAAATAATCAACAATTTTCGATGAGCCCGACAGGGATTTTCAGTTTCAAGGTCGTTGGCGTTGATACTCCTCTTAATTTCAATTTTATTTCAGTTTGCCAATAAACAGGAAATAGGTAGTAAAGCATTCGACTATATAATTATAGTGAGTGACTAATCGCGTAAATAGATTGCATCGGTTGAGTTGGACGACTTGTCGAGCCAGTTTGCACGGACCTTAGGAGGTCCCATAATAAATTATATTTCCCACCACATTTTTATATAAATGCGGGAACCGCGGTTAAAATACCTTCTTTACAACTATAAATATTAAGACTAAACTAGTCTTGGTTTTAAACTCGGAAAATATATATAGAAGTGTAGCAGAGACAATACTAAAGTCGCTTCTTTGCAAAAATGTATTAGTATTTTACAATAAATACGTAGAAAATACTTATTAAATGATACTCTAATCAATCAAAAACACTTATAAAACTTAAATAATATTAACAACTAAATTAAAACTAAAACTGATTAAAATAAAATACTTATTTAATTTAGGTAGGTATATGTATAATTATATTCGCAACTGTTGAGGCCCTTCATTTATCTCAGTATCCGCGTTAAATCTGCGATGGGCGGGTTATAATCAAGCTCTGTCGGAGGTTCGCATTTATACTTCGTCGCAAAACATAATAACAACCCATAAATGCATAATTCTGGAGCCACGCCCCTCTGGGTCCCCAAAAAACTTCAACAGATTAATTTTGCTTTATTATTACGTAGGTATACTACGTACCTAGTCTGGTTTTGTAGCAAGTTCTAGTTATACGTTTTGTATGAAATCTAATAACGACAAAAGAAGATCAATAAAGTACGGCTAGATCAATAAACAATATAGTCTAAGAGACACTGAACCTAGTTCCGTAAGACTATCAGATGAAATAATTAGTCACATTATCTCAGCCCTTATCTGCCCACTGCTAAACATAGGCCTCCCCCGTACGACGTCACAAATAGCGATCCCGAGCCACCTCCATCCAACGACTCCCCGCGATCCCAGCAATGTTGTTGCTCTATCCACCGAGTAGGTGGTCTTCAAACACCTTGTTTCCATTTAAGACACTTAAATATTTCAACATTACTAAAACAAAAAAGGCTTATTTAAACAAGACACGATATTTAGATGCTAAGATCACTTTAAAAACACTTATTTTTTATCGAAAACACCAGAATTATAGTTGTAACTCCTAACGGAATTTCATACCATTATTATCTATTTCCCATAAAGACCATTAAAATTATTGATAAATGTTATTCGGTATAAATAGGGAATTTTCCTTAGCCGCTGCATGCGATGCGACCAATGATTTTTTGTATGCCAATGACATTACCATAACGTCACTTGTCATACAGAAACTTATCGTAATTGTCAAGTGTCATAAGTGAATGCCAGCAGCGCTAGCTGTCTGAAGTGCAGCGGCTAATGAATATTTCCCATTTACATTGACACTTATCAATAATTTTAATGGGCTGCTTGGGACAAAGATTTACTATGAGATATGACACTACCGTGCGACCTGTCGCACTTACGCATTGTCATACAAAAACTCATCGGTCGCATTCCTTTAGTCCCTTTAGAGCGATTTCTATTTGAAACTTTAAAGCAATCGATTTCATTAGTCGTTCTCATTGGTGAATAAGTGAAGTGTAGTAGTTGTAAATGCATCTTACTGTCTGCTTTGACCACATGACTACCGCGATGTATGTTGAAGCGCTCGTTCGTGCTAAGGCCTTTGACCTTTATGAAAGGGCCTTTCGAAAAGGGCAATTGACTATATAACTTCTACTATTTTTACTGCTAATATTATGAACACGAAAGCTTCTGTCTATTTGTATGACTGTTGCTTAGCCACGCAAAATCAATTATATGGATTGAACTGATTTTGAACTAGACCTGCTGGTAAGTGGCAGTGGTGGAGAATGAGGTAAATATCTTTACAATTTTAAAATTAGGTTCGATGGCTTTCTGATTTATCCTAAACTGCTTCAGAAATGTTAGTAATTCACTGAAACCAACATTAGCAATTCACTAAAAACGTGACCATATATTTTGCTTTGTACCTACTTACTTACCTTGAACTTGATAATGATAAGTTACATCTATAAATACTTAAATTTCTAAAAAGTTAAAGTTGGTAGGTATCTAAAAAAACGCAACTTGTTTATTGCGAAAACTACGAAAGCCTAACAACAACCACAAAAAGTTACTTTTCAATCAAAATTGACGTAGGTGAAACCGTTAGTTGCAACTAGTAATTAATAAAACAATACGAGAGCATATATTTATAGCATTGCGTTTTCTGCAGTTTAATGTTCATTATATTTATGTTTACTTACCATGTTCTTTAATTGACTTTAGTTACCTACGTTGGTAACGATTAGGTATAAATAAAGTTTAAGACGCGCACCGCTTTTCTAATTGAATATCTGATATAAGACTTGTGGCATAAACATATCTATTTTAATCTCTTTATTCAGAGAGGAAACCTAGACGACTAAGTTTGTAAAGTTTGTATGGAGAAAAGGAGACGGTTTCCTTACGGTTGAGATCAATGGTATCTGCCTGTAGCATCGTTGCTCACAAACGGATTTTAATATAGTTTTATTTTGTAAGTAAGTAGTGTAAGGAGGTAAATATACCAGTTTGTACTTATCCTCAACCAAGCTCAAAGTTATACTTACCAACTTAAACCTAAATGTATAACTTTAAAGCGCTACAAATAGTCTGCAATAAACTTTTAATTAGTGCATCGTCAACACACCATCGCTAAAAATTACTGTAAACTGAATAATTTCAAGTCGTCTTGTCTTAGGTTCGCAAAGTTAACAAAGGATATTTGAATCTAGCTTTAAAGAACCTAAAAATCACTTTTTGTTTGTTGTTCTTATGAAGTTTCGATTCCGTGAGAATGAAAAGTAGCCTTTGTTACTCCTCGATAATGTAACTTTTATTTTATTTATTTTATTTATTCAGTACACAAGAGAAATTACATTACAAAACAGATATTATACAATTATATACTAAGGTGAGTCTAACCCTGCAAGAGTTTTCTCCCGACAGACCTCAATGGAAAGGAAAGTACATAGCTTAAGGTATTGAAGTGTACAAAGTAAAGGGAAAACAGAAAGTAAAATCAGTACTACAATTTGAATATTGATACTAATAAAGTAGATTTCATATAATATACTTAACATAAAATACATCTAAATAAATACATAAGTACAAAATACATAAACATATACTTAGATACGAAATATATAAACATATTATAATACACAAATACATAATATACTTTTCTATACAGAGGATAAATAGTGCTCTTTTACTCGTTTCTTGAATACGCTGAGATCTGACTCGCTCGTATATCGTGTGGAAGGTTATTCCAGAGCCGCACCGCACTGCACTTTTAATTGGCAAAAGAATTTTTTAAATCGATCCAGTAGTTTTAGAGGCTATTTGTTACAAACAAACAAATAAATGTTCCTCTTTATTAATAAGATACCTATCAAATAAAGATGCCAATTGATACAGGTAGGTACGCAAAATAAAATAAATGAATAAATATTGCACGACATTACACACAGCGCAATCTAGCCCCAAACTAAGCAAACTAGGCTTGTACTATTGATACTAGACAACTGATATTACTATATTACTACATTTTTTACTACTACTACTATTACTACATTTGTAAAAACATACATAATGATACACAGAGAACACCCAGACCAAAAACAAATATTTATTTTTAAGCAAAAATACTTGCACCCGGTGGGAATCAAACTCGCAACCTTCTGCATTGCAGTCCGGGCTATGCCCGACGCGCCACAGAGGCAGAGGTCGGAGGTCGAATATTTTGAATTTAACAAAAACTAAATAAAATAAATTAATGTGAAATGCTATTATCGTGGGGAGGTATAATATCGTGCAATTGTAAAGTTAACTGCATTGTTTATTCTTTGCTTTATTGTATATTATGAAAATAAAAATAAAGCTACTTGTACTGGGTATTTTAAATCTACTAGTCGGATATAAGGAACATATTTTCAATGTGAAATAACCAAAATCTGTTTTGTCAACCGATTGCCTAGCGAAATAAATAATGTACTGTAAATCGATACTTAGCACCCCACGATATAGACTTAGTCTAGTGTGGGGGCTGTTGTTAATCCATACTTTTGTGTTAATTAAGTTTCTGGTTAATAAATATATTTTCATTTTCATTTCATTTTCATATGTTCCTTATATAATAAGTGTAGAGCATGAAAGTTCGCATCGTGAGAGATCTAATTGTGTTCACTGTTCAGTCTTCGGGTCGCATCTAATAGTTACGCAAATAGATTGTTGGTTGGTCTATAATTAAGACAGTTTTGTTGTGTTGGTAACCTGATTTAATAGATATCACAATCAATACTTAAAGCACAAGTAAAGCAAAAGTCTGAAAAATAAAAAAAAATATTAAGGTAGGTACATTTTGGTAAGTATACCTACCTACTTACAAGTTGTCATGAAAATGCCCCATTATATCTTTTTATCGGGTCCGCTGAAACCTTGATATTATTTCTATATACCTACAAGTATGAGTACCTACTGAGTACAGGGTAAGTATTCTCTATCTAAATAGCCTTAAGATCCCTTTAGCTTTGTTAGATTTTTTTCGAAAACGGTTTAACAATTTTTGGAAATTTTGCAGTTTCGCTAAAACTTTTGAAGTCATTTAGCATTATAATAACCCTACCAACAACAATCTTAGAACAAAATCAAACAATGCTGAACCGACGCGGTGTGGAGAGGATTAAGTCATATAATACATGTCCAGATTATCACGGAATTATTGAATTGGATTTTATAAACTGACCTTGCACTAATTTTCAAAATTGCCCACTAAGCACTTATTCCCTTTTGACTAGAATTAGCGGGTATCAAGTAGCCGAGAGACCTCAACGAGGTGTAGGTAACTGATCTCACAAGATGCTGTTACATATTCATAGACGCCTTTGTGAAATCTTTTTTTTTTGGTATTATATTACCTGAACTGAATGAAGCAGTGAAGCCGATAAAAGTTAAATAATAATGTGTCATAAAATTATTTGATTTACAGTTTATCTAATCAATCATAGAGCCGTGTTGGTGTAGTGGTAGATACCCCGACTTTCATTCCGAGGGTTATAGGCAGAAAGACGCTATGGGAGCCTACTCCGGATTAGCGAATGTCCCATGCCTTCGAACTGTGGTGAATTGTAGGACATATTGGTTTCCTCACGAAGTTTTCTTTCGTAAGAGCGATGTCAATACCATACATATTTTTTTTATAAAAAAAAACACATTAATACGCAGTCGGCCGGGATTCGAACCCGCTACCTTCTGCATTGCAGTTGCACATTCGCCCGACGCGCCACAGAGGGCGTTATAGAGGGCAGAGAGTAATGTAGGTACTCTACCTAATGTTTGCATTGTAATGTTAAAACGAGTGCATTTTTATTCATAATAATTTTAACTAAATGACCCGTCGGGTTTCACGGAAGATTAACCACGATATTAGCATCATAGTGAGGCGGGAGTCGTGATAAGTCACATCGAAGTATGAGAAACGGAAAAATGTGCTTTTAAGGTTCCGTACTCAAAGGGTGAAAATGGAACCCTTTTACTAAGACTCCACTGTACGTCTGTCTGTCTGTCAACAGGCTGTATCTCATAAACCGTGATTGATAAGTTAACTAAACCAAGAGCCGTTCAAGTATTATAATAAAGTAGCAGATTTACTAGAGTTGTAAATAATTAATTAATCATAATTCCTAAAACGAGTAATTGGTGCTGTGTGGGTGACAATCTTAGTAGATAATAGAAGCCCATTTGGACCTATTTGCCTATTTGGACTAAAACAGACGGACAAGCGAGTGATCTTATAAGGGTTCATTTTTAATTTTATGAGATAGGTACGGAACTCTACCAAAATAATATAAGTGAACTAGTTTTTAGTTGTTTTTGAAAAAAATATACAGACCCGGCGGAATTCGAACCAGCGCGTTTGGCCGCTTCGCCACGCGTAATCCAAGTCGGAATTAAGAAAGAATTTCTTCGTGTTTTTGCGAGTAACGCCTTGTGTTTTATTTTAACTGTCAAAAATCTACTCCGACTTAACTAAAAGTACCTTTGAATAACAGAGAACGGCTTCCAAACTCGGATCGGGTCGCGATTAGCCGCTTGCATATTTCATCAAACTCTATTGTTGTCCTGTAACGATGTACAAATACACGCGGCATGTTATTAGATCTTACTTTGACGGGTCATCCAATATTAATTCTTACTTACCATGTTTTGTTGCTATTCTCGTCTGTCATTTATTATTATTAACTCCCAAAGACGGAGTTACAGCAACGTAGAATTGTGTAAGCACAATTTTAAACTTTTATCTGTTAAAAAAAGTTAAAAACGAAATATTTTAAGGGAACAATACTTCTGCAAAAACACAACGCACGATCGACGGAGAGCGGGATTCGAACCAACAACGCATCAATATTTCTAAGAAAGCCCAGTGTAGGCCAGAGCACTTAAAAATAAAATATAGGTAATATAAAGTTCTGTTCGGAACAAATATAAAATCTCGATGACAGCTGGACCGATTTTTATAATGTTTCTTTTAAATTAATAGTTCAACTCGTCTCCGATTCATATTCCCATAAATGTCCCGTGAACCAAAGGGGTTCCATCATTGTATAGAACTATGCGCCGGGGCGCACCAACGTTAGATAAACAGTGTTTCCATTTTCAAACATACAAAACCATCCAGACACCAGAGACACGACAGACGACCTTCGTACTTTGTAATTTTGTGCCTGAAAATTTTGGGGCATTATCCCACGCCTAGCGTAGTGAAATTACCTTTACCAAAACCGGCCAAGTGAGAGTCGGGCTCGCGCACAGAGGGTACCGTCCCATTATATCCTATCACAAAAAAAAAGTGAGCCGTCACGGGACGCCTGGCAGATGCGAAACATCGACTCGCTACGTATATAATAGTACCTACATATTATATTTCATCATATAGGTAGGTATATATAGGTTACTTATAGAGTGGCGAAGCGTCGCCATGGCCTGTATCGCCACGCGGATTTTTGGTTTACCCGCGCCTATAGATGTTTCACATCAAGAATCACGTTTGCTGAATATTTATTTTAATTCTGATTTTAGTATTTGTTGTTACAGCGGGAACATAAATGCATAATCTGTGAAAGTTTAACTGTCTAGCTATCACGATTTGTGAGATACAGCCTGACAGACAGACAGACAGACAGTGGAGCCTTAGTAAAAGGGTCCCGTTTTTACTTTCTTGGTACGGTAGTAGGTACCATAAAAATATATGATATTCCTTGAAAACATCCATGATTCAAACAATATGAAACAATGCAGTTTACATACTAATGTGGTTTGGTAGTTCACGTTCGTTTGTTGCGCGAAATGTAACGTAAATCAAAAGGGATCACCTACATCGCGCGACAATTGATGACCTACGTTCAAAGAATATTGAGTGTTTAGAAATATCAATTGTATCAAAGTGTATAATAGTACGGGTTAAGCAACGCTTGGCGCGGTCACTACTTTAATGGGTGACCGATAATGTCTGTGCAAAAAATCATTTTCTCGAGCTCGAGCGTCTATCGTGTGTAAATAAAAATATCTTCATTATTGTCAAATCTTGTTGGTTTTTGATTGCCTTCGAAGTCCACTAAAATGGTGCTAAATTCGCGACTTAGGCATCAGTGCGCGTATAGACTATCAAAGTATTTGTTTGAGGGCCATGATTTTCCATATTGATTCACAACTTGACCAAAAACACACAAACGGCTTAATGATACAACTTAACAGCAAAAGCTTCGTGTCGCCATCAATCTGGGTAAATCGTTTTAGTTGGTAGCATTTCATAATCATATCAGAGACGGAGTAGGTAAGTAAGTAGTTGGGGAACGATCCACCCCTGGGGCAATTTAGTAATAAGGGGTAGCCAGTACCTGGTGCAAGCGACTACTTATTATTAGGTACCTACCTACCAACATTGTTTAATTTGTTTGCCGATTCTGCCTTGACTATGTCGCATTACTTAGCTTTATGATTTGTGGGATGCGGCAACATTATTTCGTGTCTAGTGAAAATTATGAAGCAAGAAGTTTTAAAAGTGAAATTTCATTGGGGTAAATAAGGTACGCTGATTTTTTATTGAATGGTACGGTTAAATTTGCGTTGAACGTTGTTAGAAGAGTTGTGTTTTATTTGAGTTTCAGAACATTTTGTTTTAGAGAAGTACCTATTACCTACCTTACATACCTATATTTTATTTACTACTTTCTTTTACTGTGTGTTTCCGCAGCTAGCCTAAAGGGCTAGGTTTAGAAGGTTTCCTCACGATGTTTTCCTCCACCGCAAGAGCGATGTTAAAATAACCCGATTTAATTTTGATTCTAAGTATAGAAAAAAAAAATTATGTTACGTCTATGCATGGGTCACCGACACAGGTGCCTTAACCGATGATTTTTGTTACCTAGATTTTGAATTTTCTGTGATTTTTTTAAATATAGGTACATAGTCCTTCCTAATATTTTGATGGAAAACGGTACAACCTCTGCCAACTTTTCAAGAAGGCTAATAAGAAGTCGGTACTTATTTAGAATTTTTAATTTTACCACATCCAAAGATGTGGTAAAATTCTTAGCTTTTGTATCCCCGTTCTTGCTTTTTGTGTTTAAACTTTTATGTTTTCGTCATATTTGTAAAATTCTCATAAGGAATGAATTTATCATTAAAAACTTTATTTCAAAATTTCAATGCCTAAAACTAACATAACATTGTCCTAATATAACGCTGAGTTGTAATTTATTAAAATTGAATAAATTGTGTGAACATCACATCAATCATAGCGCCATCTAGCCCCATGCTAATTTAAGCTGCTACGCTTGTGTTACGGTGACTAGACAACATTTAACATAAATAACTCTATACCATAGACCAGAATCTGTGGTGAATTTTCAAGGTTATAATATAATAATTATAATAAATATTGCACGACGTTGCACACAGGCGCAATCGAGTCTCAAACTAAGCACTAGGCTTGTACTATGGGTACTAGACAACGGATATACTACATTTTTTTTTGTAAATACATACCTAAGATACATAGAAAACACCAAGACCAATAAAAACATTTTTTAGCAAAAATACTTGCACCCGGCGGGAATCGAACCCGCAACCTTCTGCATCGCAGTCAGCCTACGCCCGACTCGGCCATAGAGGGCGTCATCCATTACTCATTCAAAACATTCGGACTATGGAAAAGTTATAATAGTAGATAGGAATAGTAGCAGGAAATTTAAAAAGCGGCTGGCTTTTAAAGTTTCCGATTTCACATAAAACTACGCTAATACAAAATCGCACAAAAGTAAAGGATAAAAACCAACAATTTTGCTACAAAACGGGAAGCATCGTCTTAACGTTGTTAAAATTCCGTCTGTGCCACAACACGAGCCTACAAAAAGTACGTGATAAACTTATCATCCTGTATACTAAATAGGTGTTATGGGCAAGTTTAGACATCGTGAATACCGAGTCTGCAGGCTCGAAGTTAGAACACCTTGTATATAGCCGGAACGTGCTGGTTTTAAAAAAAATCTCATCGAGTTTTTCGTATGAAGTGAACATAAAGGCAGTGCTAAAGGAAGTCGTGTAGGGGGTGCAATTAGATATTTGATGGTCGTATTTCTCTGTTTTTTTAGAGAAAATAAAGAAGAAATTTTGATAGATAGATACTTATCTATCAGATAAAAGATTAACATTTTATTGTACCAAAAACACAATTCAAATTATCCAAAGAATAACTTAAAACTAAAGTGTCTTGTTTAAGTTATTTTAAGTTAGTAGTACCTACCTACACAAAAAACCCCCAGAACCAAAAACAAACATTTACGCGCAGCATTTATACTTGTCCCCGGCGGGAATCGAACACGCAACCTTCTGCGTCGCCGGGAGTTCACCCATATAATAGCGCCACAAAGCCGTCAAGTATTATTTATTATAGACGAAAATATTAAACTAGAAACCTAAAGCTTTAAATTATAGCTTTAGTAACAATGCATTATTTATAATAGGTCCCCTTTGACACAAATATTTGCAGCATTACATCACGATTTCAAACCTTGTATTGTGAACGGGTTTTCAAATAAGGTATTATCTACCTATCGGTACCTAATACTTAGGTACAGAAAATAATTATCTCGGTACCTGTACCATGGAATACATAACAGTTACCTGTACCTGTAATTAGGCAGTTATAAATTGCTATGAATTATTTGCAGAATACAGACTTGCGATCATCTTATATCGGCGAGTAAGTTGGTACCTACCTACATTTGCATAGACTGCAGCACGGCTCCGATATTTAAGTTCAGAACAAAATGTCCGTGTAGGTTAGCCAGCTAGGTTAAGTTACTGAAGGCTTCTGGGTGGTGAATTTGTCTAACCTCTTTTTTTTTGTCTATCGGAAGCTTTCATTTAAGTAAATTATTAAGTAACGACGGCCGATAAACCATGGTCTCAACTTTACTTCGTCTTGTAATAAAGGGGCTGCTCATTACTTCGAAGATCCATAGGTAATAATAGTATTATTTATTGAAACATACCTACTCATATTGAAAATACATTTTTTTAAGAGGATAGTCTCCATTCTCCTTCTCCATACAAACGTATAGTTTAAATTTTCCTCCCTGGATAAAGACATTAGAGCAAATATGTTTATGCCATTAAACTTATCATGACTATGCATCTACCTTTTTATTTTTTTCATTTTATTATTTTTTTTATTATTTTAATTAGAAAATAAAAAAAAATAACAAGGTAGATGCATTGTCATGACAAATATAGGTTTTATGGCATAAACATATTTGCTCTAATGTCTTTATCCAGGGAGGAAAATTTAAACTACGTTTGTATGGAGAAAGAGAAGGGAGACTATCCTCTTATCATGAAAACGCCAGTTTTGAGTTTTCGGCGGGAACGCGTTAAGGAAATGTGGTAGGTACCTAGTGAATCTTCATTTTCGTGAAACTATTTCGAATTTCGGTAAGTATGTAAGTAAGTAAATACAGGGTGTCCCAGAAACGAGTGTCAAGCGAAAGTCCAGAGGTAGAAGACCTTAAGGGGTACCCGAATCACCCCCCTGTATGTTCCGCGATTTTTGGTAGTTTAGAAGTTATGGCCTTTTTAGGGTTCCGCACCCAAAGGGTAAAAACGGGACCCTATTACTAAGACTTCGCTGTCTGTCTGTCTGTCTGTCTGTCCGTCCGTCCGTCCGTCCGTCCGTCTGTCCGTCTGTCACCAGGCTGTATCTCATGAACCGTAATAGCTAGAAGGTTGAAATTTTTACAGAAGATGTATTTCGGTTGCCGCTACATCAACAAATACTAAAAACAAAATAAAACAATTATTTAAAAGGGGCTCCCATACAACAAACGTGTTTCAAAAACTACAAGGAATTCTAGTACGATGTGAGGTCGCTTCTGATTGGTCGAGTCAAATCGAGTTGGTCATGGAATTAAAAATGGCTGCCCTATCTGTCAAATATACTAGTCTGCCTTCAGTGACCAAAGAGTTTCTTATAAGTTTCAGATTTTCTTTGAATCAAAGTTATTGTAACCATTTTAGGGTTCCGTACCCAATTGTGATAGTGGTACGGAACCCTTCGTGCGCGAGTTTCGCACTTGGCCGGGTTTTTTCCCATTTTGCTACTAAAATGCGACCACTGATACTTATTTGGTCATACTAACTGCAATAATTGAGGTAACGGGTGGCACACGCAAAGCTGTGAGCAGATGGCGCTGGCCTCGAATGATCTTTTTTTGTTGTTGATTGGACCATCCCACGAATGAACACGCCGAGTTTTTTTTTTTTACCTATTATTCAGCTCCACATTCGAAAAGAAATCAGCCAATTACCTCAATTATTGCAGTTAGTATGACCAAATAGGTATCAGTGGTCGCATTTTAGTAGAAAAATGGGAAAAAAGGCCATAACTTCTAAACTACGAAAAATCGCGGAACATACATGGGGGTACCCCTTAAGGTCCTCTTCCTCTGGAATTTCGCTTGACACTCGTTTCTGGGACATCCTGTATAATATCTACCTACACCTATTCAATTTAGTTTCGTAAAACTGTAGTCAAAATAAAAGCAGCGCCCAACATGGCCTTTTGCGTTGCTTCCAAATCACGTAAAGAGTGGTTGTACACTACACATTAAGTTTCACGAAAATTAAAATTCACCAACACATTTCCTCAACGCGTTCCCGCCAAAACTCCGCAAAATATATGACATTGGCTTTTTCTCTAATAGCCATAATCGGTTTATGACAGAGAAGAAAATAATAAATAATCCATTCCATCCATCTTTGTTTTGTAAACATAACCTAACTTTGTGATTTTTATGGTGATTAGTGATAAATAAATTGAAAAGTTATATGTACAAGAATAAAACCAATGTTCCATGGATCTTCAGTGAAATATATAATTAAGTTCAAGCTCTCCCTGTGCTGTGTCTATCTCATAGTGTTCAAAAATCGTGTGCTTACTGTGATTTTGCTCCACTTTGTTGAAAAGGAAACCAATTCGGATATAATAGATTTTTGTGACAACAATTATGTAGGTACATGAATTTTTACTAATATTGCGTACACCTATTGAGTTTAGCAATACATTTTTAACATTTTATGTATACTTAATTATTTGCTAAACCCTACAGTTTCACTTGCTCAGGCTCTGGATCAATAGCCTAAAAACTAAGAATTTAGCTATCTAGGCACATATCAGATAACCTACCTACTTTTCTTTTCTACTCAGGTAGATACTTTCATATAAAAAAAACATGAGAATGCCTAAGAAACTTGCAACTCCTGTATAAACCACATCAATACCCACCATCAGGTATTTGCCCTAAAAACTCAGGACATAGGCGTTTTATTATTGTGACAATACCCAATTATTATTATTTTCAATGTCTAATTTTATTGTCAACAGAACAATGCGGCCGAGACGACTTCAGATGCAACAATGGCAAGTGCATAGAGGCCAACAAACGTTGCGATGGGGTTGTCGATTGTCCAGACAGAGAGGATGAAATCGATTGCAGTAAGTACCTAACCTATACTGGGACTCCTGTTGACTACAGACCTTTAAAAAGATGTTGAAATGAAATTGATTGATATCAACACATTAACAATTGCAATGATTTTATTGTTTAACTGGAAGGGACTCGTTTTCCGATTAGTTAACCAGCAAAAGAGTTTAATTTTAATCCAATATTGTGAAAACAGAAGAAAAATCTAAAAATATATTACTTAAAAAAAAACAGAAAATCTGTAGTCCATTGGGGTTCTAATAAGTCTAATAACTAATAGGTATATGTCATGCACAATTATATTATATTGTCGAGGAATTATCAACTTTTGACTTTGGTAATGATCATTAGCAATAATGCAATATGTAAATAGCATGTAAAAATAAGAACAAATGGTGGTTTGGCTTTTGGGTCACTACTTCATAAAGAATTAATGATATATGGTATAAAACACTTATATTTCTTACGGTTTTGGTGCCCATAATTATAATATCAACACAGGCTGCAGCCCCGATGAGTTCCAATGCTTAAGCGATGGGGCTTGCATCGAAGGCAGAAAGAGGTGCGACAATGTACAAAACTGCCGAGATGGTTCAGATGAACAAGATTGTGGTGAGTTGGTCATACTGAGTAACTAAGACACCAAAATATTTATCGCCAGAATCAGGATTATGCTGGCTAACATGCCTAACCTTAGAAGGTATTAAAAAAGTTTGAGTGCTGTTTTGCAATCAGTATTAGATTGCAAAATGGCACATCCCACTCTCAAACTAGGTATTTCATCCTAGTTACAAAGCTAAAAAGTTGTTTTTTTATTAATTTTGCTTACCTTAAAATGGCAAATCATGAATCTGGCTTAAAATTTTCTGGTGTGCTATAGGAAACAAACAATCTAACCGATTTCTTTTCTGCTTACGCGTCTCTTGGATGTTTATAACGGTAAGTGTCCCGCATACTAGGCTGGTCGGGTCACCATGTTTGCGAGGAAACAGGTAGATTTCGATGTGGTGATGGTACTTGCATATCTATTTTACTAAGATGTGACGGATTTAGGGACTGCCGCCATGATGGTAGCGACGAACTCGGATGCCGTAAGTATAATATGGCTTTACTAAAATGATATCTTAAGCGTTACTTCAATAATTGGGTATCCTCTTAAATATAAAAAATGTTATAGGTCTACCAGAATCCCATGGCATGAGATAAAAAAAACCTGTCAAGTGCGAGTCGGACTCGCGCACGCAGGGTTCCGAACCATTATCACAATAAAATACCGAACCCTAAAACAAATTAAAACACGCGAAATCCGTAAATGGCGCCAGTGGTAAAAGCAAATCGGGATTACGTTGCGTTTTACCGTTTGTTGTATGAGCCAACCCCCCCTGGAATATTTGTTTTATTTTGTTGTTATAGCAGCTACAGAATTTCACCTTCTGTGAAACTCAACTGTTTAGTAGAGATGGGCCGACTATGGTTTTTGCCGACTTTCCGGCAAGATTTTGGCAATGTCATCTACATTTGTCATGATGTCATTAGTAGGTACGCTTAACTAGTTTTGAAACGTTTTTCATCTTCTGAATGATTGTTTACATATAATTACAGTATCAAGATAGTATCATCTGATTACCCAAGGGTTGACGGGTGAAAAAAATATTTATCCTATTTGCCATCAGATTTTGGTACTACCTATACTGCCAGTCTTCTTCCCCTAGGATATAATGTAGAGCTGATAAGTCGCTCGTGAAGAACAACATTACAATTTTAAAATATAATTTTGAAGTAAGGCTTAAATCAGGATGGCTTATTGTAACACGTCCTACGATATACTAATACTAACATGTATGAAATTTGAAAAAGCATGCAGCGCTGATCAATGGCAATGCGATCAAGGGAACTGTATTAAGAAAAACAAAAGGTGCAACGGTCGGGTGGATTGCCCTTCTGATAGGTCCGATGAACGAAACTGCATCGGTAAGAATTATGGCTCAACATCCCACATCTATTTTTCGTTATTTTGTTCATTAGTCATACTTAGACATCATTATTTCTGGTTTCTTCAAATCATCCTTTGAGTTTATTATCATTTGTATTTTTATTATTCCAACCAAAAGATTCACCATCAATGCATGGACATTTTTCAGCTTACGGGTACTTTACATGCGCGTCTGGTACAGTAATTCCAGAGAACTTGAGATGTAATCGTCATTATGATTGCCCAGCGGAAGATTACTCTGACGAACAAAATTGTCGTAAGTTTCTTTGGTAAATTGGGTGTCTTGTCTCTAGCTATGTATTTTCTAGCTATTTTCGTTTCCATTTGTCATTTTCGTTTCTTATTTTATCTACCTACCTACATCTTGTTTTTTTTTATCAACTCTCTGTGGTGATTGGTTCACTCATTTTTCACAAAATGACTTCACTTCCTCCTCTTTATTTTCTGTTGTCTTGTTCTGTATGATTTCGTTCTTCGTTGTATGGTTTTTCGTCATTTCTATTTCTCTTTCTGGATTATTCTTCTCACTATTTATGTAAATGGTAGACCTATAGATTTTTCTACATATTTACCCGCACTTTTTTACTGGACAGCATGCGGTAACGGAGACTTCAAGTGTAATAATGGCCACTGCATTCCTGCAAACAAACGTTGTGATAGAACGCATGACTGTCAGGACGGTTCTGATGAACGACATTGCATCTATGGTTTGACATTTTCCAAATTATTAACGCCCTATTATTTTATTTGGATTCAAATTTATAATTTACCCTATAGGTTGGCCATGAAGGTCCAAGTTGCACTAAAGCATGTTATCAAAGAATAAACACAAGTTTTCATTTTTTGTTTGCTGTGCATATTATATTATCTTGCACATACTGCACAAGGAAAGGCTATAAACAACCTCTTGTCTGTAAAATATTTTAAATTAATGGTTGGTTTTAGCCAAAGTGATTTCATGGTGTTGTTAAGTTTATGAATTATGCCTTGGATGATAGATAAATTATTATTAATAATTAAAACCTATATTTAAATTATAATCAAATATTATTACTTACTAAAAATACGTATACCAGCAGGGGAATTAAAATGTTTCGTATTCTCTCCATTGTACATGTATAATAATGAATACTTTGCATTAATTTTTCGAAGCGAAAATGTAGTGTCAACACTTTAACAGCCTTTATTTTAAATCTGCATATTTAAACTGTTTTCCCTTACTGGTATAAATTCTATATACTTATGGTTATGGTGCATTTACGGCAGGCACAGTTTGCATGGCTTATCAATTTAAATGTACGAGCGGCAAATGCGTACATTCGGAATCGCGTTGCAATGAAACATTGGAGTGCGACGACGGGTCCGACGAAAAGAATTGTCCTTGTAAGAGGGGCCAGTTCACTTGTCGAGACGGTTCATGTGTAAATATAGCGAAACGATGTGACGGAAAGAAAGATTGTAGTAGAGGCGAGGATGAAGTTAATTGTGGTAAGTAAGAACTTGACGAGCGTTTCTTGAACACGCTTTTATTGTGATTAACAGTATTCGTGGGCATCTCTTCATAATGTTGGTACTGGAGATCATTTGAACGATGATTCTAATCATCGAATTTAGATACAGTTCACAAAAATACTGGATATTCATCGAGAGTTTTAAAGCTCTGTTATCAGAAGGGTTTTGTGTTGAAACATTGAAGTTTAGACTACTCCTTGAATTGTAGGAATTTAAGCATGTAAGTTCTGTTTTATTTGATCGCCGTCTGATAAATTGTCAATTTAAAACTCTGCAAAGGATATACCTAACTTTTGTGGCTTGACTGAACATACATCAAGTGCATGATCATAATATATGTCTAAAGTTGCTACTATTAAAAAGTTTTTTTTTACTTTAGGACGTAAGTATTCTGCTCAGATAGATTAGAATCGTGCTTATAATAACAAGTCAACTTTAGAATACAGAGGTTTTTAAACTGTTTTTGTATTATACACGGTGTTCCGATAAGGGGGTATTAAGCCGGAAGGGGGTTGTTCTAGAGGTCTAGGCGATTGCTTTTGTTCTACAACTTTTGGAAATTCTAGATAGTTTTCGATATTTTTGAGTTTAAAGTTTACCTGAAAATCAGCTGTTTCTTAAAGTTTTAGGTCATTGGCTTTAAGGTGTCCTTTTATTTAGTGTGGACCACTACAATCCAAACATTAATTGCCGTTATTTACAAAAACAGCTGTTTTTTTTTCAGTGATTAAACTTCAAAATTTTCGAAAAAAAAGATCGAATTTTCATAACTTGTAGAACAAAAGTTATTCGCCTAGACGTTTAAAACAACCCCCTTTCGGCTTAATCCTCGGAACAATCCTGTATATTATGTAAGTACTAAATAAATTGGGTTATGCATGCTACTGAAAATTCACTTTACTTTTAGTATATTGTTAGATTTATATGCATGAGCATTTTGAGCATGTACTCATCACTAAACTTATTTTACTGTAAATATTTTTTCTTGTTTTAAGCATTTCATCTAAGAATAACTTTGAAAGGAAAATTAGCTTATTGCATCTATTTACCTTTATAATAGTTATTAATATTTGCCAGTCCTAATTGAGAAGTAAATTTCTGATAGACTTTGTTTGTGTAGTTAGTGGGCCATGAAATTAACCAATCAGTGCGGGCTAATCTAGGTATAGCACGCTCGGTTTGCACGAAAAATATGATATATATATTTGGGTCTCTGTCGCTCCTGTATAGATATTTCGTTGTCAATGATGTTACATTACAATTTTATAATACTAGCTGTATCGTTTCACCCCCATAAGTCTCGATGCCGCGAGAATATCGATACAAAAATGAAAACTTCAGCCCCCTTACTTATAAACGATAAATAAGTTTATGTAACGTTTGTTGCAGTCTGTTATTTTGAAACTTCATGTCACAGTAAAATATAAACGTTACAAAAAGTTAGTCATCGTTTATAAGTAAGGGGCCAGCTGTCATAGTTTAATCACAGTCATTTTAATAGTTTTAAAGAGTACCTAATTAAAATGTACCCATACACGCATACATATATCCTCACAAACATTAAAATTAGGAGGATATTTACTTAGAGCGACACGATAAAAATGGAGAAGTTTAGTGTATGATTTTTTTTTGTGCAAATCGATCGGTCCTAGAGTCTGTTTTGTGTAGGTGTTATGTGGCCACGATCATCTTTTAGATAAACAAATTAGTCTTAATTGTTAGAACACTTGTTGAATCAACTGTAGGTACTCTTGTCTACCATATAAAACGGGATAAGCAAGCATAAATATCTTTGCGTAATATGTTTACGACAACGCCAAACAGGAACCTATTTATGTTTAATTCAATTTCAATACTAATATTTTTAAATATTAGTAAGTTCAGTTAGTCTTTTTATAATGTCGGGAGAAGGCCCTTCTCGTGAGCTCGTGCGCAATTAAAAATTTGTAAAACTGTATAAAATAAGACTGATTTTATGTTTATTATGATTTCAATACAAATATATATAAAAATTTGCGACTATGCTTCCTAAATCCTTAACTGACGGAACCCTCAAAAGATAAAAAAGGAACCGTTATAAGATTACTTTCTTGTCAGTCTGTCGGTGTGTCTCTGAAAATGATTTGAAGCTAACAGTCAAATTTTGCGTTATCTCGTTCTATATAGGTATTCAAGAAGGGACAGTTTAAGACGCATTATTACGCCAAATAGTTTGCTTTGTTGGCGCGAATCGTACATAAATTCGTGCTAACTACGCAGATTTATTGGCCGCATAAGTTACAAGGTACAAGTACAATCGGGGCATATTTCAGAATGCGCGGATGGCATGATGACATGTGACCGTACTTCGAGCGTCCGTTGTGCGTACCGCTGCAACAATAAGCCAGAATGCGATGACGGGGAGGACGAAGACGATTGCGACGGTAAGTTGAACGATGATACCGACTCACACCAAATAAAAAAAAAATGTGAACAACACACAGCGCCATCTAGCCCCGTGGTTAAGCTACTAAGCTTATGTTCGAACCTTCGTGGTGCGTTCGGTGAGATCGAGCTTTGTGATACTAGACATTAATTAATAGGAAAATTCATTAGTTAAACTTATGGAATGCTTTGTCTTACTCTTATAAGAAAATGTGGCACAAAAAGGTAAAATGTCCGGCTATCTTCTTTAAGTAAAAAACCTAGCCATTGGATCTTTGATTTTTAAACTTTATTAAGTAAACGGGGTCTAATTGTACCTAGACTAATTAACACAAGTCGATAATTTAGTTGTGTTAATAGCAGACTTATTGTTTTTGCCTGGTTTTAAGATCTTAACTGGATATGATCATCAAGTCATTATGTAGGCTTTTAGACAAAATAAAATATCTTCAAGTTGTTTACCTCAATATTGATTAGGGTCTTCTTCTCATCCGAGCGATGTTCCCGGTTGCATCCCTCTCGGGAGCCCGGGGTCCACTTAACCCCAAATTGTTTTTTTTTTTTAATTTGGAGTCGGCGCAGTCGGTAAGTTATCCATCATTGACCATACCTTCTGCAATTAGATTTGGCAATGTTTTTTACGGCCGGCCGCCTGCCTGACAATATTGATTAGGGTACTTCACACAAATTCAAACCCAAACTTCTGTTTGAAGTGTTTATAGATAAAAAAAATGCTCAAGACATTCAGGACCAGACAAGATTCGAACCCGTGCTTGCCGGGCGAGTACGTTAACCATTATGCCACACGGGCCCGTGTAGTATAATGAACACAAGGCACTCTACTAAAACAGTTCTAATATAATGCCTTGAGGACTAAAAATAAGAAATATTAATCTAAAATAAATTTTAATCTTTAAGTGGGTACCGTTAGTTTTAGTCTTCCTTATTTATTTAGAACATAATAATTTAGAACTGCGACATGTTTTCACTGCGAATTGCTAATGCGATTGTTATTTATACTACACTAAGATTACGTAGCTTACGATTGACCGTCTGTTTGTTCGAAGAGTGTCCTCACGAGTGCGATAACAAGTGTCTGCCTGTCGGGCTGATCTGTAACCGAGTGGCGGACTGTATCGACGGATCGGACGAATTCAACTGTGACAACTGCGACGGACCCAACGACTTCAGGTAAATTTTTCAACCGCTCAACTGTTACTCACAGTTTCTTCACCGATAGTAAAAGTCAAGTCACTTTTTCAGTTTTGACTTACTATCGATCAAGAAACTGGCCGTTAGTGATACTTAAGTGAGTGTTTTTAAGACACTACCGTCAAACAACTGAATATGCTATATAACAATTACATGTGTTTGTAAAGAATTTTTATAAATTAGTCAGTAAGAGAACATAAAGATAGATAGATAGAAATGATTATTTTCTTTTTTATTTAGCAATAAACTCTGTAAGAATATTTTGCGAATTGATGTGTGCTATTGCGATTGAGCCTATGCGAAATGGTATTACTTATCTCTGGCGAAAGTATTAATAAATAAAATAATTGAATTTTTTTTTAAAAAAAAAATCCTAATTCCCTTCTGCGGGACATAGGACAGACACAGTGTTCCTCCATCCTGCTCTATTTATTGATTCTTTATTATATACACCACAAAAGTCAGTCATCGTTTTTCAAACTGATATAAGTCATCAAGTGCGGTTTTATTTGCAATGAACGATATCGATCAGTGATTGCAACAGACTTGATGACTTTTAACAGCTGTAAAACAAAGCTACTCGACAAATCTGTCTTAAATTTTGATTGTAATCGTTGTAAAGATGGCGCCACATGATGACATTTTTATTTTTCGTCGGTGGTGCCCTCAGTAAACACGGCTATTTATCTTATACTTATACAGCACTCGTAAGCGCATAACTCGTAGACACGACCAAATTGACCCCTTTAAGTAACTTCCAATCAATTAAGGTGTTAATATTGTGCTAAAGTAGTTAAGATACAGGGCACAAAATTCTTCATATACAAAAATATAAAAGCCGTTAATTTGTCCCACTGCAGGGCAAGGGCCTCCTCTTAGGGGTTAGGCAGTAAGACGCCCCGGAGCCTACTCCGGATGGGCATGTGGAAATGGGAATGTCCTATACCTTCAGACCGACCGTCAAGTTTCCCTCCAAGAGATCTTAAAATATCCGTCCTCTATTTATGGTTAAACAAAACATTGTTTTAGGTGTAATAACGATGAATGTATCGGGCTCTCTGAAAGATGCAATGGCGTCGAAGAGTGTAGCGATGGGAGTGACGAACTGTACTGCAATTCTACCATGATCACCACCTCAAGTAAGGATGTTTGTTATATTGACAAATTATAGATGTTTTTAATAGTTTTAATTAAATAACAACAAACTAATTCCTAGTTTCTCAGGTTGGTTTGTCGACAATTTATGCATCCGTAATGTGACATTTCTACAGTTGCCTTTTTATTCTTAGTTAACGTTTGACTACGAAAAAGTGAGTTAGGTGGCGAATGGTCCTTTTCGAAACTGGGACCGGGGCCCAGTCGCCACTACTAATTTTTGTTAGGGGTCGACTGGGCCCACGTTTGTTTAGGATGTGGGCCCATTCGCCACTGCTAATTTTTCTTATTGCTCGACTGGCCCCACATAGAAAGTACGATCGCGACGCTTATCTTCCTTAAACTAATAAGACGAATACCTATCTCATAGAATAACTAGTCCATAAAATACCTCAGGAACTAATGTTTAATGCTAAATTATTAAAATTATATCAAATTTTGCTTAGGTAATCATTTTCAATTAGTGAATACTCATATATTCTGACATCATTTTTACGGCTGTACTCAAAAACATGCCTTATGATATGAGACATTTCATACGGTTCCGATTTCTTTCCTCTTTGACTTTAAGCCCTATGACTAAGCCTGTTTAAAACGACTGCAAGACTGCAGAGGCTGTTTCTATTCACACGATGTTTGTTTTAATGACTCTCTAGATTATCTTAGTGTAATTCATTATACAGAGAATTCTCAAGTAGAGGAATAGTACAGTCATTAGGGAAAAACACGTAGAAACTAATGCGCTAAAAGATCTACAGATAAAGCCATCCACGATGACGTACTTCATTCATTTTCTAAATTCATAACTATCCCGGTTGGATCCCTCTCAGGAAATTATTTTAGTCACTAAATTATCGGTCACCCATCCAAGCAATGACCTCGCCAGGCATTGCTTAACCCGCAAGACCATTCAAGATCGGCAGGATCAATATACACTATGACTACAAGGTGTATATAACATCCATGGGGGTGATTCAGGTGTCCCATAAGGTCCTCTACCTCTGGACTTTCGCTTGACACTCGTTTCTGGGACACCCTGTATAATATAAATACGCGCCAAATTAAGTATCCCATTTATATTTTGCAGTCAGTTAAAAATACATAAAGTTGAAGAAGGCGCATCGTGTTTGGCTTTATTTATATCCAAACGAAGTCGAAGCTAACTGTGCTATGACATGTGAAATCTAATATCTAACATTTGTGTTGTTATAACCCGACTAATATTAACAGATGGATGCTTGGAAGATCAGTTCAAATGCCGTGACGGTATTTGTATTAACAAAGACTTCAAATGCGATCGTAGAGTGGATTGCAATGACGGTTCTGATGAAGAAGATTGTGGTAAGTATTTATATTGTAACCGTTTAATTTCCTATCTAGTTACAATGTTCAAAAACAAATCTGCCAATGGGAAATGAACCGCAATTTGATAGGCTGGAGACGAATTGATTAACTGCGCCAGAAAACTGGCAAATTTACGAATTAAAGTATACACTAATTTCGACTCCAAATCTTTACGAAACAATGTATCTATGTTACTTTTATAATATACCCAATTTATTTATTATAGCACAAATTATTCCTAGTTATCTACTTACACACAATAACTTTTCGGCACAGCACAAAACACGCTTAAATATACAAAACACTGCACAATCAAGCTTCCTGTTAGCACTCTTTTTGGAAGACTAAGGGTTTTTTGAACGGTCGATAGCTATCATTGAAGGGTATCCGCGAACTTCACACCATTGTTCTCTCTTTATTATGAAATCTTAGGTTCGAAGTTCGTGAATAACCAACGTTGACAGCTGATCGCAATCGATGAAAGCTGTTTGGTCTACAGTTACTAGCACTTTCTTGCTTGTTTCTATTATAATAGATATTATCCTCTTGACTGTCCTAAGACGAATTTCAAATCGAAGTTAAAAACGATACTAGGTATTTTGATGCGAAAAACCGACTTAGGGCGGTTTTAGTGTCACGCCCGCGTGAGTGTGCACATACGCATCCCACTAAAAACGCCCGAACAGTTGCGTATGTTGTAATCCTGCACTTCTTACTACAAGAGGAACTAAAAATAATTATTTATTTAGTGTGCGCGTTCCTTTTTCACGTACATAGCTAAAGACATGCTATTCTCCCAAAACTTCAACCTTGGAAAACTCCAAGTTTGACTTTGCCTGAAGACTTGAAGACTTGGGTGACTTGAAAGCTCGAGTCTAGCGTGAAAAGGTCTCTTTTAGGCAAGCATGCTACATATTAGATCTCATCGCCGCTTCCCATCAGGTGAAGTGAGGTTAAGAGCAACCATACGTATAACTCATATTTTAAATAATTCGCGTGGTGTAGATTTTGTTTTAAAACTGAACGGTACGCAGCCTGGTTCATGGCCCGTGGATCGAGATCACCCTCTACTGCGCCATGCCTCGGTACCGAGTTCACGTGTTACAATGGCCGATGCATACCACAGAACAGGCGCTGTGACAATTTCTATGACTGCTCCGACTTCTCTGACGAGCAAAACTGCCCCTCTGGTACTTTTTCATAACTTCCCCCTTGTTTTTCTTCCTTTGGGATTTAGCATCGCATTTATTTTGATTAGTTTTGCCTGGGTATCTAATTGTTTTAGAATGTTGCAATTTTAAAATTACGATTGGCAGCACCAACCGTGTTATCTTTGATCAATCGCGTTGCCTTAAGTTCCGGAGCTTCAATACAAGATGTTCGGGAATTTAAAAGCGAAAAGATACCTACTCTTTTCTCTATAAAACTTTACAAACGTAGCCGACTGTCTCCTCCCTGGATAAAAACATTAGAGAAAATATGTTTATGCTATAAAACTTACTTATATCAGCCATGACCATGCCCCTACATTTTGAAAGATTTTTATATTCTAATGCTTCTAAATTTTATTTCTATTATAATTAGAAAATCAAAAAAAAAACTAAAACGTAGAGGCATGGCCATGGCAGATTTAGGTTGGTTTTATGGCATAAGCATATTTGCTCTAATGTCTTTATCCACGGATGAAACAGTCGGCTCCGTTCGTGTGGAAAATTCTTTAAAATTATGGCAATGGGAATATTGTCCATAATCATCATGTACATAATATGGTGATTATTTAATAAATTTTCAATTAAGTATATGATAATTTTCAATATCGTGATACTTCTGACAATTTCACAGCATAATTTATAAAGACAAATTGGATTTTCAGGCATTTTCAGACTTTTGTTCTGTAGAGTTTGTGTACCTTACAATTATTTACCTAGAAATTTGTAGTCTGTGTTGCCTGCACCCGTAGTTAGTTGTTTTTACTTTATTTTAGACTGCACCAATGATGAGTTCACTTGTTCGAATCGCCAGTGTATCCCTAAATATTTGCGTTGCGACGGTCGTTCCGATTGCGACGACAAATCGGACGAGGATAACTGTCAAACGACTACTAATAGATACGATGGTAAGAATTATGACTATCCTGAGAATATCAGTTAAAGAACTTAATGATTCTGAAAGATTTGGCAAAAGTAATGTAAAATTCATACTGAACGACGCGTGTCGGAGTGCATTTTCAAATTGAAAAATCCGTATTTAAAGTAGTTAAACTACTTTACGCGTGAATTATGAATCCGATCGGCTTCGCTTAAATTCCGCGAAAGCTGCTTAAATTGTATTTAAATAATGACTTGAATTATCTACTTAACGGATGTTTCAATTTACTGTATTCCGGTCGCCCTAAGGCCTCTTACTTGACCTAACGACTGCTATCAAAGATAATAACCAGGACCAACTGCTTAAGGAGAAAGTATACCAACACTTTTCTCCATACAAACTTTACAAACGTAGTCAACTTTTTCTTCCTTGGATAATCATATTATTAGAGAAAATATGTTAATGCCACAAAACCTACATCAGCCATGACCAAGACCATGCCCCATTTGATTTTTTTGGAACGAAGTTCCTTATCGCGCGTTGCGAAAGGGGACTAGACGGGAAAAAATAAGACCAAAAGTTGTTACTACACTTTTTTTCTTTTTTTTTTGCTTGGAACTTCGTTCCATCCGGGTGTCCCTTGACAGCTCTCAAGTTTTTTTTATTCTCTTTTTAAAAAAATATACTTATTCTATTCTAATGGGGTGCCACGCGCAAAGCTGTTTGCAGAGGCGCTGGCATCGGATGATCTTTTTTTTTTCGATGATGGTCCTCCACCAATGGAAACGCCGAGTTTTTTTTTCATTCTTTCGGTCTCAGACCGATATGGCCAATTTGGCGCCGAGAGTTGTAAAAAACACATGTTTGACAGTTCTTAATTCAAACCTAAGATTAATCGACTCGCGCCCTCTGCCGGGATAAAAAGTTAGTGTTCCTCCTAATTAGTAAATGAAAAAAAAACGTAGGGCCATGGTCGGTCATGGCTGATATTGATTTTATGGCATAAGCGTATTTGCGCTAAAGTTTTTATCCAAGGAGGAAACAGGCGACTACGGAATAAGAGAAGGCGGACTTTCCTCTTAATGTGCCTTCCGAAGTACGGAAGAGCTCAAGAAAAGGTTTTTTGCCACACAAATAATTACCCATCCGGTTACCCATCCAAGTTGCCGCGCCAAGCGTTGCTTTACCCGCGTGACCATTCAACATCGGCTGGGCTGGTACAGCGAGGCCAATGAGCTCCTCAAGTGCGACCGAACAGTCTCATTATTGTTGTAGATGTTGTTTGTGATGTTTTTACAATCCTTATAGATAAATAGAGGCTAGTTCTTTCGAATGATCGTAATTTCCTCTTAGTTAGACATATTTGAAAAAATCACCTAAGTTCACATAGCACATAGTCATCACGCTTTTTTTGTACCTATTTCATTTGAAATAAGTGATTTAAATTCATACTCAGCCTCAGGATCTTAGATCAAAAATGTACACAAAGACTTTCCTTTCCACTTTCGTTTGTAAATGGCAGTTCATTGATTTTTCTTCTGTTTTCGCAATATTGTATTGAAATTAAAGACATTTTTAATCGCGTTGTGTTTATTACTTTTAGTATTGTTTCGACGCTCAAGGTTGCGAGTCCTTTACAGGTCCCTTCTTCAGGATTCTGAATTCAGATCCTTCTTCTTCATGAAGAAACGACCTGTAAAGGTCTCAAAACCGAAAAATGTCTTTAATTTCAATACAGCATCGCGAAAACAGAAGAAAAATCAATAAACTGCCATTTATAAACGAAAGTAGAACAAATTTCTTTTTAATTTTTGTATGTAGCTCAGGGCTATTTTATTTAGAAAATTTATTTTTAAAGGAAAAATAGCATTCAAAAATCTTCACTTGCGGCGAGGCTTGAACTCGCGTCTTTGGGTCAGTACCCCAACGTCTGTTCCAACTAGACTAATTGTTCACGATTAAGGCTCGTTAAAGCGCCATCTATCTAACGCTACAGGAAAAACTTTCCAGTTGTTTACACCTGCGTCGTAATGGTTAACTTTACAGTTAACTCATTACTAACGTAAGATGTCGCTTTTTCCATTACTATAAATAGCCTTGAGCTACATACAAAAATTAAAAAGAAATTTAAGTGAAGATTTTTGAATGCTATTTTTCCTTTAAAAATAAATGTTCTGTAAGTAGAACAGTTCATTTTTATTATTATAACCTCGGGTCGTAATTTTAGATTTCAATTACCTCGACGTTTCGGTAAACGGGTTACACCAGTCGTAGTCGCGAGAAGACTTAATAATCAGAAATCGTGTAAGTTTAAAAAGGGAAATGACAGTTCTTTGTTTACGTTTTTAATCTAAGATTTGGAAACAGGGTATAGGACTCTTCATATCTTAGGCTAAAGGGAATGTAAACTAATTGCTATTCCAATGTTTGTAGATCGCTATGTGCCGGGAAGCGATTATGGAACTACACCTAGGTCAATCAGTAAGTATCTTGATTTTATTGTTTAACTGCGCCCCGCGGTTTCGCCCGCGTAAGTCCCGATCCCGCAGGAATATCGGGACAAAAAGTAGCCCATGGGTGAACCTAAATCTCCAGCTATCTGCATACTAAGTTTCTTTTCAATCGGTTTAATAGTTTTTGCGTTATAATATTGTCATATTGTCATTTATAATAATTGTGTTGATTAAAAATGCAGGACTGCAAGAACGGCCGAACCGACTTATTTATTTATTTAGGGACTTCCACAGCTACAAATGCTTAGTAAAAAAATGATATAATGACTATCAGTGTCGCATGGTTTCCCCGTCATCTATGTATCCATCTCTCCCATCCCTTAACAAATTCCTCTGAATAATATGGACTATTTTTTAATTATTACAGATCGTTACGACCCCTACGGAAGACCTACCAGCAGACCAAGTGAGTTAATCATTTTAATATATGGACGTTGGTATATAGACACTGACCTCCACGGTACAAGTCGCTGGACAGGTCATAGCGCACTGAATTTTGTACCTATTTGATCTGCGCTGACCGTCTCCGGAACTATTAGTTCCACGGACGGCCACCATCACTTTCAATAGAAAACGCGCGACAACAGCACAACATGGCGCTAATCAAATCGGCACAAAGATCTAATGTCATTTTGTATGGTATAGCAATTCCAGCGTACTTGTTTAGTTTCATTTCAGTGTATAGAGAAGAAATTTAATGGCTGCACTGGAGTTTGCTAGTTGTGTTAGTTTTCATTCGAGAATAAAAACAATGTGTGATATTAGGTTTTATTGTCGCACAGTGCTTAGAGCTGTGGATATGTTAAAATTGTCTATTTTTGTACCAGGATTTATGGGTCAAATAATAATATTTTTAATATAATTCACGTCTTAGATAAAACTCCTGAAGAGGGAACATCGGTCGAAGAAACATCGCCAACCGAAGACGAGGGTAATCCACTGCTTTAAGGGTTCTAATACTGGTCGATTCTTTATCGTTAGAAATAGTTCATCTATCTGACATAACAGGTGTTATGTCGGCCTTCCACTGCGAGCGGAGCGGAGTTAAAAACGTGTCAGTTTAACATCCAACGATTGTTACCATAGAGCGAAAGAGCTGTATCACTATGAACACAACCGTTGTATGTTGAAGTGACACATTAATGACTCCGCTCCGCTCGCAGTGGAAAGCCGTAAGCGTGTTGATTCGCCTTGTGAGTCTTGCTTCGGCTTGGGTGACATTCTTAAAGAATTTTCATGAGCTTCAGGTTTGCAGTTGCGTCGTGGGATTCATTGTTGTATTGTGAAATGTCATGCTTGTGTCTGTTTTGATCATTTAGCCTGAATTGTTTCTGATATCCTCTTATTCATTGTCGCTACAAATTGTGATCATGTTGTTATAATATAAGATCGCTCGTGTCACATCAAATGCAAAGGAATGGGGTGCAACCGGGACAACCTCACAAAATCTGACGCATGGTTATACCACTCAGTATTAATTCTACAGAGCAATAGCTTCATACAAGCCCGCGGCGGCGGTAGGTACTCCACTACATGCGCAGCTATTTGTGCGTGACTTCCCACCGCTTTCCGCTCGGGTTTGCCGAGGCCGCCCGAAGAGCCTACTCAGCTCACGTACGTGAACCCGTTGGCACACTATTGGTGAGAGAGGTAACGCACACATAGCTGCGCATGTAGTGAAGTACCTACGCCGCGCCGCGGGTTTGTATGAAGCTGTTTCTCTGTAGGATTAATACTCGGTGGTTATACATTGGTGGACATGAAATTAGGTTGGATTTTTCCTACAAGCTGTGAAAAATCACTTCTAAATTCTTTCCACCTCTGTACTTAGCTACGTGAATCAAAGATACATGCATCCTATAGAATTATATGATTTTAAGTTCTTTTTTTTTTGTTTATTTATTATTATTTTATTTTTAGGGGCGTACGATCCTTATGGTACAACGCCTGATCCATATGGCAGAGACAGAGATGATAGCCGTTACCCTGATAATACCAGTAATTTCTTATTATTTCTGAATTATTTTTTGTTGTATTTAAAAAAGTATTTTGCTAAACTTTATTTTTGTATTTTAGATGATATTAATGCAAACTACCCACCGACTTCAGCACCCAATGGTACTTATATTTTGAATTTTTCTGACTTTTTTTTTGTTAATTTCATAATTATATTTATTTCATTTTAAATATTTTAGACCCTTATGGTGGTGGTCCATCTACATCTCAACCAAACTATCGCCCTCCTTACGGTATGTTTATTTCTCTTTAATAAAAAATGATTGAGTAAAGAGTCTTTCAAGTCAATTATTTATTTATTTTATTTTATTTATTTATTTTTCTAGATCCTTACGGTGGGACCTCTGATGGTCAACCATCTTACCCGCGACCTGGTGGTGGTAGGATTTTATTTCACTGTTTTTTATTTATTTTTTATTTTTGTTGATATTTATTTGTAAGTGTACTTTAACATTTTGTTTTAGACCCATACGCTGGTTCTTCAACTTCACAACCAGGTTATCCCCAACCAGGTATATTAGAATTTGATAGTATTAAAACTATTTATTATTAAATATGTTTATTTTATTTTTATGCTTTTTTTTATTTATTTTTAGATCCTTATGGCTCTAGTTCTGGCAGTGGTCAATCTGGTAGTGGCTATCCCGGACCAGGCAATGGTACTATAGTTTTATCTATCTATACTAATATTTTAAAGCGGAAGAGTTTGTTTTTTTGTTTGTTTGTTTGTTTGAACGCGCTAATCTCAGGAACCACTGGTCCGATTTGAAAAATTCTTCCGGTGTTGGATAGTCCATTTATTGAGGATGGCTATAGGCTATATTATATTTTCAAAAAAAATAGGGATCCTTACTAAAAGTTCAATAATGTAACACAAGGTGTAAAAAAAATGACCAAAAAATTCCTTACGCCGCGTGCGCTGCGAAAACTATTGGATATAGAACAAAACTATGTTCTACAACTTTGTAGAAAAACTTTCTACAAAAATCATCGCGACACCATATGTCTAACTATTGTAGTTATCTCACAATAAGTGTTTTTGTAATTTTTGTAAATAATTAAAATGCCGTCGCTTTAATAACCTTTTATTTTGTACGTTGGTATTAATCCTTATCAAAATAAATTACTTTATATTCAAGACGAATTCAATACCTTTCTAAGACCTTTTGAATTATTTAATTCGGACATTTCATTCAAAAGATATCGCGATATTAAAAAATAAGTATTAAGTATTACGCGCGCATGTATGAGCGCGGTCGGCTCCTTGCAAAGCGGTTGTGCTCAGCAATACTTTTTAATACTTCTTTTTTAGGGTTCCGTACCCAAAGGGTAAAAACGGGACCCTATTACTGATACTTCGTTGTCTGTCCGTCCGTCCGTCCGTCCGTCTGTCACCTGTCACCAGGCTGTATCTCATGAACCGTAATAGCTAGAAGGTTGAAATTTTCACAGAAGATGTATTTCGGTTGCCGCTACAACAACAAATACTAAAAACAAAATAAAACAATTATTTAAAAGGGGCTCCCATACAACAAACGTGTTTCAAAAATAAATAATGAATAAATAATAAATAATGACTTACCGACTGCGATGACCCCAAATAAAAAAAACAATTTGGGGTTTAACGGGCTCCCGAGAGGGATGCAACCGAGAACATCGCTCAGATGAGAAGAAATAAATAAACAAATCCTGAAAGTCACTTTTCTACGCGGACGAAGTCGCGGGCACTGCTAGTTTATTTTATAAGGTGTATATACTTAATACCTACAAATTTAATAACCATCAGTACCTAAAGCAAATAATATTTCATCATATTCTGCATCATTTTTTAAAAATACTAACAAATAGAATAAAAATAAACAAATTACGATTAAATCTGATATTATATTTAACTTATTTTAGACCCAGAGGGGGGTGTTGATTCCGGTACTCAATCTCCTTACCTTCAACTAGGTGGTGGCGGTATGATTTTCTTTTAATATAATTTATATTATGGATACCATTTTTTTGTTTCTAACGTGTTTTCGTCCTTGACTACTTAAAGTTGGACTTTCGTTTTTTTTTGGGAGTTTTTATATCTATTCAGGATATTATTATGTATTTTTATTGTTTTTAGACCCCTACGGTAGTGACTCTCAATCTGGGTACCCCTCTCGACCTGGTGGCGGTATGTCCTTATTCATTATTATTATTAGGCTTTCTAACATGTAGTCAACTTATTTACTAAGTTTCATTTTTCTCAGACCCCTACGGTAGTGGCTCTCAATCTGGGTACCCCCAGCCTGGTGGTGGTATGTTCTTGTATTGATTATGTTTTTTTTTTTTGGTCGTTTATTATATTTTTATTTTATATGTTTATTTGTTTCAAATTCCCCAGACCCCAACGCTAGTGGCTCTCAAGGTGGATACCCCAGACCTGGTGGTGGTATGTTTTGTTTTTAATTTTTTTTTTGCCTTTTGATATATTTTATTTTATAAGTTTATTTATTTTCAAATTCCCCAGACCCCAACGCTAGTGGCTCTCAAGGCGGATACCCCCAACCTGGAGGTGGTATGTTCTGTTTTTATTTATTTTTATAGGTTTTTTAGTTTATTTGTTTATTTCATGTTCCTCAGACCCTAACGCTAGGCTCTCATGGTATTTTCCTTTATTTTATTATTTTGTACATACTTACATCATTTTTTTTTGTTTTATTGCAGACTCTAACGGTGTTGAGTCGGGTTCTCAACCTGGTATGATATTTCTTTTTTTCTCTGTTGATTGAGTTTAGACACTATCAACTCCAGTTATTTAAAACAAAAATACTATTCTTTTATAGATCCGTATGGTGGACCTTCTGGTTATCCTAATTATGCTGGTTATCCTGGTAGTGGTGGTACGAACTTTTGATTTATTTTATTTTATTATTATTTATTTATTTTCTTTATGCTAGGATCTTTTACCTTGTTAAAAACAGATATAGTTCTACTTTCTCTTATAATCTTTTTGTTATATGCATATCACACCTACTGTAAGTACTTATTTTATTTTTAACGGTTTTCTTCTCCTGTATGATATAGATTCAGGAGTTGGATCCGGTTATGCTTATGACGGTTCGTCACGTGGACAACCAGGTTATCCTGGTTCACCAGGTGCGATTTTATTTTTATTAGTGTGGTTAGGACCCTTAAATTGTAGGTATGCGAAGTAAAACGAGAGTCGATGACATAAGAATGATAAAAAATTCTTAATTGAACATGATAATAGTCCCAGATCGATTAAACATTGTCAATTTAATTATATTTAAATTGTTTCAGTTGGGCCTGGAGGCGGCGGTTCTGTCAGAGGTGAGATTTTTCTATTTTTTTGCCAATAATCTTTTGTTTAAAACCCCCTTTTTAATGTGATATAATCTAAATTATATCAAATAAAGAGCCAAAATAAATCCCACTATAATATTATAAATGCGAAAGTTTAGATGTTCGTTTGTTTATGTTTCCGTCACACAAAAATAACCGAACCGATTGCGATGAAACTTGGTATTCAGACAGACTTTTCTTGTGCAGTGAGTAAGAACGGGCTGATTAAAAAATATTAAAAATACGGCTAATTTTAATGAAGAAATACAAGTATGCGTATAAACTTCAACAGGGGTCATCAAATTTTAAGAAACAGCTAAGAACCCGTAGCTATTATGTTATTTATAATTATTACAAACATTAACAAGGTTCTTTGTTGATTCGGGAGTTAAAAAAGTCTTCCTAACGTTGAAAATAGGTGGATCGGTAGCATGTAACCGCAACGAGTGGCGTTGCGAAAACGGGCCCTGTATTGACTCGAGGCAGCGATGCAATGGACACATCGACTGTCCGTTCGACTTGAGTGACGAATTCGACTGTCCGCCTGGCAGTAAGGAACTAAATTACAATAACTAAGGACTTGGATTTAATAATAATAATAATTAACTCTGTAAATATCTGACTAATTAAAACACATTATATAAAACTAAAAACCACTTAACGCAAGGGACCTTTGACTGGCGTGACGATTTCGACTCTCTGCCTGGCAGTAAGGAACTAAATTACAATAACTAAGAAATTGGATTTAATAATAACAATTATCTCTGTAAATAGTGGTAAATATCTGAATAATTAAAACACTTTATATAAAACTAAAAACACTCAACGCGAGGGACCATCGACTGGCGTGACAAGTTTGACTGTCCGCCTGGCTGTAAGGAACTTAATAACAATAACCACGGACTTGGATTTAACAATAATTATTAACCCTGTAAATATCTGACTAATTAAAACACTTTATATAAAACTAAAAACACTCAACGCGAGGGACCATCGACTGGCGTGATGAATTCGACTGTTCGCCTGGCAGTAAGGAACTAAATTAATTACATTAACCGAGGACTTGGATCTAACAATAATCATTAACTTTGTAAATATCTGACTAATTAAAAACAACTATAAAAAACTAAAAACTGTCGACATTTCGACTGTCGGCTTGGAGTGATGAATTCGACTGTTCACCTGGCAGTGAACACCAAAAAACAATAACAGAGGATTTGGATTTAACAATAATCATTTAATATGTAAATATTTGATAAATTAAAAAAAACATTATTTAGGACTAAGAACTCATCTTCAGTTTTTTAATATTTTTATATTGACAGGTCCAGTCACCCTGAACGTGAAGACCTACCCTTCGGATCAGAACGTACGATTTGGTAAGTAAATATTTTTTTGATTAATTTTTGTATGTACAATTTTAAAAGTAGACTTTTTACAAAGAATGTATTAATTTGAATAACGACATTGAATGGAGAATTTAATATTCAACTTTATGTTAAACAAATTACATAGAACAAAAAGGGAAGGGAAAAAGGTAAGATTGATAGTAGAGTATCGATACTAATGTAGATCAGAATGTAGAGCTATGAGGTGTGGCGCAATGAACGAGTTATCGACGTCTCAGCGGGTTTGATTCCTGCCGTGATAGTTATCTACAATGCCCTGTCTAGTATAAATATTATGGGCGTTATACCATTGTATAACAACGAAAATGACAAGTTAAGACACACGCTTGCAGTGCATATCCATCGTAGAATTCTATAATAAAATAAATACTATTTTAAAAATATATTGTCTTCAGGACATCCAGCTCCTTAGTTAAAAATATTTATATTTTGAGAACACATAAAAGTACAGTGAATGTGCGTGCACTCTTGTTGATTTTGTGTACTTCCATTAGATTTTAGGATTTTTTTACAAGATAATTGGAGAACTACAAATACATTTAAAAATTTGAGTAGGTATTTTTAATTACATAATATAAAACTAAAAATGCTCAAGAGTAATTGAAATAATCGAAATTCCAAAACAACTCTCTTTCTTTTTGGAACTTGCGACATTTCACTTTATTTTAGCAGCTATCGAAAGGAAATTGACGTTAGTGTTTTATGATATCGCAAACACCGCCTTATTTACACACTTGCTTTGCGGTGAATCAGTTAACTTAATTTAAACTTGCTTGTTTTCTCGATGAAAACAAAACATTTTATCGTTAATTCACCCCTTAGTAACGTTGTTAAGGGTACTTTTGGAAACTTTTAAAAACAGCAGTAGTAGATAGTTTTTATGGAATATTTTATTAATATATTGTTGTTTCTTCCATGGTGGTGGTACAGTTATTCTTGGTGAGTCGGTCTGCCTGATAATAATTATTTGGGCAAACTAATATTTAGGGGTTTATTTCATTTATAACTGTTAATACAATACATAAAAATTCTTACTTTAAATGTAGTTTAGCGAATAATTATGCTTTGCTGGTTTTTCATCGCATTTTTATGGGCAAATGCGTTGTAAATCAGTGATTAAGTAACTAATTACTCTCTAAGTAACATTTCATGTAAGCAACATGATAAGCATACTTAACATGGATTTTTATGAAGTTAATTTATAATTTATAACCAATATCATTTTAATTTATATAAATTTATATTTATAGTAATTATTTATATCTTCATATAAAAATAATGACACAAAAGAGTTTGGTTTTAGAATAACATATTTGGCGTTTGATGCTTTTCAATAATATTTTAATAGATTTTTGAGATATTTTGATCTAAATGAAATTGCATGAATTTACATCCAAATAATTATGACAAAATAGCGGGAATTCATGGGGAGAAATAACATGGAAACATAATATTTCATATTGTCACAGGAATAAACTCGTAGTTTCTTGGGAAACTACTAACGAACGCATAGTTAATACATTTACACAAAACTAATTACAATCACGTAGGTATAAACTCATCAACATTAAAACGAGGTCATTTTAAATGGTCATACTATATTTTTCAGTGTAGTTATATAAAGTTACTCATCTGATATGAGTAAACGTAGTAGAATATAATTTTACTTTCATTTATCGGGTTAGACTAGCGGTAGTTAAATAAATAGCAATATTTTTACATTACACTAACAAGCTAGCTAGGGCGGTAGATTTTGAATAAAAAAAACGTTTAGTACTATTTAATAATTTTATTACATTACAATTATTAAATAGTTTGCACGGGAACACAATAAAACCCTATAATCTTATGAAATGCATTTTCCGGCGCATATCAAAGGTAAATTCAGTAAAAAATTTTTCGTTGTAACGTAATCGTCAATCATTATGATTACAATAAAACCTGATAATCTTACGAAATGCATTTTTCGAAGCATTTCAAAGATAAATTCAATTAAACCATGATCGTAGTAACGTAATCGTCAATCATTAAGATTCATTAATAAGTTTGCTCGTTCCGGGACATCATGTATGCTGCTTTTTGATCGGGACTTCGTGACTGGCATGAAATTAAACGAGTAATTTCTGATAGGTGGCGATGTTGTCTTCCAATGTCGTGACGAGGGACCTCTCCGTGCCCCTGTAAGATGGGTTAGAGAAGGTGGCCGACCTTTGAAGCCAGGGTTCGTGGAGAAGAATGGAAGATTGGAACTGTTTACCGTTACTGTAAGAAATCACAAAAGAAAGCTTTTTTTTTCTTTGTGCCTTATGTTTCGCGCAATAACGATCAATGTTATTTTTTTGCAGACGTCCGATGCAGGAGTTTACATTTGTCAGACTCCAAGCTATTTGAAATATTCTGGGTCCCAAGTTAGAGTGACTTTGACTGTTCAGAGACCAGACAACTGTAAGTATTTTTATAAACATTTCGTTATTCGTTTAGGAAAAATACGTCCTTAAAAATTCACTCCCGGCGAGGCTTGAGCTCACGTCTTTAGGTCTGTACCCCAACGTCTATTCCAACTAGACCACGCGAGATCACCGAGATAGTTTTTTTATCATACAATGTGTCGTTAATATGAAGTGTCTATGCTTCTATTGCATCAATGTGACGCGTTAGACAAGTAACTCAAGAATTTGTTTGAGCTGCCATATTCGCTAGTCAAGTATCATATTCATACTTAAATCTAGGACAATAAAATTTGAAGTTCCAATTAAGGTTATTAACCTATACCAGATCGTAAATGCTACGTTTTTATTTGTAGCTTCGACTCAAAGAAGGCCTCCATTCAAAGCCTGCAGACCCCATGAAGCTACTTGTGGAAACGGCGAGTGTATTCCCAAGTCGGCTGTTTGTGACGGAAATTATGACTGCGCTGACAGATCGGACGAAGAAATGTGCAGTGAGTATTTTCAATCCCTGCTTACAAGGTTGCATCCATTTGAGGAATTTTGTAGTTGAACAACTTATAGTAAATACATGAGCTTCTCCAGCTTCAAGTACAAAGGACTGGGTGACATGATATAAAAAGATTGCCATCTGCAGTTTTATCAAACAATAGCAAAGTAGATAGCGACTTTGCTATCACCCGCGTAAGTCCCTATTCCGTGGGAATATCGGGATCAAAAGTAGCCTATGTTACTCCTTGATAATATAGCTTTCTACTGGCAAAAGAATTTTTGGAATCGGTACAGTGGTTTCAGAGATTACCCGGAAAATACATGGATACATACATAAATGTTACCAACGATACCCCTTCATAATATTCGGATAGAATGATATTGCCAAAGAATATGACCTCTAATACTACATGTAACATTTTCAGAACTGAATGGCCTCTGCGAACCGAACGAGTTCCAATGTCCCAACCGTAAATGCATGCTTCTTAGCTGGATGTGTGATGGAGATGATGATTGTGGTGACGGATCTGATGAAGAAAACTGTGGACCTTCCGACCCTAGGAGCCCTTGTTCACCGGTCGAATTCGCTTGTAAAACCGAGCAACAATGCGTGCCAAGAAGTTTCCACTGTGATGGAAGATCCGATTGTTTTGACGGCTCTGATGAGGTTGGCTGTGGTAAGTACAGGCGCCATTTACTAGATATAAATAAATAAATAAATAATAAATGATATACTAGAAAATATACTTTTTTTTTTGTAAATACATGCATATGAGACAGAAAACACCCAGAAAATCGAACAAACCAACGGTTTTACTGCTCTAACCTTAAATTACTGGGGTAAAGGCAGGATGAAACATAATTTAGACATGTAGACATTCTAAACTGATTGAAAACCTACCTGACGGAATCAAATATGGTTATCTGAACGATAACGAAAGAGGAGAAACCATGCCATTCATTTCTAATTGTTTTCTTTAACTATCCACAGCCCCGGTGCATATAACCAAACCGCCGAAACCTTCGAACGTCAGACTGAACCCTGGAGACACTTTGTCTCTAACTTGCGAGGCAGTCGGTATCCCCACTCCAACCATTACTTGGCGTCTTAACTGGGGCCATGTTCCTGAGAAATGTATCATCAGCAGCAGATATGGAGTCGGGAACTTGACCTGCCCTGACATGCAGGTTAGTATAGTAGACCATTTCTGAATCACGCTACTGTTTTTATTATTCCAATAATTTGGCTATGGCCTTAGCCAGTGTTAGGCTTTTCTGACAATACTTATTTTTAAGCAAAAATACTTTACTAGAAATATTTTACAAGGAGAAATACATCAAAAATCCTCCCATGACAGGTTTCGAACCTATGGCCCTCGCTTCGCACTCTCGCCAGTGCACTCGCCACGCCTTTATGATGTTGTACCTATTTCTCCTTGTAAAATATTTCTAGTAAAAATGCCTTGAGCAATAAAAACATAAGAAATGTAAATCCACCAAAAGGCGAGGATCGAACCCACGATCCTCGCAATCCAGACGAGCGACGTACTCATTTGTCCACTTGTGTCAGTGACCCACAACTTAAATCCCCATATTTTTACAGTTCCTACTTTTCTAGCCATAATAAAATACGTCTTCACACTTCACAGACGGAGAACAGCGGAGCGTATTCATGTGAAGGAATGAACAACCAAGGAACAGTGTTCGCTGTACCTGACGCTATCGTCTTTGTCAGCAAAACTGACCCTTGCCCTACTGGATACTTCAACAGGTAAAGATACGCTTCTATGCTAGATAATGACTTATTATAGCGGCTGTCGCAGTGCAAAAAACAACTAATTAAGTATGTTATTTAATTTACGTCTAGTCAAATACCTTTTGTTCTAAGACTTGTAGAAATGTTACGGTTTAGGTCTTACTCCAAGAAAACACAGATTTAGTGTTTGAACTAGTAGTAGTAGTGAAGTATATTAAGTATAGTTGCTTCCCGCGGTTTCACCCGCGTAAGTCCCGATCACGTGGGAATATCGAGATTAAAAGTAGCCTATGTTACTCCTCGATAATGTAGCTTTCTATTGATGAAGGAACTTTGTAAATCGGTCCAGTGGTTTCGGAGATTACCCCCAATATACATACATACATACATGTTACCAACGTTACCTCTTTATAATCTAAATATATAAAATTTCCATGTCACAGTGTTAGTTACCGTACTCCTCCGAAACGGCTTGACCGATTTTTATGAAATTTTGTATCCGTATTCAGTAGGTCTGAGAATCGGCTATTATCTATAATTTATAAGGCAAAACAACGTTTGCCGGGTCAGCTAGTATTAGTATAGATATGAAAGTCTTGATACAAAAGATGTTCGCCTAGACTTATAGAACAACATACTTAAACAGGTGTTTTAATTTTAACAACATGTTTGTTATGCTTGGACAGATCCTCTTTAGGTTGCTAGGTAATCATGTAATATGTGGTTTACAGCGAAGCTCGTTCAGAGAGCGAGTGTATTCGGTGCTTCTGTTTCGGCGAATCGACTCAGTGCAAGAGCGCGGATCTCTTCACGTACAACATGCCAACACCTTTGGGAGAAGGCGGTACCAGACTTCTTGGTGTGGCACTTACTCCAGACGGAGAAATCAGGACCGATACCTCGATCATCAACCATTATTACTACCAACCTCTGAGGAATGGCGCTGCTGTAAGTTTTAGAATTCAGTATTACTAGTTTTGTAGTAAAATGTTTCGAATATTATCTCCATACATAGCGGTGAGAAGAACGATAAAAAGCGGAAGAGCGATGTTGGTCTAGTGGTAGATACTCCGGCTTTCATTCTGAGAGTCGTGGGTTCGAATCCAGACCGACCGCGCACCAATGTCTTTTTCTTTAAGAAAAAGGTATGTGCGCTAATAACATCGCTCTTTCGGTGAAGGAAAAACATCGTGAGGAAACCAACATGTCCTAGGACTCACCACGGTCCGAAGACATGGGATATTCAGTGGTTTCTATGTATCATACCCATAGTACAAACCTAGTGCTTAGTTTGGGGCTAGATTGCGTTGTGTGTAACGTCGTGCAATATTTATTTATTTATTTTATTTATAGTATGTAAATATCAACACTCAATAGATTACCTATTTACTGTGTCTGTGATGACTGATGACTGATGATGACAGACTAACAAGTTAGGATTCATTTCACGGACTAAATTGAAGTCAAGATGGCTGATATAAGTTTTATGGCCTAAACATATTTTCTCTAACGTCTTTTTCCAGGGAGGAAACGGTCGTCAACTATGTTTGTAAAGTTTGTTTGGAGAAAAGAGTAGGTAGACTTTCCCCTTGATGGTTATACTTACCTTTTATTACAAAAACTTTAATAAAATCTTCTTAAAATTAAAGACATTTTTCTGTTTTAATCGCGTGGTGTTTATTACTTTTAGCATTGTTTTAGCGCTCAACGTTTACAGATCCCTTCTTCAGGATTGACTGAGATGTCTGATGATGATGACATCTACTTATTTTCAGGTGACTACTCTAAGCTCTCGTGGACAGAATCTGCTCGGTAACTTCCATCCTTACTTGACTCTACCAGAGACCTACAACGGTAACCAGCTGACGTCCTATGGCGGTCATATCAAGTACACGCTTGAACCACACAAGCGCGCTTATTCCTACGATGATGCTGCCCCAGCTATTATACTTAAGGTAAGAATAACAGGCAGTTTCTTCGTGTTTAAACTCTTTATTTAAATGGTTTGAAAGTAACATGGTTTTCACTATGAATATTACTTGAAAATCGGGGTATATCGCTAGTAATAGCGACTGGCTAATTATTATCAGGGAACGTGTATGAGAGCCTTAACATGGCAAACCATGTTTGCCGGCGTTCTTAATTATTTCTAACCCAAGTTTGGTTAGAAATAGTTATGAAAGCCGGATGTACAGTTCACCTAGTTGTTAGTGACTGTACACGATTAATTAAAAGTAGTTAGTTTAGTAGTTAAGTAGGGAGCACGCTTAGTGGTTAGTTAAAACTCAGGATTATAGTTTAGTTAGTTGTTTATTGTCCTAAGTCTATTGCGATACTCACTAAATATTACATATTGTAACAATATAGTGAACTTAAAGGTAAATTAACTGTTGTTAGGCGTGCAGATGTTGGTCGCAAGATCAGCTAGTTTGTTGTACGTGATTTGAGACCGTACACCGGCCTTCTGTCATTTTTCCAAAAAATGAAACACCCAGAAAAAAATAATTAAAAATCTAACTTTACCCATGACCTCGTCAATATTTATACGCGTTAGTTTGAAATTCTATTAGAGTACAATACATTGTCAATTTGTGCAGGGTAAATACGCAACGTTATTCCACAACCGACGCAGCGATCCTTCGAGACAGGAAGTGGTTGAAGTCCGTTTGACACCTGAGAACTGGCAGAAGAACAGCACTCGAGGATTTGTACCCGCTTCTAGGGAGGATATTATGATGGCGTAAGTTTCATTAATTGCCTCTCTTAGAAACATTTGACAAGGAGTAAAGCATCATCAAAGATGACAGGATCGACCCCGTGCTTCCCGAGCAAGTGCGCTAATCATTACGGCACTCGGGAATCCACGTAACATAGTGAATTAATGAATATGCATTAACCCCTTATTTATAAACAATGACTAACTTTATGTAACGTCTGTCATTTATTTTGTACATGAGGTTTCAAAGTTAACAAATAAGGACAAACGTTACATAAACTTAGTCATCGTTTATAAGTAAGGGTTTTGTGAGTTCATACATGGTTAAATTAGGAATATGAAAGTCGGCCTTTTGTATTTTTTCCTGTGATTAATCTCGTATTAATTTTTACATAAAAAATTAATCAACAGAAAAAACTTCTGCCCAATCCCCACCAATCAAGATTTACAAGAAAAGTGGGGAAAACGCCAATTTGTGTTTGAAAATTGTCATAATCCCCACTTTTTATGGGGGACCTTTTAGGGTTTTTTGGGGATTACGCCATTAAACCCCCAATATCCTAAACTTTCTGTAACTTCACAGTCTCGACCACATCGACATGATCTTGCTACGAGCTGATCTGAACAACGCTGGAGTGAACATCACCGACTTCGCAATGGAATCCGCGAACCACATCAATGTCGGTCTCGGTGCTGCCAGCTTAGTTGAAGAGTGTTCTTGCCCACCTGGTTACGAGGGGTTGTCTTGCCAGGTAACATAAACTTCTTTAGCTTTTACGCTAACAATTTGATAGTAACAAAATGAAATAAAATAGTTTTTATTTCGAGTAACTAGGACTCTTAAAGGAGTGATTTTACAAAACACAATAAAAATAAAATAAAATTTAGGCACAGTTTAAACAATTGCTGACACTTACCCTTACTTATAAACGCTGATTATTAGCTACATAGACCATGTATCATTTGTCTTTCACTGTGACATGAAGTTTCAAAGTTGACAGATATAGGTACAGATATAGAACGTTACATAACTTAGTCATCTGTTAATCATCGTTTATAAGTAAGGGGGTTATTTTGCAATGTTACGTTTAAAAGTAAAATGTTATAATATAGTATGGCATATGGAAAAAAAATCGTAGTTTTGTAAATATTTCTTTATATCTAGCAATTATCGATATAGTGTCTGTGACAAAATTCAAGTACATTTCAATGCCTATCAAACGACACCTCATATGTCCATATTGGATCAATTAAACTTGAGAAAATCATAAATGATACCAGCATGTAGCCAACGTTTTGTAAAGTGCTACTTATTTTCCCCCGGCTTTCGAAGTGATGACAGGGTGGTTCGTCACCTAGAGATCACAATTAATCCAACGATATCTGTTTATTGTAAGCGGAGACCTGTAACGACGACATTTGCGAATCGAGCCCCGCCGCCTAACTAAATAAACTCTGGCGAGTTTATTAATAAAACGAACGGTTTTTAGAAATGTGCAGCTGGCTACGTCCGAGAACGTTCAGGACCTTGGCTAGGCAACTGCGTCCGTGAAGAATGTCCCCCCGGGACCTACGGCGACCCATCAATCGGCTACGCCTGCAGACCGTGCCCTTGTCCTTTGACAAACAGAGACAATCAATTCGCCAGGACTTGTTCGATTGGACCCGATGGAACGGTGCAATGTGATTGTTTCCCTGGGTGAGCGTTGATATGATAAATAAGAATAAACACACGTACAGATCGCGTCTTGAAACTAGACTTTTGGTCCGGATTTGTAAAGTATACATAAGCAATTGACAATTTTTAGGGTTCCGTACCCAATAGGTAAAAATTAGACTCTTTTATTAATACTCCATTCTCCATCTGTCTGTCTGTCTCTCACCAGGCTGTATATCATGAACCGTGATAACTAGAAAGTTGAATTCTATAACAACAAATATTAAAATCAAAATTAAATAAATATTACTGTCGGATTCCCATACAATTTGTTGTATGGGATTTTTGTGATAATGGCACGGAACCTATCACGCGCGAGTCCGAATTAGACTTTTCCGGTTATTTTTTTAAATTTTATATTGAGGTTCTATAGGGCAAAATCTAAATTTGAAACGTAAATTTCAGTTATCAAGGTAAAAACTGCGAAGTATGCGCGTCCGGGTACGAAGGCAACCCATTAGTTCCCGGAGACCGTTGCAGAGTGAGACCAAGTGACAACTGTAACACAGTGGGAACTCGCCAAGTGAGGCTGTTAGACGAATGCGAGTGCAAGGACAATGTGCAGGGAAGATACTGTGACCAATGCAAGAATGATTCCTTCTACCTGTCCAATGACTTTAGGTAAGTGCTTAAGTCCCAATCCCTTGGGAATTTTCAAAAATCCTTACTTATCGGATGTCTACATTACACAAAGAACACACTCTCCAGATTTCAGCCCTCTACTATCAGTGGATTTGGCTGTGCGTTGATCAGTCAGTCAGTCAGGACAAAGCCTTATAAAGATATAGATTTCTTATATTTATTGCTCAATGCATTCTACTATACCCTATTTCAGATACTTAGATCAAAAAGGTATACAAAAATCCAATGCGGTTTATTTAAAAGTATATTTTACTTTTTCCTTTAAAATTTGACAGTTCTTTGTTTATGTTTTTTGATCTAAGTTACTGAAATAGAGTATAGAAATATTTTACAAGGAGAAATGCATCATCAACGATTCTTCCATGACGTGGTTTGAACTTATATTATTCTATTCTAAAACTAAATCGTCTCAAAATACCGTGTCCGAAAAAAATCATGTTATTTCGGAAACTATTAGAATATGTATCCAGACAAACCCTACCGCTACCTAACCTAAAAACCCTTTTTCAGAAACTTAGATCAAGAATTCCATATATTTATTTGAAAATGACAGCTCTTTATTTACTTTTTAGGGTTCCGTACCCAAAGGGTAAAAACGGGACCCTATAACTGAGACTTCGCTGTTTCCTTTCGCGTTCCTAAGACACAGTAGATAACATTATAATAACTGACATTTCTAAGAGATATCTTATATCCGAATGAAAAAACGTACTTTGATTTGATTTGATCTAAGTTGAAATATTTTACAAGGAGGAATACATCATCAAAAATCCTCCCATGACAGGATTCGAACCTGTGCGAGTGCGCAAGCGAGGGGCACAGGTTCGAATCCTGTCATGGGAGGATTTTTGATGATTTATTTCTCCTTGTAAAATATTTCAAGTAAAAATGCCTTGAGCAATAAAAACAACGAATATTGATCTAAGTTTCTGAAATAGAGTAAACTGATATTATCTGACCAACCTAATTTGTTTCCAGACACGGTTGCGCACTTTGCTTCTGCACAGGAGTATCCCAACAATGTATGAGCAGCAACCTTCGCCGTAAGACTACCACAGTCCAGTTCAACGTACCAACAATAGTAGACCAAGTGAAGGTCTATAACAGCGCTCCGGCCGGCGGTAACGCTGTTCGATACACAGCCCCAGTCGAGACCGACATAATACCGTCTCTTACTAGAGGAGGATTAACTTTAAGCAGCGACTACGACAGGTCTAGACCCAAAGTATTCTACTGGGGAATGCCGATCAGTTTCTCTGGCGATAAAGTGACGGCGTACGGCGGTTATCTCAGATACACCCTCGACAATGTTCCTAGTTATATTGATTCTCGGCTGAAGAATAATGCGGCCGATGTTCAGCTTATCAGTGTAAGTTTTAGGGATTCCTTCCTATCTCACTTATTAAGAGTACTTTTCCTCTAAATAATATTCAAGAACTTCACCCTGTTAATCTAAAATTTGTTGTTGTACCCTGCCTTTGTAAATAAAAAAGGTATGAACAAAAATGTATAGATAATACAATTTTGATACGTTTTCAGGATAACCATTTGACCTTCCAATATGTGGGTAACTTCGGACCTTCTCCCGAGGGCATTTTGAACGCCAGCGTACAGTTCTTGGAAAAAGGATGGACAAGGTTAGTATTTATTTAAAACTAGCTGATCTCGTGGGAATATCGGGTTAAAAATAAGGCTATGTGCTATTACAGCACTGATCTCCATAAAATACATAGGAGATCGCGCACTGAATTTTTTGCCTATTTGATCTGCGCTATGTTGCCCTGTTTTCTATTGAAAACATCAGCGCAACATGGCGCAAATCAAATCGGCACAAAGATCTGATGTCATTTTGTATGGTATAGCAATTTCAGCGTACTTGTATACATAGAGTTCAGTGTACAGCTGCAAACCAAGTTTCACCGCAATCGATTCAATAGTTTTAACAATCACGGGTGTATATTATACATACGAGGCATGCCTTTTAAGTTCTGTCGTTTGAAGAAAAAGAAACTATATAACCTTATAGTACCTTTTATTGTTTTTCAAAGTATTCACCACGAAGTTTAATACACTTTTCCATTCGCTCGAACCAGTTATTATAACATCTATTCCACTCCAAAGTGAGGGTGTTCAAAATGGCTGACTTGAAAGCGTCGACCGCTTCTTCACTGCACTGGAACCTTTGACCACGAAGAGTTTTCTTAATTTTAGGAAATGTAAAGAAATCGTTAGGGCTTAGGTCAGAACTGTATGGAGGATGGTCAAGAAATTCTACGTTTTCCTGCTTCAAATACTCAATCGTTTGACGAGCGGTGTGTGAGCTTGCGTTGTCATGGTGCAGGATGATGCGTCGCTTTGGGCTAGATTTCCGAAGTTCGGCGATGACTTGTGGTAAACAAACTGTGGAATACCACTCCGCATTAACCGTTCTACGATCTTCAAGTGCAATCGTCGCAACATGACGGGTTTTCGACACGAACGTAGCCACCATCTTCTTTGAAGTGCTTCGAGAGCGAACAACTTTAGTCGGCTTTGGCTCGTTTTGGAAAACCCAGACTGTAGATTGTTGTTTGGAATCAGGATCGTAGGCATAGATCCAAGATTCGTCACCACTGATGATGTCGTAGACGTGATTTGACTCTCCTCGGTTGAACCTCTGAAGAGTTTTCTTACACCATCTGACGCGGGCCGCCTTATGATCGTCGGAAAGCAAATGCGGGATCCAACGGCAAACTAGTTTTCTCACACCAAGCGCCTCATGCAATATCTTTTGAATGGTTGTCCCTGAGATGCCTAATAACGCCTCTATCTCTCGATATGTCACATGACGATCTTCGACGATTAGTTGTCTCACAGCAACGATGTTATCTTCAGTGAAGGCGGATTTTGGACGTCCTTCACGAGATTTGTCACTAAGTGTGGTATGTCCACGCTCAAATTCCAAATACCAGCGTTCGATGGTCCGCAGACATGGGACTTCATCATGGAATACAGATGTTAACTCTTCGAAACACTGAAGTCGCGTGAGGCCTCTTCGAAAGTTATAGAAAATTATTGCACGAACATTTTCCTTAGTAAGATTCATTTTCGTACGTGACCTGACAGATTCAAACCAAAGCTGTGACTAAACAATTGCATTAATCCTAATGCTTTCAATTGTTTTGATATTCGAAATTCTAACAAATTTGAATTTTGAAAAGTTCTAATTTTAAAATTGGCGGCAAATATACAAACGACAGAACTTAAAAGGCATGCCTAGTATAAACCTTTCTCTTGAATCACTCTATCTTGTCTATCTCCGTTGCGTAGTTTTTAAGATCTAAGCATACATAGGGACAGAAATAAAGACAGCGCGAGGCGACTTTATTTCATACTAGCTGCGCTCCGCGGTTTCACCCGCGTAAGTCCCGATCCCGCGGGAATTACAGGATAAAAAGTAGCCTATGTGTTATTCTAGGTGTCCAGCTATCTATATTCCAAGTTTCATCGCAATCGGTTTTGTAGTTTTTGCGTGAAAGAGTAACAAACATCCAAACATCCATACAAACTTTCACATTTAAAATATTAGTAGGATAGGATATGTAGTAATTTGCTATAATTTCTACCCACAGATCTGACGGTAAAGAAGTATCGCGAGAACACTTCCTGTTAGCCCTCGCTGACGTGAAGATAATCCTAATCAAAGCGACCTACTCCACGGATTCAGTGGCCATCCCAATCAGCGCTAGTATTGAAACAGCGGAGTCTAGTGGAGATGGCCCTGCGGCTTTACACGTGGAACAATGCGTCTGTCCTGCTGGGTATATTGGTACTTCTTGTGAGGACTGCGCTCCGGGTTATACCAGGTATGAACTAACCTGAACTTGCATTACTCTTTTTAGGGTTCCGTACCCAAAGGGTAAAAACGGGACCCTATTACTGAGACTTCGCTGTCTGTCCGTCCGTCCGTCCGTCCGTCCGTCTATCTGTCCGTCTGTCCGTCTGTCACCAGGCTGTATCTCATAAACCGTAATAGCTGGAAGGTTGAAATTTTCACAGAAGATGTATTTTGGTAGCCGCTACAACAACAAATACTAAAAACAAAATAAAACAATTATTTAAAAGGGTTCCCATACAACAAACGTGTTTCAAAAACGGAGCGGTGTTGGTCTAGTGGTAGATACCCCGGCTTTCATTCTGAGAGTCGTGGGTTCGAATCCAGACCGACCGCGCACCAATGTCTTTTTCTTTAAGAAAAAGGTATGTGCGCTAATAACATCGCTCTTACGGTGAAGGAAAAACATCGTGAGGAAACCAACATGTCCTAGGACTCACCACGGTCCGAAGACATGGCATATTCGGTGTTTTCTATGTATCATATGTATGTATTTACAAAAAAAAAAAAGTATAATATGTAGTATATCCGTTGTCTAGTACCCATAGTACAAGCCTAGTGCTTAGTTTGGGGCTAGATTGCGCTGTGTCTAACGTCGTGCATTAAAAAAAAAAAAAAAAAAAAAAACTACAATGGAATTCTATTACGATGTGAGGTCGCTTCTGATTGGTCGAGCCAAATCGAGTTGGTCATGGAATTCAAAATGGCTGCCCTATCTGTCAAATATACTAGTCTGCCTTCACTGACCAAAGAGTTTCTTATAAGTTTCAGATCTTTGAATCAAAGTTGTTGTAAACCATTTTAGGGTTCCGTCCCCAATTGCGATAGTGGTACGGAACCCTTCGTGAGCGAGTTTCGCACTTGGCCGGGTTTTTTTTGCATTACATAGCAATTGATTAAGGCGAAGTAGTACTTATAAACGCTACATTAATTACTATTTAAACCTTAACTAAAATATCTGTCATAAACTTTATCGTCTTTAGACCGTTCAGTATTACGTAAGCAGACTGTCTCAACTATTTTAAATATGATTTTTAATGAAATTTTAAAACATAATAATGTTATTTAAAATATGATGTATAAAATAGTCAGCATTTTAAATTTTATATCAAGAGGTTAGTAAAAAAAGACTATTTTGCTGAAAAGACAACTCTGTTTGTTTGCAAGTTATTTTATGCAAAAAAAAGCCTTAACGTGTCGATTTTTTTTGTAAAACTATTTCTTTTAAACGCAGGAGCGACAGCGGAATCTATTTGGAACATTGTGGCCCATGTAACTGCAACGGACACTCTAGGAATTGTCACCCTGAAACCGGAGAGTGCTATGTAAGTTAATTATCTACTCTATCTTTACAAAAGAAGGTTTCAACACCTTATGCGCAGCAATATAAAACCTATTGGCGCGTCGGGGTAAGGCCCGACTGCAACGCAGAAGGTTGCGGGTTCGATTCCCGCCGAATGCAACCGTTTATGCTTTAAAATAAATGCTTGTTTCCGGTCTAGGTATTCTAGGTTCTATTTATCATATGTATGTTTTCTAGTACCCATAGTACAAGCACTAGTAGTTTGGCGCTAGATTGCACTGTGTGTACGTCGTGCAATATTTATTTATTAACGTGGTGATGTTTCTAGGAATGTATGGATAACACCGACGGACCTAACTGCGAGCTTTGCAAGCCTGGATATGAGAGAGATCCGTACGATAACTGTGTGGCTATCGGAGGCGGCCCTATTTCTCCACCCCAGTGCCGGTAAAAACCATTGATTTATCTATACTCTCTTTCAGAATCCTTAATCAAAAATGTAAATAAAAAACTCATACATTTATTTGAAAGTTAAAGTGTTTACATCTTTGATTTAAATTTCTGAAGTTTCTTTTTGGTGTCTTTTGGTTGGAAATATCCCGCGGTTTTACCCGCATTTGTCCAGATCCAGTGGGTATTTCGAAAAACCCTTTCTTATCGGATGCCTTCATCATATAAAGAACAGACTCAGCTCTCTACTATCAGCAGTTTAGGCTGTGCGTTGATCAGTCAGTCAATGTTGTTCTACAAGAACACTTTTTACCTATTTTTTATTAAATAAAATTATTTAAACATATTTGTTTTGGAACATAAACGCAATGAATGTTTAAATTTTTGTAGTCCGAACTAGATAAAAGGACAATTTAAAGTCAATGACCTTCAACTCTTAGAAACAGCTGATTTTCAAGTAAACTTTAAACTCAAAATATTCGAAAACTATTTCGGGACTTATGGAAAATGGAAGCAAAACACGATCGAAGTAAAAAAGGACAGTAGATAGTACTTTTATGTTCCTTAGCAAAATATAGACTTACGCATAATTTGCGTGCTTTATTAAATTCGCTGTAGATTGTAGAATAACGTGGGAGATAAGCTAACTGTAACTTTATGATTGAACTAGTTGCGATCCGCGGGGTGAATCGGGACCTTGCCACGAAGACGGCCGTTGCCGTTGCAAGGAGAACGTCGAAGGTGAAAGCTGTGACCGCTGCAGACCTGGCTCCTTCGGGCTCGACGCGAAGAACCCGGCTGGCTGTCTTGAGTGTTTCTGTACTGGTGCCACTAATGAGTGTCAAGAGGTACGTTGAAGTTACTGCTTCTTTTTAGACATGCTAGTTGACCCGGCGAACTTTGTTTCACCTTAAAGGCAAAAAAATAATAGGAAAAAAGTATCTTATGTCCTTCTCCTGGTTCTAAGCTACCTGCCCGTCAATTTTCAGCCAAATCGGTTCAGCCATTCTTGAGTTATAAATAGTGTACTGAACTAACACGACTTGCTTACATACATCTCAGTCAATCCTAAAGAATAGACCTGAAAATGTCTCGTAACGTTGAACGTTGAAACAAGCTAAAAGTGATAATCACCACGCGATTAACCGAAAAATGTGTTTAATTTCTGTCTAACATCGCGAAAACAGAAGAAAAATCAAGATATATACTCTAATGTCCTTATCTAGGAAGGAATGATAACAGTTATATGGAGATGGAGAAAGAGTAGTGCTCGTCCTCTTAATACGTGTGAAACGGTATAAGCTGAGCAGGTCCAATTCATCAATCACTTCAACTTTTCACTATCAAAATTGACATTTCCAAGGTCATGAATTGGACCTTTGACTTTTTACTATCAATAGTGACCTTTCCAAGGTCATAAATTGGACCTTTGACTTATAACTGTCAAAATTGACTTTACCAAGGTCCAATTCATTTTATCACTAAACTTTGCGTTTGAACAACTTAGATGAAAACAAAAATAGTAGATACCGTATATTATATACCGTATATTCTAACATTGCGTATTCGAAAAATGAGCTAGAAACACCTACATGCATTTTTATAAAATTATTGTATTTAAAAACATTTGTATTTGAGAATGATTCAGGCATTTGTAAATAAGCAAAAAGTCATTCCTATTGATTTCAAAAAGATAATCGCAGTGTGACAGCACGTGCTTACCCGGTAACGGTTCGACATACGACTGAGGTTAGTGCGTCAGCCAGACGTAGTTTTATCGTCTCTTTTTCCGAGACTAGGTAACGTATCTGCTGTTGTTTGTTTGCATCTAAGTTTAACAATCAAAATTGTCCTTTCCAGGCCAACCATTACACTAGAAGCTTAGTGCCCGCCCCGATATTCGGCGAAAAGTTCGGCGGTTACACCATTATGGATATTTACAACGGACAAGTGTATGCCGACGACTTTGTTCCTGTCCCGGACAAGAGCGAACTAATGTATATTTTCAACTTCCCCGCGACTACAGAACTTTACTGGTCGTTGCCTGTTTTCCCTGGTAAGATTTTATTACAAATTGTTTTAAAGGAATCAATAGTATAATTAAAAAACCGTGTGGCACTCGGGGACTGCCGCGGTAAAGCTATTGCATAGCATTTTTTTATCAACTTATGCAATTATAATTATTTATTTATATTGTACCATGTTGCCATGGTTACCATGTAGCTCGGCCGAGCTACATAGTAACCATGGCAACATGGTAGGCGGAATGGGGGGTGTTAGGTTTTATTTTCGTTGCGGAAATTCTTCATTCGGTCGCCGCGCTCAAAACCCGCGATAAAAGCTATGCATTAGCTTGAAAAATACGTTTCATATAGTTACAGCGTTATCACACTGTCGTTTTGTGAGCGAATTCAAAGCGAAGCAATCACGTAGCGAATTCGCCGCGAACGCGCGTCAACACTATTTTGTTGTGTACACTTGTGTTCAATCCACAGCTCGCTCCGCCTCGATTTAAGTTAGACACGAGTGTGGGCGGACGTGTTATCGTTGATACAATGGAAACAGAAATACCTAAAGAAATCGTCCTGTTATATGTGTATCAAATACAAAGCCAACAGCAGTGTTTCTTCGTCGTCATTTCGTTACTGAGTGTACAGAACACAATCGCACGCTGCGAACTCGCTGCGTGATCGCTTCGCTTTGAATTCGATCATAAACCCCCAGTGTGATAAGGTTCTTATCGATGGGCATAGTTTTTTTTTACATGACAAACCAAATGAGGATTACCAATGCAGCTGAAGTTGAAATCGCCATCGCAATCGCAAAATGGCACATACACGTATTCGATTTTGACACAACTATTTGCAATTTTACGTTTGCGTTTCTAATTTAAACTTCATCTGATGTGATAGAGTAAAAAAGCAATATGTTAAGAGAATAGTCTCCATTCTCTTTCTCCATACAAACGGTAAAAAAATAAAAAGGTAGATGCATTGTCATGACAGATATAGGTTTTATGGCATAAACATATTTGCTCTAATGTCCCTATCCAGGGAGGAAAATTTAAACTACGTTTGTATGGAGAAAGAGAATGAAGACTATCCTCTTAACCTTTTTAAACAATAATTTATCCTTATCAACAGGAAACAGAGTGCTGTCGTACAACGGCTCGTTGTTCCTACGGCAGGAGTTCAGAAGTAACGAATATGAAAGGCAGCCGGCCTCATCGGGCACCGATGTCGTTTTCATTGGCGACGGCGTTTCTGTCTCTTGGAGCAATCCGAAATTCAATTACATGCAATCCGGGGAGTCTTTGGTAAGTAATTTTGAACGTTTACTATTTATACTTTTAATATTTATTTATTTATTAACCCTCTTACTTATGAACGATGATTTACCTTATGTAACGTTTGTCTTTTACTGTGACATGAAGTTTCAAAGTTAACAGACAGTGACAAACGTTACATAAACGTTACATTGTTTGTAAGTAACTAATTTTAATAAAGCAAAAGGATATGATTCTTTCTATTTTATTTATTAATTTCATTGCTTTTATGTAATTTTTCATTCATTGCAAAAAAAAATCGTCATTAATAATTAAATTACAAATTATGGCCTATTCACGAGACAAGCAAAAATATGGTCTCGTTCTAAAATACAATTTTAGTAGTAAAATCAACCATTTTAGTTTCAAATGACGAAGAAATCATTCTGCGTTAAAGCCGGGGGCGATCCCCCGGCTTTAACGCAGAATTTGCGGGTTCGATTCCCGCCGGGGAAAGTAATTGAATGAATGAATGAATATCCCGATCCCGCGGGATTTTCCAAAAACCCTTTCTTAGTGGATAGTGTAGGTATCCACAAAGAACACACTCTCCAAATTTCATGTCTCTAGGACCAGCGGTTTGGACTCTGCGCTGATATAGTTTAGTCAATCAGTCAGGACATTGATTTTTATACGTATAGTTGTCCGTTATCTAGTCTAGTACCCATAGTACTAACCTAGTGCCATAGTTTGGGGCTAGATGGCGTTGTGTGTAACATCCTGCAATATTTTATCCTACAATGGGGTGCCACACGCAAAGCTGTAAGCAGATGGCGCTGGCGTCGGATGATCTTTTTTTTTTGATGATAGTCCCCCACAAATGAAAACGGCGAGTTTTTTTTGTTTTTTCTTACGGTCTGAGACCGATATGGCCAAATTTGGCGCCGAGAGTTGTAAAAAACACCTGTTTGACAGTTCTTAATTCAAACCTAAGATTAATCGACTCGCGCCCTCTGCCGGGATAAAAAGTTAGTGTTCATTGAAAACATTTTTTATTTTCAGAGTTACGCAGTACCACTAATAGAAACGGAATGGTCTCTCGCATACAAGAGCTATCCTGCCACCAGAGCCCACTTCATGAGGGTTCTAATGACTTTGAAACGAGTACTAGTCAGAGCTACTATTGCCAAAAACTTGATATCAACCTCAATAGCTGACGTTTCCATGGAAACGGCTACGGAAACTTCTCAACCTGGCGCTCCTATTGCTAAAGGCATTGAGGTAACTATACTAGATTTTAAAAAAATCCATGCAACAAAAGAGGTTTTTAGAGTTCCTTGCCCAAAGGGTAATGACGTGATTCAATTACTGAGACTTCGCTGTCTGCCTGTCTATCTGTCCGTCTGTGACCAGGCTAGATCTCATAAACCGTGATAGCTAGACTGTTGAAATGTTTACAGATGAGTTTCTGTAGCCGCTATAACAACATATACTAAATACAAAATAAAACAAATATTAAAGGAGAGCTTCTACACAACAAACGTGATTTTTCACGGTAAAACGCAACGGCGACGCCCACTTGCATTTGTTTTTACTACTGGCGCCATCTAGTGATAAACTGGCGTCAGTGGTAAAGATAAATGCAATTGAGCGTCGTCGTGGCGTACACGAATTTCGCGTGGTTATTTAAGGGTTCCGTACCCAATTGTGATAATGGCACGAAACTCTTCTTTCCCGATCTTCAATGTCAAATTAATTATCATTATATTAGCAAACTAGCAGATTCCCGCGGTTTCACCCGCGTAAGTCCCGATCCCGTGGGAATATCGGGATCAAAAGTAGCCTATGTCTGGGTGAATGTAGCTTTCTAATGGTGAAAGAATTTTTGAAATCGGTCCAGTAGTTTCGGAGATTACCCCCAATATACATACATACATACATACATACATACATGTTACCAACGTTACCTCTTTATAATATTAATAATAAAATAGATAGGTAATGCTGCCAGCATCCTTGGTTCTTTTGCGCCGGGTACGATCAGGGGTGGTTTATTTGATTGACTATTTGTGTATTTCTTTTGTTGTTTACGTGACAATTTATGAATAAATTAACTCATCAGGTTTGCTCTTGTCCTCCTGGACACCTCGGTACAAGTTGCGAATCCTGCGCAGCTGGGTATTACAGAGATTCACAGGACTTATGTGTCGTGTGTCCCTGTAATGGTCACGATTGCCAGCTAGACTCGTATGGGCAAATTGCTTGCAACTGCCAACCTCCCTACACCGGATCAGATTGCTCCGCAATTGGTAAGTTTTCCTGTATTAAGTTGTTCAAGTGTGATTTTTGCCTTAGTTTGATCTTGCCCATCTATCATCTATAAAATCTGTAACGATTTATTTTCAATACGTTTATCTAATGATCCGCCATTGGTGAGTTTCGAAGCCTTTACTCCTTAAAATGTAACCTTCACCTTATTTTATCCATCTTCCATCTATAAAAGATCTGTGACGATTTACAATTAAACTTCTTTTTCCGTATACTCGTTGAACTGACTGCTTGATGGTCGATATTGGAACCCGTTAACCAGATTCTTTAACAATTAGGACTAATAATGGAACTGCATCCGACAATTAGAGAGGACTTCGACGATGGGATATTGAGAAAGGTGACGCTGGTGTGCAAATACCACGCCCCGGAACCTTTGATGATGAAGTTCGTGGTAGAAGGATATGATTACGGTCCAGTTAAATACGCTAACGAGTCGATTTTGGACTCTGAGGGATGGCATGGAGAACACGTTTTGAACACTGTTTGGGATACGCGGAATACCGGTCCTGTATACGAATGCCACACTATTACCCAGAGAGGTTCAACCCTCGGAGTTCTTACTGCAGACATGCGCAATACACCAATCTATTCGGACGATTACTTCGAAGGTAGACTCGGGCGCCGTCTCTCACCTAACACCTGCTTCACTTAAAAGCTCGTTTGTCTGTCGATCAATGTACTCCTTCCAAATCCAAATCGATGTCGACTATAATCTTGTACTCACTACATAGTAACAAAATTGTTTAGGTATGTGCTCTGTCGTTTTGTTCAAGAGAATGTGTCTGTTTGAACTAGTACAGATTGTGGAAAAAATGTTTCGTTATTATTATTCTGTAGAATGCGCCGATCATTTCGTTGTTATATTTTTGTTTCATCATACTTGATGTTAAAACTTAAAGCCGGTTGCAGGCCGAATACTAAGCTAAGGTGGTTTCACAGTTTTCCATAGTTAGCAGTCTGCTGAAAACTGCTGCTATGCGAGCTCAGCTAAACCGACTTAGCTTAGTTTTAGATTTGCAACTGGGGTTAATGTTATAGTAATAGAACCATGCTTGATCCTTTGAAATTTTTCAGGTGGTGATTCCCAAACGACGTCTCCTCGTCCATCGCCGAATCCACCAAACCCACCTCTGACAGTTCGGATTACTAGTCCAACGATTATGATCCAGGAGATCGGAAGCAGCGTGAACTTCACTTGCCTAGCTCAGAGCCCTTACACTAATCAAAGATTACCCGTTAACTGGTCAAAGGTTGATGGCAACATGCCACAAGGAAGGACCTACATCGATCCTTACGCTGGACTTCTAACCATCACGAATCTACAGATTTCCGACAGTGGTCAATACATTTGTCAGACGTTTGATGGACTGACGACTGGACAAGCTCTTGTTACCCTGAAAGTACCTGGTAAGTGTAACTAAGTCTGCCTCGAAATCTTTAAACAGTGTACTAGTATGTTCTTCATAGTCTACTTTAATTAATCTTTGTCTTTACACGCATTCTGGAATAGTCGTTCCGCTAAAAGTCCTGTATGCCAAAGGTAACTAACTATAATTACAAACTGAGTAATCCTTGCTGAACATATTTCAAAACAGGTTATGTATTTACAATGTTTTTTTAGCAACTACCATTCCTCAATCACGAAAAACATATTAAAGTCGAAATATCGAGTAAAAACATAGTAAATAGCCCATTTTTAAATTAATAAAAGTACCAAGAGCAATAGAAATAAGAAATGCTAAGAAATAAATGATTGCTATAAATATTATCAAGGAAAAATGCACCTTAAAAAATCGTCCCGTTACGGGGTTTGAAGTTTGAATTGTAAAGTTAGCTGGTAAATGTCGCTACGAGTCCTTACTTGCAAGAACACAAGGAGCTTCTTAATTTCGGCTTGACGTGAGGCTTACCCGTAGAATAGCGGCAATCACGCTGGTTCAGATCGACGGGTTCGAATCCCGCCGGGTACTAAACATTTTTGAAAGTATTTATTCAAAATCATTATTGATTAATCCATGTTCTTTCTTACGTATTTGACTGGAGTTCCGTTTTTGCAGCAAGTGACATGACCCTACCATCTGTGAACATAAACCCGCCTGTAAACGACTACTACGAAGGCGATCGTATTCAACTGGAATGTGTTGCGACTGGTAATCCTACTCCGACCATATCTTGGCAACGCGCTTCAAGACGCCCGTTACCGATGTCGGCGGAACATTACAACGTACTTTTCATCGTCGAAAGCGCGAGAATTGAAGATTCCGGCGAATACAGGTGTATCGCCTCAAACACTGCCGGGTCTGCGGATCGAACTGCTGTCATATCTGTTAGACCTAGACCTTCAAGGCCAGTCCGTGATAGATTAATGGTTTCTCCAACTGAACCGAGTGTAAATGAGGGGCAGAGTACTAGAGTTGTGTGTACTGGGTCTACGAATGTACCCGCTGGCACTATTGACTGGATTAGGTAAGAACAGAATTCATAAATTAGTTTAATTTTAAACCTATGTCAATAGAGGAGTCGTGTTATTAAAATTTGGCCAAGTCTTTATTACATTTTCGCTGACGTAAATTACTGGACTCATCCTATAATATGCGTTGGTAAACACTTAAAAAAAAGTTTTTTTACTACTCGGAAGTTTCAATAAACAAAAATGTTGTCTGGAAGAGATCGCTTTTAGCGAGACCGCCCATTGTACCTTTCTTATAATTGGCTGTTCATTTTGTTTATGTAATGGGTTTTGTAAATATTTTAAAGGAAACATGCCTAAGTTGTAGTAGATGGTAAATACAGATGCAAAGATTTAGGGTGTGAGTCACCGACGCCGGGTGGACTAATTGGTTAAATTGTCGCTCCCGTATTGGGTAAAGATGCGGTGGTTCGAATCCCGCTCAGCGTCGACCATACGTTCTGTTTTTTAGATGAATTTTCCTATAAAATATGTCTATGAACGCCCAGTAATACAGCCCACTAATATTATAAACTCCGAAAATTTGTTTGTTTGTATAATTGTTTGTTCCCTCTTCACAGTCTAACGGCTCCACCTATTTTTATGAAAATTTGCATAGAGGTTTTAATCCCAATAATCTCGCGAGATCGGGATTCACGCGGGTGAACCCGTGGGGCGCAGCTAGTGTTATAATAATCAACGGAAAGACCTCTCCTACAATCTGCCGTGCTCACGTAATACTAAAAACACGAACGAAACAGTGAACCCAAAACACTCATAGACAACATTTATATCCACAGACAAGACGGCGATCGCTTCCAACAGAACGTCCGTTCAGACAACGGCGTCTTATACATAGACACTGCGATCCTCGAGAACCAAGGCGTCTATATCTGCCAAACACACGCAGCTGACGTAGACCCAGTTCCCATAGTAGTTACTATCGTGCCTCAAGGAACACCCCCGCCAGGTCAACAATCTGATATTGATGTGCCGATAAAGTCCTTGAAGGTGGCGACTGGGGAAAGTGGCACCGTCGATTGTGTACCGCGAGGTTATCCCTTGCCTCAGATTAAATGGACCAAGGTAAAACCCAACACCATTTCCAGTAAACTTTTATATTAATAAACATGGAGTTAGGTCGGAGTAGTGAGAACATGCGTTGTCATTTTCCATGACAAGAACTTGCAAAGTTGACAGACAGAAACAAAAAGTTGAAATTAATCAGATCTTACCCCACGTTTATTTATAAGCCTATTTATGTTCAGACGATATGTAGTCACGATTTATAGTTTCCCAGAAACAGCAGGAAAGAACCTACGTATCTGCAGTGCTTTTGTACTGCTTGTGTTTTAAAGATGACAGTTGCACTGACACTTTACCTAAAACAGACCACACCTAACTGCACACATACAAAGACATTCGTGCATTAGTGCTGTAGGTGTGGTCTGTTTTAGGTAAAGTGTAAGTGTCATCGTGTATTTTGAGCTTTACTTGTAAACGATGATTTGCAGATGCATAGACTATGTATCGTTTGTCTTTTACTGGCACATGGGGTTTCAATGTTCACAGACAGAAACGAACTTTACATAACTTAGTCATCTGTTAATCCATCATAAGTACGGGTAAGGGGCAGTCCTACTGTGTAAGTATGTGAGCATATTTGTTACTCCTTCACGCAAAACTAATGAACCGATTGCGATGAAACTTGGTATGTAGATAGCCGGAGATCTAAATTAACATACAGCCTCCTTTTTATCCAGATATTCCCGCGGGATCGGGACTTACGCGGGCGAAACTGCTAGGCACAGCTAGTTGGCCAATATATCTCTTTATAATACCTTAAAATATTCTGAAACAGTATAATGGTGAATTCGGTCCCGGCACCAGCCAACGCGGCGACACTCTAATCATCAATAACGCTGAAGACAACGATCAAGGTTACTACGTGTGCGAAGGCATTGTTAACAACCAAGTCGTAAACAAAATCTACGTTTCCGTCGAGATTGAAAGTAAGTGGGAAAATAGAAATACACAGATAAATGCATGTGAAAATGAACACAGGGTATAAGAAAAAAAAAGTAAGATCCGAAAATCATATGTTTTTTTTGCTCTTTTTTTGAATTAGTTTTCCATTTTTTTAGTTTAAAGTTTACTTGAAAATCAACTGTTTCTAAAAGTTGATAGTTGATTTAAAATTTAAAAAAACCCAAAAACTTTCAATTGTTCTTTGATGTAGTTTAGACTACTGTAATCTATACACTAATTGCCTTTATTTGAAAACAAAAAACATTCAGTATCATACTCAAAATAAAAAAGGTGCTCCAAAAACGCCAATGACGCCATGTCTATTATGGACACAAAGTTTAGTATAATAGAAATCAGATTAGACAATAATTGTATTTTTGATCTCTATAACAAGTCTAGTTTGTTAATTAATAGCTGCCTGTTCACAAATTAACTCATTTTTCAGTTTAGTAAATCCTGAAGAAGACACTTGTAAAGGTATCCAAACGTTGAGCATTAAAACAATACTAAAAGTTAGTATTATGTGATCTGTGCTAAAAGTAATAAACACCACGAGATTAAAACCGAAAAACGAGTTTAATTTCTATCCAACATCGCGAAAACAGAAGAAAAATACAGCTGCTTATTTTTCCTTAAGAACGTGGCGACTGTTACCATTTCCATACAAACTTAATACCAAAATAAATTATGAAAAATTCAAATAAAACGGAGAAACATTTTTCAATGAAAAAAATGTTTCTCCGTATTATTTCATTTCGAATGAATTTTTGGAAAACCTTGAGGTGGGGACCCTTTAAAAGTAAAATCTTAATCCGAATAATATCGATATTTTTTCATTGAAAAATGTTTCTCCGTTTTATTTGAATGTGAATGAATATTTTGGAAAACCTTGCGGTGGGGACCCTTTAAAAGTAAAATCTTAATCCGAATAATATCGATATTAAGGTAGAAAACTAAATTTTTCATAATTTATTTTGGTTTTATTTAAGTTTGTAAAGAAATGGTAACAGTCGCCACGTTCTTAAACTGTTAAAATATAAATAAATGATCTCCCCAGGACGCGAAGCTCCCAGAGTCCAGATCTGGCCAGAAGGCGAGCAGCCGGTCGCTCTCGGATCCCAGTTCGAGTTCCATTGCCGCGTGTTCGGAGGTATCCCTGAACCAGTCGTCACTTGGAGCCGCAGTGGTGGGCGAACATTGTCACCAGAGACGCACATCAAACAGAACAATATCTTAGGGTATGTTTCTTTATTACAAACCTGGTACAGGACATTAGTTTCTTGTGGTTTCTTCCCATCGGAGGGGGCGTTCCGAAACCACACTAAAATCATAGTCATGAGTCGACGTGTCAAAAAGATCATGTATACACTGCTCTTACTGAATAAATGATTTTATATCTGTTTTCTGAGTCTTCAATTAAAATCTGTTCATAAACGACGATGTTATATGCGAACAGACTTAATAAATATGTATACAATGTATACGTTCGAATACCTCCTCCTTTTTTTGAAGTCGGGTAAAAATACTTCGTAGTCCCGGCAAAGAATATGGCTACCCCATCTGTGGGTGTCGTCTAATAACAGGCGTCTAATAATTCCAATATGAAACCTTAAAAATTGAACCTTCTTGAACCTTTGGCAATGTGCAAGGTCTTGACAAGGACAAATAAAAGAAAAAATAAAAAAAAGTTAAAATTAAAAGGTCTTCCCATACAAAACTAAAAACCAATGTAAGTAGACCTCTGGTTCGGATGAGCACCCATACAATAGAAGGGTCTTCAATTATTACATTTCGTAGTCCTTGACCAGTTTTTTTCCTTATTCACCAGCTTCGATTCAGTAGACGTTAACGACGAAGGCGAATACGTTTGTACGGCAAGCAACATCGCCGGCTCCGACAGCGCGAGCGCCGTGCTCAAAGTTAGATCTCCACCTGTCATCAACATCACACCTACGAACTATGTAGAGATTAACAACGGGGACTCCAAGACGATTGAGTGCAGAGCTAACGGGTATCCGGAACCTATGGTGTCTATTAGAGGTAAGCTTTATTAATTGACTAACTGGGTCCCGCGGTTTTAACTATGTAGGTACCGATCCCGTGGGAATTTCGAAAAACTACGTAAAACTTATTTAAATTTAACCTAAGGACTCCATTGAAAAAAACGTTATAGTGACCGGCAAATTAGTTGAAAAAAATGGCGGATGCGCAGGAGTCGATTTTTCATAGAAGTCGCATGTAAAATGTACTGCGCGAACTTTTCCCCCTTACACGTAATATTTTTCCAACTTATTTGCCGTTACCTGTAACTTAACTTGACAACCTTTGTGGCGCGTCGTGCGAATGCCCGACTGCAATGCAAAAGATTGCGGGTTCGATTCCCGCCGGGTGCAAGTACTTATAAATAAATATTTGTGTCTGGTCTGGGTGTCTTTCTATGAATAATATGTAATATGTATTTCCAAAAGAAAAATAAATTTAAGTATTATATCCGTAGTGTAGTCACCGTAACACAAGCTTAGTAGCTTACTACGGGGCCAGATGGCGCTGTGTGAAGTTCACGGAATTTATTTAAATAGCTACTCCTAAATTCGACATCTGTTTTGAAGGACCAAATGGCGAAACAATCAGTCAACCAGCCCCAGGGATCGCCGTACTTCGTATCGCGTCTGCCTCTGAGAGGGAACAGGGCGACTATACATGTACCGCGACTTCGGCTGCCGGCACTGCGACGGATACCTTCATTGTCAGGGTCGACAGAGGTGATGGCGGATTCACTGATTTTGGTTAGTTTTTTTTTGTTTTCTTTTATTTGCTTATCTTTTATTTAGTTAACCCAACTCAATGTTAGTTTTCGTTGTTTTATAAATATTTTTATTTCACATTTATTTAAGAGGAAAGTCTATCTAGGCGCTTTTTGTCCATACAAACGTACTGTTTCCTCCCTGGATAAAGACATTTTAGCAAATATGTTTATGGCATAAAACCTATATGTGCCATGACCATGCCCCTACGTTTTGTTTAATTTTTTCATTTTCTAATTAGAATAGGAATAAAATACTAAAAAATTAGAAAATGAAAAAAATCAAAACATAGGGGCATGCATGGTCATGGCTGATATAGGACTTGTGGCATAAGCATATGTTTTCTAATGCCTTTATACAGGGAGGAAACAATCGACTACGTTTGCAAAGTTTGCATAGAGAAAAGATAAAACTCGGTGGTTAAAAGACATAGGGATTTCCATCGAGGGTTTTTATTTTAGTAAATATAAATGTTACCGCCATTTACATATATTTTACATGTTCCCCAAAACACTTAAATGAGTAATATTCCCTATTGTTATGAATGAATCAGGTGGCAGCGGCGAAAACGAGATCGACACAAATCAGAACTACAATCCTTACCCGGAAAGACCTAGTGATTTGATTGCAGCGGAAGGACAGAGAGAGATCACTATTTAGTAAGTTGAATCATTTATTAGTAAAGAAACATAAAAACTCTTTTCTAACGCTCGATATTTAGTGATCCTAGTTAGTTAGTAACTAACTAACTAAGTAAGTTAAGTTTCGCTGGGCCTTTTCCGCACTTAGCCTCACAATTGGGCCATTGTACGTGATTTCTTAGAGGGGTTAAGCAGTAAGACACCACGGGATTAACTTACTAACTAACTAGTGATCCTACTTATTTTAGGTGAAAGTTTGTGTGTTAGTAAGTTCGAGTATGTTTGTTACTAAACTTTTTAAACTCACACGATTTGTTAACATAGTTACATTTCTCCGGGTCTTAATCGCGTATTATTATTTACTTATCTAACCTCGATGTTTCAAACATGTTACAATATGGTCTTAGTCGCGAGGGGTGGACTTTCTTTTAGAAACGTTTTGACTGCCTCTTTTACGCTGCGGGCGAATTTCTGTCTGCAAGACAGAAGGTTGCGGTTTCGATTCCCGCCGGGGACGAGTATTTATGCTGGCCATAAATGTTTGGGTCTAGTCCTATCTATACGTATTTACAAAAAAAAAGTAATATATACAACTAGTTGCTTAGTTTGGGGCTAGATTGCGTTGTGTGCAACGTTCTAAAATATTTATTTATTTATTTACAGCTGTAACGTGTCGACTGGTTTCATACCGCAATGGAGTCGCGCCGACCGTCAGCCACTACAGTACAACGCGAGGCAAAACGAAAATCGACTTATTATTTACAACGTAAGTACATTTACCCCCGAAGCATCTGGAAATCTATGAGGGAAGAGGGCTTATGTCCAGCAGTGGACTTCTTACAGCTGAAATGATGACATTTACCCCCGGTATAGGGCTACCCCATCTCTTCCCGTCGGTGTTGTAAAAGGCGACTAAGAGATCTGAGGGAGACTCAAACCTTGAGTTCTCACCGCACGGTGGCGGATAAACTATTTGGTCCGTAGTAGAGTTGGTGTCACCTGCCTGACCAGCTTTAAAAATATTGCCAAATCTATTTGCAGAAGGTATAGTCAATGATGAATTGAGGACTTACCTATTGCGCCGACCACAAATTAAAATAACAGTTTATGGTCTAGCGGACCCCAAACTGTTTTTTAGGGAGGGATGTAACCAATTGTTTTATGATCGTGATCCGTGCTTTGGGCGCGGCACATTAAGCAGTTCGTCCCGGCTATTATCTCTGATAGCAGTCGTTAGGTCAAGTTTTAGGCCTTAGGGCGACCTGAAACTCTTAACAATAAATGACCCACACCATTACACGAATAGAAGATAATGATAAGTCGTTTTGTCAATAGGTATCGAAGAGCGATTCAGGCGAATATGTCTGCAGCGTTTACAACTACGAGACTCGCGAGACTCAGAACGCAGCGTACACCATTCTACGCGTAGTCGGAGCTCCTAGAATCACATTGAGGCCGCCGACGCAGACCGTCTTGCCTGGACAATCGCCCACTGTCGAATGCGTAGTTGACGGAGAAAATATCATTGATGTCACATGGAAACCTTACAATAGGAACCTTTCTAGGTAAGTGGAGTGGAAATGCTCCAGGGATTAGGTGAGAAAGGGAGGGTTGGGTTGTTTAAAAAATAGAAATAGAAGGTATTTATTAGCAACAAATCACACGAAAAAAAGAACAGCGTTATAAGAGGTTTAAAAAACTCTTTGGTAAATGACAGACAGACAGCGAAGTCTCAGTAATAGGGTCCCGTTTTTACCCCTTTGGTACGGAACCCTAAAAAACGAAAAAAAAAGAGTCCAAGGAACCGTGTTGCTGCTGCCAACGAGGATGTTGCTTGTTAGGAGGCTACGGCCGCGGCTTCTTACCGCCCACCGGTCTAAGTTGTAGCACCAACCAGACGGACCGGACAACCAGAACGTGTTCCGATACGTAGACCGGTGCAGCCAAAAAGGAAGATGGGTGGGATTTTCTTACACTGCCGTATTCCTATCTTCTATATGAGCGTGTTATATCTAAGACCACATAATTTACTATCGAATAGCGGAAAAAAAAATTAACTTCCCCAGGACAATTTTGAGCGATTTGAAGATTGAAAACTGTTTCCAACAATTACCGGCTAAGTTTTTGTGTTATATTTCCAGACGCGTCAGAATCCGTAACTCGACTTTGATTTTCCAACAAATCGAAGTAGAAGACGCTGGTAAATACGAATGTGTAGCGAGAAACCCGTACGCGAACGCTAGTGCAATAGCCGAAGTCATCGTTGCAGGTACCGTACTTATATTTAACTAGCTGCGTCCCGCGGTTTCACCCGCGTAAGTCCCGATCCCGTGGGAATATCGGGATTTAAAGTAGCCTATAGCCTTCCTCAATAAATGGACTATCCAACCCTGAAAGAATTTTTCAAATCGGACCAGCGGTTCCTGAGATTAGCGCGTTCAAACAAACAATCAAAAAAACTCCTCCGCTTTATAATATTAGTATAGATTAACACTTGAATGCTCACAAGTAAACACATAATCACGTAGTCGCACTTTTCAAATGTGAGATAAACTTTTTCACTGAACCCAAGTTTAATTTTCATTTCTTAACTTTCAAACTTTCGTAGGAAAGACTCCTTGATAATATCAATAATGCACATCAATGTACAACCCGACACTCGCTCTTAACGTGGTACAATCGACTATTACCGAAACTTTCATCTTTATCTGACCGCATGTCCACTTCTGGGGTATCGGAGAAATTCCTTATTTAATTAACATTACAAAAATGGCATGAAAATATGTTAGAGAATCTTCATTTTCGGAATAAGGGACCACGTTAAGAACCAGTGCCGGCGCAGAAGTGTCGCAATTTACAGTTAATTTGCAGTTAATAGACTTAGACAAACAACACGTCTCACACAATCACGTAACTGACTGCTTAACACACATTTTGTTTGATTTGAATCAACCTGCGCTTGTGGGTAATGCATGCTAACAACGATCCGTAGAGGAAAGCGAAGTGGCGTCGGAGTTTCACGGGAAAGAAGTCACCGTGCGTACTGGATCGGCTGTTTCCCTGAGCTGCGCAATCGAAGGTGCTTCAGGAACAATCCACTGGACCAAGGATGGAAGACCTCTGCCACGATCCGTGCGGGTTCAAAACGATGGGTCGCTGTTGATCAAGATCGCCCATCGCTCCGATTCCGGCCACTACGTGTGTAACGTCACAGACAAACACAATCGTCTCTCTAACAATTACGTCAACCTACACATCGAGGGTCAGTCTAGTAGCGCGCTTTGTCTACCCGTTCATTGAATAACAGAGGCATGCTTAGCCAGTTAGAATTTCTTAAATCTCTTCCTTTATTGTTAACATTTGTGTAGTTACGGGCCGTATTCTGTTCGTAAAGGTATTGAATGCTCGGATATGGAGTTTCGTTGTCTCGATGACAGCGGTTGCGTGAATGAGGATCTTACGTGCGACGGTTTTGACGACTGCCTTGATGGGAGCGATGAAGATAGCGTCTGCGTTTTGAGAGATAAACGTTACTCGTTGGACCGCTACATGCGGGCCGGTAATGCGTAAAGCACGGGAGTGGGATGTGTTCTCGGGGCTCGTTGTCGATCGCACTGTGTGTCTCATCGTTGTTTGTTCCAGCGATTGGTGGATGCGATATTGCTCTGGATATATTGAATATTGCTCTGATATTTAAATGTATTGTTCATGTGTTTATGCATATTTATTGTAGTGTAGCGTTAACGTGGGTTATTGGACGTACCTACATACCCCTTCGGTTTCTGTTGACAGTTTATCTATCGTTAGCGCTATTGGTTCGATAATTTAAATAATTTCTTCTTTAGTTATTTTATTGAATCAATACTGCTATTGACAGTTTAACTGAGACATCAGAAACCGTTGGTGAATCTTCAACTTTTTACTATCATAATTTTCCGCCTTATTCTGTGTTAACTCTATTTTTCTATTTATATACATATCTAAATCTAATCTTTTATCCTTTTTTGTCTCGAATACTATTGTTATGCCAATATCTGGCATCAACATTAGTGTAATGGTGCTTAGCTGCATGCTTAGCTTCCTGTAAGTTCCGATTGCGGTATCTTGGGGTCCGTTTGTATGCGACTAATGGGTATGGTTGGTTGCCGATGGTATGTGTTGGGTTTCCTTCACATCACTGCAGTCAAATTAACTACTTTTCCGTGCATTGTAGGTCCACAAGAAGAAGTCCCGGCTCTCATGAAGATAGAACAGCCAATGAGGAGGTTTAGAGTTGGGGAAAACGTCGAAGTTCTTTGTAAGACTGTCACCCGCAATACTAACGTCAGGTGGGACAAATGGGATGAACAGGGCACGAGGCAGTATGTGGAAACCAGAGTGAGTTGTCAATCAAATAGTTAATGCTGGCTTTCTTTTATTATAATAAGATTAGTTTTGGTAACGGCCAGTGGGTAGAATAGGGTGTAATATTTTCTCAAAGATGAACCTCTAAACTGGCTTCAAAATGTTGTGAAACTTTTTAGTCTTTGTAAAGGTAAACGTTTGGGCCAATTTGGAGATTTTAATAAATTAATTATTTATCTTGTAGAAAACACTATGCAACACCAACTGTGCATAGTAGTATTGGTACAAAATAGTACCAATACATTTTTTTTAATAGAAACTAAACGTAACTTAGCTTAGCTTCCAGATATCTATTCTTGGATATTATTTTACCGAAGCTAACTTTTCTAGACTTATGGTGATGGGGCTATTCTAATTATTCGAGGAGTGTCTGAAGGCGATGCTGGAGTCTACCGCTGCACTGGATACGATCCTTACGGACGAACCTCATCCGAAGACTTTAACTTGGAAATCGAACCTGGTAAGTTACAGATGTAAATTGAACGACTTCTCCCACAGTAGTCGTCAATTATCTTTACAATAGTGGTTATTATTGTTTGTTTTCCTTCTATTGAGCCTCGCTTTCACTTAGGACGTTTTCAAAAGGAAACTGTGAGGTATTTATCTAACAAATACATTATGATCATTATAATCATAATAATTCCTCGGCTTATAGGATCAGGACGCCCATACCCTCGGGACCGTGACGTCGAAATAGCTAAATACGAGGCCCGTCTTGGACAAATGGTAGACATGCCTTGCAACCACGACTTGGAAGAACCAGTCAACATAAAGTGGAGACGAGAATATGCGCCTTTGCCTAGCGACGCCAGAAGCGATCAGGTGAGCTTAGCTAAGATTCTTGTTCGAAGTTTGTAGTAATAATTACTGCGAGAAATTTAAAAGAGTTATAATAGCACTTATCATTATTGCTCGGGTTGATTTTTATTTTTCTAACTACTAACAGCGACCCGCGGTTTCACCCGCATAATTTCGATTTCATAATTTCCCTTTCTGAGTGGATACACATCACAAAGAACACACCCGCCAAATTTCATGTTTCTAGGACCAGCGGTTTAGGCTGTGCGTTGTTATGTAGTTCAGTCAGTCAATCAATCTATAAGTCAGGTCTTTGAATTTTGTATATATAGATAATACAGATTTTTACTCGCTGCGCATCGGGTCGTAAAAGATAAACGCTTTATTGTACCAAAATATAAAATATACAAGTAATTACAAAGAAAAAATTAAATCTAGTGTGGCAAAATAGGCGGCCTTATCGCCTAAGAGCGACCTCTTCCAAGTAACTAATTAAAACGTTGCAGAGCGATGCAGAGAATATTTTGCTCTTTCGTTGCTCATTATGGTACTATTGGTGGGTACAGCGCTGCGAATTATTACTATTGATAAGCGGTTGATATTACGACATGCTCACAGCTTACTAGAATTAATGACGCGATGTGCAGCGAGTAATAATTGTATTTCATCATTTAAATTTAGCAATAGCAAAAAAAAAACAATTTTTAAACATATTACCTACCGTAAAATGTTCCAACTTTGCTCCTCTATGGGTAATTATGCTCCCAATAAAATAAATGTTTTATCGCCAAGCTTAACCTCGCTTTAAGATTACAAATCAGATATTTCGGACACGTTCACAATAAAATGAAATGTTACGAATATTATTTAATAGGAGCATAGTTACCCATAGGGGAGCAAAGTAGGAACATTTTACGGTACTTGATTTGTAAATTGCTTAAAGCACCCCTTGGTTATATTACACCTAAAACTATTGCTACTCACTGATCAAAAGGACGACTCATGCAGTAAAGCTAGTTTACGCGTCTGTACAAAATTAATAACACTTAATTATAAAAAATGTCCTTATTGAAGTCATCTTCACGAGCGGCACACTTCATTTTTTGACCGGCAAGCTTATTTACCTCTGCACATCAAATAGTAGATATGCACATAATAGCGCTAGCTTGTGAGCATACACGGTACTTAACCCTAAAATTCTTTGAAAAAATATAACTGCTATCTTCGATCATATATAAACTATAGATACACGGTCCCATACAAAATCGAAATCAAAAATCGGCACTACTTCAACGCTTACTTATACGGACATAGTACAGTTTAAGTAAACCTTAATCACTGGGCAATAAGGTTGTAAAACACTTATGCACGACTGACAGCGAAACAAGGCATATCGGCTGAAGTATGCCTTGTTTTGACGGCTCGATTTCTAGAGCCGCGACCGTGCATCTATAGTTTATATATATCGAAGACTTCTATCTAGTATCTCCATTTGATCAGTGAATAAAGCACATTACGATAAACTTTTTGTGATTGTTCAATATATTTTATGTACACTGGCATACCAAGCGCGACTCGAGTCGAATGAATCAAAATTTATTTAGTTCGGTACTTACTTAAATCTACCTCAATCCATTTGTCTCTACATATAATAATAAAATTTAACAATAAATTAATAACAAAACACTTGACATTAAAGACATTTTTGGTTTTAACCGCATGGTGTTTATTACTTTTAGTGTTGTTACAACGCCCAACGTTTCAAGCCCTTTACAGACCCTTCTTAAGGATTGACCAAAAAATGTCTTTAATTTAAATACAACATCGCGAAAACAGAAGAAATATCTATAACAAACCAATTGGCAAACAACTACATATCATTCGACGAAATGACTATCGCTTGGAAAGCGTTTAATCATTTTCTAATGAAGTTTTTTGAATATTTATCATAGGATTACTATTATAAGTTATGGATATTGCTACGTATGAGACTACCTCGACTCCTAGTAATTATGGTAATAACTAAAAATTAATTAAAATGAAGCTTTTTATTTTTCTTTGGAGTAAAATGAACTGTCCTAGCATCGGAATTTTATTTTATGTCCTTTACTATTGTAATCCTTTTAATCCCAAATTGTCACGAACATAAGAAGCCAATCTTGTTAAAATGTACCCCTTATTAATACCTTTTCTCTTTATAACAATATCATGAAGCAGCTTGGCATGTTTGAGCTAAAAGGTGCCGAATTGGGATTAAACTATGACAACATTTCTTTTTGTACTTTATTTTCGTTTTTATTGTGTGCGAGTTGTTATAAATGACGTCATTCAAAATCATTTTCATCTATCCAATCCAAGCATGCCAAAACATCTTCATAAATTGGTGTTAAATGTACATGTTACTTAAAAATAAAAGATTTTAAAAGCATGATCACAAAAAAAAACGTTACTTAACTAATATAATGATTAATGATCATATGAAATCCTTATTAAACCAACGATGATATCTTACATTTTTAACACATCACTCTCTTTAATAAAGATACATACATACTTCTCGGCTTAGAAAAGTAAAATGCTGTTTTATTGATAGTTCCCTCATGAGATCATAACATTAATCCTCTCATTCAACGCCTCAATCCGATCATCATCCCTAAATCAGATCAATGTGTCAATCAGTCAGTATACTGGCCTCATCATTATTCAAATTACATTAATTTACACGTATTGTTTCAGCCAATTCTCCACCTTCCGTACATAAACGAAGGCGATGCCGGCACGTATGTTTGCCGAGTGAGCAATAGCCACACTGTCATCGAAGCTAAGGCGATCTTGCGTGTCTTAGGAGTTGTACCGCTCTTGAAAGGGAGCGGATGGATAGCTTTACCTACGTTAAAGGACGCGTACAGACAGTTCGATATTGAGATCTCAGTCAAGCCACAGGGTAAGTAAGATGTCTTTACCTCACTATTATTTTTTACGGCCTGTAGGATTTTTCTTAAGTCAAATCGATACAGAAGAATTATCATGGACTTGCCATTTCCATAGGTAATGAAATGTAATGTGGTAATGTTGTCTAGAGAAAGAAAGCAGACTGTTATTTCATATGTAGCTCTCTATAGCTTTTGTGATTTAATTCATCGGTTCAAGTACCTATAGTACTGAGGTTCAGTTATGCTCCTAATTCATAATAATTGCTAGAGTGGGATGGGTTAATTGCTAAATGATTAGGAAGGAACATGACGACGAATAAGTCTTCTGATCTGACGCTATTCGCGTAACTCGTGCAGTCCAGTTCTTCTTCTTTTTTGTGTAGTGGAAATTCGTAATCCGGAAATTCACACGCGGACGAAATCGCGGGCACAGCTAGTAATAATAATAAAAGAATAAAATTATTTATTAGCACATATTAAACAATACATTTACATGTGGCCCTGTTTTCCGGAATAGCGTGAACTGTGGCCCGGGAATACAGTTCACCCCTTAGATTTACAATTAAATATTGCTTAAATTGCTAAGATGCATGCAAAAGTGTTCCATAGCCTAGTTAAATAATTTTTCCACATCATCATAATCGAAGCCTTTTAGCCAATCTATGAGTAATATCTTAAGCTTATGATTATTTAAACCTATAATTTTGAATTTAGAGTCCAGTACATTATATAATTTAGGTGCAATATAAATGTAGTGTCTTTTTGCTGTAGAGCTAATAAGAAATGGTAAGAAATGGTAGCTAGTATATCATAAATATGTTTGTAACTTGTTTTCTTACAGATTCTGACGGTCTAATCCTCTACAACAGTCAATTCCCAAGTCGCCAGACCGACTTCCTTGCTCTTCAAACAATCGATGGAGTACCAGAGTTTACTCTCGACACCGGCAACGGCCCCGTTTTCGTCAAAGGCGACAGACCACTCACGTTAAACGAGTGGCATACGATACGGTTGAGCAAGATCGGTTCCAGAAGTAAGTCAATGTATAATTCGAAGTAACAGCTAAAGTGACGTCAACATGAGAAGAGACAGATACAAATTTTTGTGTTGCTACTCTATCTTAGACACTGAAAACTCGGCTTTTCTTAAGTTGTAGCTAAGTAGACTTTTTGTTCTATCATTCTTTATTTCAAGGAGTTTAAACATTCGGCCCCTTACTTATAAACGATGAATAACAGATGACTAAATAATGTAATGTTCGTCAACATTAAAACCTCACGTGACAGTAAAAGAGGAACGATACATAAAAATATTTTAAAGGAAAAATACTTCTGCTAAAACAAAACGCATAGTCAACGCTGAGCGGGATTCGAACCAGCGCATCTTTACCTCATCATCATCCGAGCGTTGTTCCCGGTTGCATCTCTCTCGAGAGCCCGGGGTCCGCTTTCCTACTTTTACGTCTCCACTTCGCACGATCTTCGGCATCCCGTGTAGTGAGGCCATTTGCACGCATATCCGATCTTACAACGTCAAGCCAGCACTTCTTGGGTCTTCCCAATCTGCCGCGGCCGGGCGGAGGCGCCATGGCAAGACATTTGTTTTCCACGTAACTAGCCGGTTTTCGTAGAACGTGGCCGTACCACCGTAAGCGACATTCTTGCAGTTTGTCTGCAATGTCTCGGACATGAAGGCTGCCCCTGATGCGGGAGTTTCTGACGCGGTCTTTTCGCGTCACTCCACACATCCAGCGCAGCATCTTCATCTCCGTGACACGCAGCTCCTGCTTATGTCGCTCAAGCAATGGCCACGTCTCACTACCATACAAAAGGACAGGTCTTATGATCGTTTTATAGACCTGTCCCTTCAGTTTAACCGGCATTTTCGGGTCACATATGACACCAGTTACCTCCCGCCACTTGGCCCAAGCTGCCGAAATGCGGGACTTGACGTCACAATCGATGTCGCCGGACTCGTGAAGCACAGATCCCAAGTACTTAAACTGGTCTGTCCGCTCGACCATGTGACCGTCTACGCAGACAGGTGTGGGATCTGTGGTATTGCTAGCCAAGTATTCGGTCTTCGCTACATTGAGTTGCAAACCGCCGTTCTCAAGTGACTCTTTCCACGCATTTACACGCCTTCCAAGCCGTCCCTTATCCGAGTCCGCTAGCGCAATATCATCAGCATACATGAGCATCCACGGGGGCTGCTCGTGTGCGTCTCGGATGACTACGGACAGTGCGTCCAGTATTACGCTAAACAGAAACGGACTTAGGACGGATCCTTGGTGGACTCCGACTGTAATGGGGAAAGATTTAGTGTCACCAACAGCAGTTCGCACCACCGAATCGGAATTTCGGTACATGTCCCTGATGGTTTCAATATAAGTTTCTGGCACCCCTTTGGACCGCAGCGCCCACCAGATCATCACGCGAGGAACACAGTCGACGGCCTTCTGCAAGTCCAGGAACAGAAAATGCACAGGCGTATTCTTCGTTCTGTATTTCTCCATAACGATCCTTAGGGCGAAAACAGGGTCCATGGTACCATGACCGGGGCGGAAACCATACTGGCCGTCCGAGACAGTGCACTCCTGCCGGATCCGAGAGTCAACTATACGCTCGTAGAGCTTCATGGTGTGGGACATGACCTTTATACCACGATAACTTCCACACTCCTGCACAGATCCCTTGCCCTTGAACACTGGAGTGATAACACTCAGCCTCCATTGGGCGGGGATTCTGCCGGTCTCGAGTATGCGGTTAAAAAGGTTGGTTAAGATGCCCACACCACGAGAACCCATAGCCTTCCATACTTCGATGGGGACTCCATCGGCGCCGACAGCTTTCCGATTCTTCATGCAGCGAAGAGCCTTGCGCACCTCCTCAGGCGTTATCAGTGGCACAAGTCCTAGATTCGGAGGGAGTTCCGGTGGCTGCACCTCTTTATACTGCTTATTGAGCAGCTCGTGGAAATAAGAGCGCCACCTCTCCTTCACCGCGAGGTCCTCGCATAGCAGGTTACCATTAGGATCTTTTACACAGCGGCACTTGGATATATCCTGTGCCGCTTTGATCCTGGAACGTGCCAACTTATAAATAAGCTTCTGCCCCTCAGACGTTTCCAACTTATCGTACAATGGCTGTAAGTGGTCCCGTCTGGCTCTGGCTACTACTCTCTTTGTGGCACGTTTGGCAGACCTGTACGCGTCGCGATCTTCAGAAGAGTTGGACGCTTGCCACTTTTTAAAGAGGGCTTTCTTCACCCTAGTCTCCCTCTGGACCGTGTCGTTCCACCACCAAGTTTCCTTGTCACACTTGCGTCCTCCCTTAGACATACCGAGGACCGACCGCGCCGAATCAGCAATAGACACCTGTAGCCGGTCCCAGTGTTCCTGTACCGATTCGCCTTCAGCATTGGCACATTTGTCGCCGATTGCTGAGGCGAGCATCTGGGACTTGAACTCATCAAGCATCCACCATCTGATTCGGCGCTGACATGGTTCCGGTCGTTTGTCTTTGGTCTTTACACAGAGATCCATGACAAGGATACGGTGTTGGGCAGTGAGACTCTCACCGGGTATGACTTTGCAGTTGGCCACGTTGCCGATATGGTGTCTCCTAGTGATTAGAAAATCGATTTGGGTAGCGCGCCCCCCGCTCCTGTAGGTGATCAAGTGGTCGGGCTTCTTTTTGAAATATGTGTTCACGAGTGCCAGGTCGGCAGTGGCACACGTACGCAGAATTTCTTCTCCTTCCGCATTCCCACTGCTATACCCGTAGCCTCCATGAACACGTTCAAATTCCGCCCCCATCTCACCCACATGACCGTTCAGATCACCACTCAAAACGATTCCCTGTGACAACGGGATAGCCCCAAGGACCTCGCCGAGTTTATCCCAAAACGACCTCTTATCAGCGTCGCTACAACCGACCTGTGGCGCGTAAGCACTTACTAAGTGGGTAGAAACCCCCCCAATAAGCACCTTTACGCACATAAGTCGGTCGCTAAAGCGATTCACCTCCAAGATATCGTCATGCAACCCCTCAGCGAGCACCACAGCCACCCCGTTCTCTCCACCAGGTGCACCCGTGTAGATCAGCTTGTAGCCATTCCCAATGAGCCGGGATCTGCTGCCTTTCCATCGAGTCTCCTGCAGGAACGCCACGGCCACCTTCCGCCTGGAAAGTACGTCGGCCAGCTCCCTCGCGCGTCCGGTTAGCGTGCCAATGTTCCACGCATCTTTACCTATCTATCAAAACTTAGGCATGTTTGCGGCACCTTTGCCTTCTGTATGTTCTTCTGCACTTAAAAATATGTATAGACTACGGTACATAGTTTATACACCAGTTAATCACCGTTTATAATTAAGGGAGACAAAAACTAACTTTAAAACCGTAATAATTCTAGTAACAATGAACGTGGACAACACTGGACCATTCGTGAACGACACCACCGAGAACTGGATGTTGGAACTTCATGGGCCGCTGTACATCGGGGGAGTGCCCAACTACGACGATCTACCTGACCAACTCGCCGGCACTGCTGGGTAAGTCCCAGCTAGACCTTGGATTGACGACATCTGTGGCGCGCGTCGGGCGAATGCCTGACTGCGATGCAGAAAGCGGGTTTGATTCCCGTCGGGTGCAAAATTACACATTAGGTACTGAATGTACTTGCACTTGCCGTGAGTCTTGAGATTGAGCCATGCGAGTCTTAGGAGTCGGCCTACTGGGGGGAGCGCCTCGCCGATGTTTATGCTGTGGCTCAATTTATGCAGACGTCCTATTTGCTCTGATATGTAAAACACTCCGACCAATTATCTGCAGCGGTGGAACTAGTTGTTGTTGTAAATACCCCCTTACTTATAAAAGATGACTAAGTTTATGTAATGTTTGTCTGTGTCTGTTAACTTTGAAACTTCATGTCACAGTAAGAGACAAACTTTACATAAAGTTAGTCATCGTATAAAAGTAAGGGGGTTAGACAAACTAAATTAAATAAATGTTTCTTTCGGAACCAATTAAAATACCATCAAATTGAGTAAGACTTTCGGCCGAAAACAGAAACGCTACTTAAAGTTTGAGTTCTACTCAAACAATTAAGCAGCTCTCAAACTCAAAAATTCTCATAGTTATTTTAAATATAGAAGCTGCTCATTTATTTAAGTTGCCCTTAAATTTTAAGTGGCGTTTCTGTATTCAGTTGGATGTCTATAAAAACGTTAAGTACCTGATTAAATTCATATTATATGTAACTCTATTTCATACTTTAATATTTCTTTCAGTTTCGCCGGATGCATCAGCATGTTGGTACTAGGAAGTGAAGAGAAGAATATAATGTTGGACGCCACTGATAAACACGAAGTATACGAATGCGATACCTGCGCTCCTAACCGCTGTTTAAATGATGCTGTTTGTCAGGTAAACCAGTCCGAATTTCCACTTAAATATTTCACACTCTTTAACAATATACCCGCCCGGTACGGCAAATGTAGCTTCCAAATTCCCGACCGGCCGATAACTGTTAGTTTGCTAATGAATAAAGCTAATGTTATTAGGCGTTATTAAAACCTGCGCATTTTTGAACGGCAAAATTAGAATTTCATACAAAAAATTGGCAGTCTGTTAGGTATGTCTAAATTTTGGCTGTAAAGTAGGGACGCTATAACACATTAGTTCAGTTTCGACATGGGGTTGGTAGATAGTGTAAGTGAAAATAGCATAAAACACTATTTCCGATTAAAACCTCGTTAGTCTGAGTATCTTTATAGATCTTTTAGTATCTTTTAGAAATTAAAAGAAACGTCTGAGCTTGCCTTTGTCTACTACAATGTAATTTTTCTATCGTTAAAAGCATAATTTCTTTGTTGGGCTAGCTAGACTACGCTGTATGCAAATTCGTAGTACTCGCAATAATAATTTCGAAGGCACGAGATAGTGTGCAAAGGGAAAATCTTCCTCCGGGCAGGTGATTTTGTCCGGAACGCCACGGCCCAAAGATGTCTCGGCAGCATAATGTTGTATGTGCGATTCAAGACTTCATACTGATAACGCCATCTAGTAGACGCTGCCGGTATCCGCCACCATCATATTATTTATTCATTTCGCAGGAGGCGCGAAACGAGCGCGGTTACACATGTCTCTGCGCCAACGGTTTCGCGGGACCTTACTGCGAGCGTCGCGGGGAAGCATGCAGGCCTGGCCTCTGCGGTTCGGGGAAATGTACCGACACCGCCGACGGATACAAGTGCGCTTGCCCCGTCACTCATACCGGACGAAAGTAAGTAATACAACGCACAGAGGGAATCGAGAAAATTAGTATGAAACGCAGCATCTTTTTTGTTCCCCACAACGATTATTATCAATAAGTTGTCGTATATCAATCAATCTATTTTGATGAAATGCTTTGTCCTGAGTGACTGACTGATTGATCTATCAACGCACAGCCTAAACCCCTGATAGTAGACCGCGCATAAAACTTTATATATTTTACCCTGGCGTTTCGTCTTGGGGTAATCTAGGGGTCGACTCGTTACAATAGTATCGGCGAACTTAACAACGAATCCCGCCACTGCAATAATCTACTGTAAAATAGAGGGATAAAAATCCTTACGCGATGAAGAGCAAGGAATGATGTTAATATAAATACCTACAAATAAAATTTTATCAAAATGTCCACAGCTGTGAAATCCGCCAATCGATCGAGTACCCAGCCTTCACCGGCAGCGCGTACTTAGCTCTGAAACCGCCGAACACGTACCGTTTCCTCAAGATGTCCATGAAAGTGAAGGCCACAGCTCCGGTCACAGACGGGATCATTATGTACTGTGCTGAATCTGCGAGAGGACTGGGAGGTTTCACTTCGCTAGCTGTTAGGAATGGAAGACTGGAGTTCCGTTACGATCTTGGTGAAGGTAAGTTATTGTATTTTAAGCGTCGAACTATATTTTGGGGTTTACGTCCATAACGTTTGCTCTTTATGAGACTGGCCGTCACGTCGGTTTCTAAGGTGTTTGTTGGGAGTTCATCTATGCTGTTCCAAAGAGAAGCGTTGCGACGGTAACTTAACACTTTTAGTCCTGGACCTGAAGTAACAAATTGGATTATATGCGGCGTTAACGTAAGGTGTGTGATTTTTCTTGAAAAAAAAAAGGAACACCAGTGCGGGCCCCTACAGTGCGAACACGCGCGACCATGCGCATGGGCATACATTATGTCAACACACTACGCATGTTACCGCACAGACAATACGCCTCTAATATCAAAATATGTCTGTTCCCCGCGTGCTTGCAAGAAAACACACCACCCCTGTGTCATGCGTACTGAAAAAACATTCACGTTAGTGTTTTCAACAGTTAGACTGTTAAGAAACTCAGAAACAGAGCATTAGTGGGTGATTTTACTTGTCTGGTCACTTAAGCTGGATATTCTTAACACCTCCAACGACATACATTTAACAAGTAAATAATATCCCAACAGGTACCCCAGTCGTGCTCATCAGTAACACCACACTACCAGCAAACGAATGGACCGACGTCCAAATAACGAGATCAGGCCCGACCGTCTCCTTAGTCATTAATCTTAGGAACAAATACGAACAACGTCTGGATTCTGCTAACAGGGTAAGTCGTAATTTTATTACTTTTCCAACCATTTGGTGTTCCCGGTTGTTATCTCTGATAGCAGTCGTTAGGTCAAGTTAGAGGCCTTAGGGCGACCTGAATAACTCTAACACTGGGTGAGCCACGCCACTATATGAAAAAGAAGAAATATCTTCTAATACAGTTGGAGATATGCAATTAACAATGGTAATGGGGAAAACGCCAATATGTTTTTCAAAATTATTAAAATCCCCACTGGTGGGGATTATGACAATAAACCCATATTAAGGTTAATATTGACGCAACACAGATAGATATACCTATCGCATAATATGACCGTAAAACTAATTTTCGTTAGAAATGGGCAGTAAATAAAATTTCTGATAAATATCGCTGTAATAACACATAATTTGTAACTTATTCCACAGAGCCTGCGACTAGATACGCCGATGTTCGTCGGAGGCGTCGACGAGAGTATCATTCTGAACAACAACACCGGCGTTACAAGCGGATTCATGGGCTGCATCAAACATGTGAGGCTGCATTTATTTTGCTAACAGCTAGGTTTTCGCCTAAAGGTTAAATGATAATGGTAATCAGATATCAGCTCAGAGGCCACAATATGGTCGCTTAAAAAAGTCCTTCACACTAAAGAAAAACGTTCGACCTTTTTGAGAAGAAGCCACCAAGAAACCACTTATTAGTTGGAAGACAGTAAGACGGTTATTGTAGACTAAGATCCGATTCGTTTTCCGGACGCGTACGATCACCCAAGCGTACTCGTCCGGATAACGGAAGAGTACGCTTGAGTGATGTGATGACACACCGAAACCTAGAAACCCCTTATTACCAAATAGTTACTAATCTTTTTGTTTGTTTCAGCTGAAAACCCACGGAATTCCTGTAGACATTGTGAACTCTTCTATCCAATCCGCTAACGTTCAAGAGTGTAGTGCTGACCGTGGAGACATCCCTGAGGTAAGAATGGTGTGCTGAAGGAAACATTAAGAATTTGCTAGTTGACTGAAATTGTGTATTTAAAGTCTGGAAAGTCGTTTTCTTAACGTCAGTGACGTCACGTCCTAGCATCAAGGAAGCTATGATACTCACAGCGGTTTTGGCACGATTTTTATAATGCTAAAATGTGATTATTTCCTACTAAACATTAATGTAAATCATTGTACGTACTTATCAAAACACCGTAGGGCAGTTTTTCAAAAACGGGTCATTTTGCCTTTTTTTTTCTTTTTTTTATTATCAATTTAAAAAAATATATAGGGACCTTTGTCAAAGCTTGACCATGTCGGACCCATTATTTCAAACAAATAAACTACTTATAATAAAACTATATTATCAACTCTCTACTAACAAATTAATTTAATTTTATTTATTTAATTTATAAAGCAAAATTGCCTAAAATTTTGCCTTTTGTTTGACGCAATGCGAAGGGGGTTTTATGTCCATTTTCATACTAATTAGAATAATAATATTCACAGATCGATAGCCCTTGTCCGTGCAACAATGGCGGCACCTGCGCGTCTGACGGTTCCTGCATCTGCCCGTCTGGCTTCACTGGATACAACTGCGAGACCCGACTTCCTTCCTCTTTGAGGTATGATGCTAGGTACGGTTTGTTGGTACATACAATTATTATAATAGCGTATGATAAATTAATGAGAAACGACTGTTTGGGACGGACGCGATCTGCTAGATCGAGATTTTGTGGCACGACTTTTCAGCCGCTGCGTACCTAAAAATGAAGTTACTCTACTCTTATTGGTGGACAGTCCGTCTTTCTTCATATTGTGCATTATGTTGTTAAACCAAATATAAATAAATAAATAAGTTCTGTGAACATCACACAGCGCCATTCTAGCCCCATGGTAAGCTACTAAGCTTATGTTACGGTGACTAGACAACGAATATAACACTTAAAATTATTTTTCTTTTGTAAATACGTAGAAATATTATACATAGAGAGAGATAGACACCCAGACAAGAAACAAAATAATATTTATTATTAAGCACTTCGATCATATATAAACTATAGATGCACGGTCGCAGCTCTAGAAATGGAGCCGTCAAAACAAGGCATACTTCAGCCGATATGCCTTGTTTCGCTGTCAGTCGTGCATAAGTGTTTTACAACCTTATTGCCCAGTTATTAAGGTTTACATTAAACTGTACTATGTCCGTATAAGTAAGCGTTGAAGTAGTGCCGATTTTTGATTTCGATTTTGTATGGGACCGTGTATCTAATCTATAGTTTATATATGATCGAAGATTAAGCATAAATTGTTACTTCTTATTGCAGTAGGGCAATTGCACGACGCGCCAAATCACAAAGATCGTCGATGCAGTAATGAATTTTCCAAAGATAGTAAAAAGGGATAAAACCAATATTATTTATCTTTCTAGGAACCCCCGTAGACCCCAAGCGGACCCGTGCGCAGTGAATCCTTGCAGAAACGGTGGTACTTGTAGGACGGACTATACGAACATGATGAACTACTCGTGCGACTGCCCGCTTGGTTTCGCCGGAGCTTCGTGTCAGATGCGTAAGTCAATATAAAGAACCTATAATTATTGTACAACTTTTCTCAGTCTGACGTAATTTAAAACTCAACCACTGGACTGATTGCGACCAAACTTGTTACTCGTTATCCTGATATTCGAGTGCACTAGCTAGTTGCGTGAAGAAATCACATAAATTAGTATTTTACACTACGGCACAAAATTTTAATATCTTGTCAATGGACAATATACAGTGAGAGACTGTATTTCTTTTTTTTTTTTTTATTTAAAAAAAATAATATATACAGTGAGTTAATAAACTTACTGTATATTTTGATACAGTTTACTGCCTTTCTACTTACTAAAAGCACCAAACTAACCTAACCAATCTAAATTGAAAAATGTATGACCTTGTTTTTACCACGACTAGCTTTCTAGCGATATCTGGCTAGTTCTTTAAAGGACCCAGATATTGCGATGAACTAAAGTATATAGCGGTAGAAAAGTGACACATTTGCCCAGCTATGGATAACTAACTAACAGAATTACATCTCACCAGATCTGGACCTGTTCCAAAGCGTCGGTTTCAATGGCAACGGCTACCTCGAACTACCCGCCTCTTTAGTAAACTACGACGATCTCGACCAAGAGCCAGCAATTATAGCTCTTGCTGTCCACACCACACAGAACGGAGTGTTGCTTTACCAGAGAGAGGCTCTGGCTGCAGTTGATAGAGGCGATTATATCATGATTAGAAGTAAGTTTTGACCCTTATTGACTCTTAATGCCTCTCGTTTAGACTTTAGAATTGATTTTATTGACATATAACAGCTCTTGTATTGGTATAAGAACTGATTTTTGAAATAACATTCTTAGCTTTTCTTATACATTTTATAGATAGCTAAGGTACTATCTGTGGTTTCGGAACCCGCCCTCCGATTAGATAAAAACCACAAGAACATCATGTTCAAGTAAGCTATGTTACTTCTGTGGTTTCGGAACCCTACCTCCTATGACAAAAAAACTACAAGAACATCATGTTCATGTTCAACATGTTCAAGTTAGCTAAGTTACTATATGTGGTTTCGAAACCACAAAAACATCATGTTCATGTTTGCTAAGTTACTATATGTGGTTTCGGAACCACAAGGACATCATGTTCAAGTTAGCTAAGTTACTATATGTGGTTTCGGCACCACAAGGACAGCATGTTCAAGTCAGCTAAGTAACTATCTGTGGTTTCAGAACCAAAAGAACATCATGTTCAAGTTAGCTATTTAAATTACCATCTGTGGTTTCGGATCCACAAGAACATGTGTTCAAGTTAGCTAAGTTGCTATCTGTGGTTTAGAAACTAAATGAACATCATGTTCAAGTTATCTAAGTACTATATGTCGTTTCGGAACCACAAGATCATCATGTTCAAGTTATCTAAGTTACTATCTGTGGTCTCAAAACCACAAGGACATCATGTTCAAGTTAGCTAAGTTACCATCTGTGGTTTCGGAACCACTAGAACATCGTGTTCAAGTTAGCTAAGTTGCTATCTGTGGTTTAGAAACTAAATGAACATCATGTTCAAGTTATCTAAATACTATAATATGTCGTTTCGGAACCACAAGATCATCATGTTCAAGTTATCTAAGTTACTATCTGTGATCTCAAAACCACATGTTCAAGTTAGCTAAGTTACTATCTGTGGTTTCGGAACCACAAGAACATCATAAACTTTTTAAATTCACACGATTTGTTATCATAGTTACATTTTCCCGGGTCTTTATCGCGTATTATTTTTTTTTTTCTTACCTCGACGTTTCAACCATGTTACAATGGTCTTGGTCGCGAGGGGAATGGAGCAGCGGCGGGCGACGTCTTCTTATATACTACTGCTTGTAGACCGTTGGTGAAACTACCCACATTTTTACTACGCGATAAAGACCCGGGAAAATGTAACTACAAGAACATCATGTTCATGTAAGCTAAGTTACTATCTGTGGTTTCGGAACCACATGTACATCATGTTCATGTTCAAGTACTAATTTTCCTGTATTCACTTCTCCAGTTGATCGTGGCTTTGTTGTACTTGAATGGGACATGGGAAGTGGCACCACTAGACTTACAATCGATGACAAGGACGGATTCGTCACCGACGGAGAAAGACATCAGGTGACAATATCTTTTCAATATTCATATTAATTTATTTTATAACTTAAAAATCTATAGAATTTAACTGTGCCTAGAACGATGTATAAGTGAATAAGTAACTAGATAAATTAAAATAATTTAAATTAATAATCCAAAAATGAGTCCCTAGGTATAGTACCCAAAAGGCTGGCTGCATTGCCCCTTTGGAAAATTTATAATTAATTTATTAACTTTAGTCATGGTACAAATCAGTTGGAATATAGACCCACTATACTTAGGCCCGACATGATTTGCTCTATTAAGCGTATAGTATTTTAAATTAGTCTTCAATATTAAATGTACCTTCTAGTAGAATCCTACTTCCTACTAATATTATAAATGTGAAAGTTTGTGAGGATGGATGTTTGTTACTCTTTCACGCAAAAACTACTGAACCGATTGCGATGAAACTTGGAATATAGATAGCTGGACACCTAGAATAACACATAGGCTACTTTTTATCCCGTAATTCCCGCGGGATCGGGACTTACACGGGTGAAACCGCGGGGTGCAGCTAGTTCAATATAAAACTATCATCACAATTTTCTTAGAATAGGCACTTTTGATTTTTGGCGCAAAATAAGTACAAACGACTTGCAAGCGTCGTCGTTGCGAACCTTAGATTAAAACAAAAACTAAAGATACGGTACCTAGTCTGGGAAAATGAGACGATAAAACTGCGTCTAGCTGACGTACTAGCCTCAGTGGTATGTCGAACCGTTGCCGCGTGAGCACGTGCTGTCACACTGCGATTGTCTTTTTGAAAAATATCAGAATGCTATTTTGCTCATTTTATAAATGCCTGAATCATTCTTAAAGACAATTTTTTTAAATACAATAATTTTATGAATATGCATGTTTCTAGCTCATTTTTCGAATACGCAATGTTAGAATATACCGAATCTACTATTTTTGTTTTCATCTAAGTTGCGAACACGGATTTTGCTTGGTCCAGTGTTTATTTTATATTATAGTTTATATTGAAATAAGCTAACCGCTGGTTATTATATTTCGTTCACCAGATAATCGTGAAGCTCCTAGCGGACAACAAGGTTGAACTGACTGTCGACTCGAACTCGGTCAGCGGATACACCACTGGCATATCGAATCTCATGAACGCTGATTCCAACATTTATATCGGTAAGTACGGACTAGTCGAACGTTAGAACCAGTTTAATGATCTGTACGTGTACGGTCTCAAACGACGTACAACAAACTAGCTGATCTTGCGACCTACATCTGCACGCCTAACAACAGTTCATTTACATTTAAGTTCACTTTATTGTTGCAATATGTAATATTTAGTGAGTATCGCAATAGACTTAGGACAATAAACATCTTTCAACTAAACTATCGTCCTGAGTTTTAACTAACTACTAAGTGTGCTCCATACTTAACTACTTTAACTAAACGTGTACAGTCACTAACAACTAGGTGAACTGTACATCAAATGGTCCTTCGAGCCGGATATAACATCAAATGGTCCTTCGAAGACAAAGTTATTTTGTGAAGTGTTTTTCTTAGTGCAAACGCGAATCTGGCGACTGGCTTGCCACAAGCGGCATCCCCCAGTTGAGGTGAGAAGGTGCAAATATGCACTGGGAAGAATAAGGAGTTAAAGTAACGTACCAGCGCAAGCGTCCATTTCATAGACACTACGTGAAATTGGATGACTACAACTACTGCTAATACAACTGAACTATCGAAGACACGAACAATTTATCTTCATCTAGCTGCGCCCCGCGGTTTCACCCGCTTGGACTACAAGAAACTATTAAACTACAACGAACCTTTTATCTACAACTAAACTAATAACTGCAAGAACAAACAACCACAACAAGAACAAACAACTACAACAAGAACAAACAACTACAACAAGAACGAATAACTACAACAAGAACGAACAACTGCAAAAACTTTCAACTATTTATACAACTACATCTTCTGTTATTTACTTAAACATCTATACATTTTATCTAACTACCGTAAGCATCATGGAGGCTCTTACTCTGCAATCTTCTAGAGGGCAGCCACCAATGCTGGTGATTCCTCACAACGACCACAGGGAAGCCGGAGAACTTATAGATCTACAACATTGTTACTTTCGAGCGCTAAGGCGTGCTATGGCAAAGGTAGACTTCTCCAATGACTTGGAGAAATGGGAATTGGAGGAGCATTTGAGTATTATTAAATCAAAGTGGCAAATCATCGAGACGCTACATATTCGAATAGACCTAGCACTGAAGGGTTCGGATAAAAGCTACTACGAAACATTTGACGACACGGAGAAACAATATGATGAACTGAAACACACTTTAAGCTCAAAACTTTACAATCACGGATACAGTACGAAGACGACGCAATTAGATACACAATTACTACAACAATAATGCAACTACTCAAAGATTGTCTCACATTTTTAACAACCAAATTGTCACCATTGCACTCCAGGGACGGAATAAAATCCAACGACAAGAACACGAAGCCAAAAGCCAACTGAACTAATCACTTACTAGGCACGGAAAGGAAACTAATCTCTTACTTAGGAACACTTTTTATTACACACACACAACTATACACTCTGCTTGAACACTCGGTTAGAAGATCTCGGTTGGAAAACTCTGTTGTAAAACTCAAATTGACATAATCTACGATCTCGGGTCTATACGTAGCTAGAACGCAACGATACCGCGATTTAGAAATAACAAGCTTTTGGAGTGCCGCCATCTGTTATCAAAAATATAACATTAGGCGTAAACATTCCGCTCACCAAGGACTTGTCCTTAACAAAACTCAAACTCTTATCTATAGGGTAAAGAAAGAAAGTTAAACTAAATAACTCGTTATAAGTAAACGTAATTAAAAACACAAAAAGTAAAAAAAGTTACCGCCCACCATGACGGAAGCAAATAAAATCTTATTACACCGTTAAAAAACCGCCCACCATAGCATAAGTTTGTAAATAAATCTCGAAATCATAAGTGCAAAATTAAAATTGTTAATTTACTGGTTGGGGGTTTCACAAGTTATTCTCGTTATATATGTTACAGACAAAACTCATAACCAGTCAAAACCACTTTTGACTGCAAAAAATAGACAAAAGTGGTTTTGACCGATGCCCTTAGTTAAAAACGTTTTTGACTGATTTTTGCAGTCAAAAGTGGTTTTAACTAAGGGCATCGGTCAAAACTACTTTTAACTGCAGAAAAACAGTCAAAAGTGGTTTTGACTGATTTAAAATTTAGATTGTCAGTCAAAACTCATAAAAAGTTTAGGTGGCTAGTGAAAATTACAGGAAAATCATCAAAATAGTGTTATGAAACAATTTTAAAGTTTACGTGGTTTGAAATTCCATGATTCCAGGTCTAATAATAGTTTTAGAGACCTGCCCCTTCAGTTTAACCGGAATTTTAGGGCCACAGATGACACCAGTTACCTCTCGTCACTTAGTTCCATGATTCCAGGTCTAATGATAGTTTTAGAGACCTGCCCCTTTAGTTTAACCCCCATTTTAGGGTAACAGATGACACCAGTTACCTCTCGTCACTTAGCCCAAGCTGCCGAAATGAGGGCCTTGACGCCGCGATCGATGTCGCCGGACGCATGAAGCACAGATCCCAAGTACTTAAACTGGTATGTCCGCTCGACCATGTGACCGTCTACGCAGACAGGTGTGGGATCTGTGGTATTGCTAGCCAAGTATTCGGTCTTCGCTACGTTGACTTGCAAACCGCCGCCGTTCTCAAGCGACTCTTTCCACGCATTCATACGTCTTCCAAGTCGTCCCTTATCCGAATCCGCTAGCGCAATATCATCAGCATACATGAGCATTTACAGAGGCTGCTCGTGTGCGTTTCGGATGATTACAGACAGTGCGTCCAGTATTACGCTAAACAGGAACGGACTGAGGACGGATCCTTGGTGGACTTAGACTGTAATGGGGAAAGATTTAGTGTCACCAACAGCAGTTCGCACCATAGAATCGGAATTTCGGTACATGGCTCCTGATGGTTTCAATATAAGTTTCTGGTACCCCTTTGGACCGCAGCGCCTACCAGATCATCACGCGAGGGACACAGTCGAAGGCCTTCTGCAAGTCCAGGAACAGAAAATGCAGAGGCGTATTCTTCGTTCTGTATTTCTCTATAACGATCCTTAGGGCGAAAACAGGGTCTATGGTACCATGACCGGAACCATACTGGCCCTCCGAGACAGTGCACTCCTGCCGGATCCGAAAGTCAACTATACGCTCGTAGAGCTTCATGGTTTTCGACCTGACCTTTATACCATGATAACTTCCACACTCCTGCACAGATCCTTTGCCCTTGAACACTGGAGTAATGACACTTAGCCTCCAATGCCGATAGAATTTCAAAGTACGTAAACTTTAAACTTTAAAATTGTTTCATGACACTATTTTGATGATTTTTCTGTAATTTTCACTAGCCACCTCAACTTTTTATGAGTTTTGACTGACAATCTAAATTTTAAATCAGTCAAAACCACTTTTGACTGTTTTTTGAACGATTTTAGGGTTCTGTACCCAATTGTGATAGTGGCACGGAACCCTACGTGCGCGAGTTTCGCACTTGCCGGGTTTTTCTGTAATCACCTAGCTAATACTTTTTACTTGTTTTACACTATTTTATATTTACGTAACTTTTACATACCAACTTCACGTTCTATATTTTATAATTATTTTTACTTTACCTATAACTTGCATTTTTCAATTATTACTTCATTGTTTGTTTGTTCATTGTTTACTTAATAACTTGTAATTTTAACCTAAGTACTTTTGTTTCTCTAAGGCCTGCAGCATGTACGGTTTTAACCGCACAATATTAACGTAACTATAATTAACTATACTACAAACTGCACTACTACTACTGTAATTTAACATTTATCTTTTACTTATAACTTTAAACTATTTTTGTATATCTAAGCTGTGATCTAAGGCCTGCAGCATGTACGGTCTCAACCGTACAATATTAACTAACTTATCTTTTCTTTTACTTGGTACAATTTTACATCTTTCTCAACATTAACTTTAACTATTTGTTTATACTTATTTTAAATACTTTTACTTCATTGTATATTTCTTGGGTGTGCAGCATGTACGGTCTCAAACGACGTACAACAAACTAGCTGATCTTGCGACCTACATCTGCACGCCTAACAACAGTTCATTTACATTTAAGTTCACTTTATTGTTGCAATATGTAATATTTAGTGAGTATCGCAATAGACTTAGGACAATAGACAACTAACTAAACTATCATCCTGAGTTTTAACTAACTACTAAGCGTGCTCCATACATAACTACTTTAACTAAACGTGTACAGTCACTAACAACTAGGTGAACTGTACAGTACGGCATCTGTGACGCTTCGAGCGAATGTCCGGCTGCAATGCAGATGGTTGCGGGTTCGATTCCCGAGGGTTGCAAGTATTTATGCTTAAAAATAAATAATTGTTTCTGGTCGGGGTGTTTTATTTGTATCATAGTACAAAATTTGGTAAAAAAAGTATAATATGTAAAATATCCGTTGTCTAGTACCCATATTACAAGCCTAGTGCTTAATTTGGGGCTAGATATCGTGTGTATAACGTCGTGCAATAAAAAAAAACCTTATTATAATCTTTTATTCACCGTGTCACGTGGGTTCCCATGTGGCATAATGTTTATCGCACTCGCCCGTCAAGTGAGAGGCACAGGTTCGAATCAAGGAAAGATTTTTGTTGATGAATTTCTTTTTGTAAAATATTTTCTTATATTTTCTCTTCCAGGTGGCATACCAGACAGCCTGAACCTATACCAGTACCCTGGATTGATAGGATGCATTGAGCAGATAGAATTCATGAACGCACCCCGTGGACTCAATCTCGGCACTTCGGCTGTGGCCGGACGAAATACGCAACGATGCAAAAAGTAAGATATTTCGCTAGTATTTTCAACTGGCTTGTTCACGAAACTGGAGATTGCGGGTAGGTGTTGACATCAGTCTACCTCCTTTCGTGTGCGTTTGCTACTAGTCGTTATCGATCCTTTACTCTCATCACCTCACTAACTATTAACTCGTAAAACAACAAAAAAAATTTGGTAAATATTCTGTTTTAAGGGTTTCGTACCCAAAGGGTAAAAAACGGGACACTTTTGCTGAGATTCCACTGTCTGTCTGTCTGTCAACGTACTGTATCTAGATAGATGGATGACATGAACCGTGATAGCAAGACAGTAGAAATCTAACAACAGCAATCTAACAACAGAATAAAATAAATATATGTTTGCCTTAAACAAAACCCTTCATCTGCGCGTCCGACTCGTACTTAGCCAGTTTTGATGTGAAACATCTATAGGCGAGGGTAAACTAAAAAAATCGTGGCGATACATGCTATAGGTATATATTGTTACGTATCAATAACGCTGTGTCATGCCTACACATAGTGCTAGAACTGTTAGTTAATTTCGAGTCACTTTTTAGGGTTCCGTACCCAAAAGGGAAAAACGGGACCCTATTACTGAGACATCGCTGTCCGTCTGTCCGTCTGTCCGCCTGTATGTCACCAGGCTGTATCTCATGAACCGTAATAGCTAGACGGTTGAAATTTTCACAGAAAATGTGTTTCGGTAGCCGCTACAACCGCTAATACTAAAAACAAAATAAAACAAATATTTAAGAGGGGCTCCCATACAACAAACGTGTTTCAAAAATAACAAGGAGTTTAGTACAATGTGAGGTCGCTTCTGATTAGTTAGGACAAATCGAGTTGGTCATGGAATTCAAAATGGCTGCCCTATCTGTCAAATATACCAGTCTGCCTTACTTACCAAAGAGTTTCTTATAAGTTTCAGATTTTCTTTGTGCCAAGGTTTTTTTTTTTTGAGTGATTCGGTCGTTTGATGGGAGTAAGAATCGAAGATAAATATTTCATATTTTCCTATAAAATTTAAAAATTGGTTGTTGTAAACCATTTTAGGGTTCCGTGTCCAATTGTGATAGTGGTACGGAACCCTTTGTGTGCGAGTGTCGCACTTGCCCGGGTTTTTAAAGACTCGTTAGCCTGTACCGTAGGGATTCTGACTTCTGTTCCGAAGAAGACGGCGTTCGAATCTCGGAATGATGAAATCTTTTTGTTGGCTTAAAGATTTTGTCGAAGACATCGACAAGTTCTGTTTTGATGTTTGACATCTGCCAGGCGTCGCGTGACAGCCCACATTTTTTTAATAATATTTGTAGCATTACCAACCATGTTAGTTAAAAATCGTACACGTATAACATTTCAAAACTAACCTATCGTTAAGTAACACATTACTAACCTTTTCATGCTGCTCGGATAGTCCAATGTTCCCCGAAGTGTATCCTTACTTCGAAGATGTGGAAGTGTTTGAATCTCCACCACCAGGATATTTCAGCTCCAACCCTAAGACCGAACCCTTGAATTCCCTCCTCATCCTACCTTTCCTACTACTAATCTATTATGCGTATTGAGGATTTCTTGTTATATTGTGGATCCAAGGTGGGTGGGTCCATATTGAACTAATATATACCCTGTTTCAGAAACTTAGATCAAAAATATATCCCATATATTTATTTGAAAGTGACAGCTCATTATTTACTTTTTCCTTTAAAATTGACAGTTCTTTGTTTTGGATCTAAGTTTCTGAAATGAGTAGGTACTATCAAAACAAAAGTCGATATACACCGTAATGTCTAATTTCCGCTTGTAAGGTAAATTTAGGTTCACTTAGTAAAGATACCTACGACTTTTTATGGATTTATCTATATCAATGTGTGTATAATTTGCTTATTCCACGCTCGGCGCTCGGTTCGAACGAATCTTTCGGCTAACTGGATACCCACTTTTGTTGTTGATAGTATATAATGATTAAGCACATATTATGCTGGGTACCTAGTAGTACCTACTGACCAGCGGGGTTATAAAGGTAGTTTAGCAAACCGTTCGAGCGTGCGTATCGATCGCCGATTACCGTTGATTTCATTTGCTTTTGCTCGTTCAGTCTGTACCCAGTTTTATAAATCTATACCTGTCATATACTGGGTGTTGGAGTTTATGGAGCAGCTGCTTATATAGTTTAAACGTTGTTTTTTATGTTGAGTTAATCTTTTACTGAAAAAAAAAATTTTTCAAATAAAGGCAATGTTTGATTGTAGTTAGTACAAACTAAATAAAGGATCAATTTGGGGTCAATGACCTCCAACTCTCAGAAACAGCTGATTTTCAAGTAAATTTTAAACTTAAATACTTCGAAAACTACTTCGAATTTCCAAAAGCGGTAGTACATAAAGTTGTTCGTCTAGACGTGTAGAACAACATATATAAGCAGCTGCTCCATAAACTCCAACATCCTGTATATAAAAATAAATAATCGTTTCGTATAAAATATATTTGAATCATATTGTAGACTTTATCTGTGTTTTTTTGTTTATTTAGTTTTGCTTATATTTATGTCTAATCTTTTTGTGTTTTTTGCAGATCTCCGGGAAGAATTTGAAAACGAAATCGATACCGAAATCTCTACTTTCATAGTTAAGTGATTACTATAAGTTATATGGATGTCAATTCTATGCTTTATGCCGTACAATCGATGTTATATTAAATTAATAATATTATACCTGCAGTTACTAAATATTGGTCTCAGATAGGTACCATTTCCGATCTATCTTTCAGTAGAGATTCTTCAAATTCTGTTTAGTATTAAGGTGTCAACGAACAGACAATACTATTAAGTATGATAAGTTAAATGTGACTAAGAAGTCGAATAATAACTGATTGTTAAAAAATGGTGCCATAAACGTTAGTTAGGAACGATTAAGCAATTCTATTTTATTTTACTTTCATTTGCGGAAATAGGTATCTATAGTTAACTCCGACCATCCCGATCCGCGAAGTCGTAAATTCGAGGGATTTTAATCTGTTCGTGTCATATGCGCCAGAAAGCAAGTTATTCTCGCGGGAACTAGGAATTTTCATGTCGTGAGCGCTAAAGATCGTATATTCGTGAGAATTAGGACTGTTCTCTCATGCGCGTGCGTTCAAATCATTAAATAAGTACTAAAATTCACGCAATATTAATACTTGCTATTAATACCATTTCTTCATCTGTCGCGAAACTTGGAGGATACTGGTATCTGCTAGAGTAAGTTGTTTCGATTTTGCTTCGAGTACATTCTAAGTTTTGCTTTACTTTTGAAATCCCAGTGATATCGATAATGATTGTGCCAAATACTTAATTGCAGCGGCTTTTGTACTATTTTTTTTATCCACTGCCATTTTTTTATCCTCGTTTTCTTATAGGTACGAATAAGTTCTTATAACTGTTTCTTTGCTTCTTTAAACAACGAATAATTTTTAGTATGTACTTTGTTTTGTTTGGAATGATGATGGTGGCATTTAAACTTAATAAGTAAACTATCGAATTATAGTAAAATGCATTCTAAATGTTGTTATTATAAATATAAAATATGGTTAGCTTGGCCATGGCCGAAATTGTGACATTTCTTTAAAACTTGTTATACAATAATAAATGTACTGATGTCTTATATTATAATACTATATGTTTATTCTATTGTGTATCTTTACCAGTGTATACTATTGCTAAGTGAACAAATGCAACTAACATAAGATAATAAATTCAAATAAAATACTTGTACTTCTGTTATTATTATTTAATTGTAACCCAAATGCATAAATAATTAAGACCGCGCTATGATTTGTCAAATTTTGACTGATGTACAATACCTATTGCAACATCAAGATAGATAATTTTTCAGCTAAAGCTTCGCTGAGGAACTTTAGTAAGCATCATTCAATTTAAGGAAGATTTATACCAGACCGTGCCGTGTCCTCCTGTTTTCATACAAAAATAGCCCGCGCCCGCCCCGGCTCGGCCTGGTCTAGCATACATCATTCTTTAATCAATCACTGCCATGACAGGTGATCATGATAGATTCTAGTCAAATGTGATCCTGTAATTCGCAGCCAATTTCGTTGTAGCCTCTGGCCGTGTCAAAATTGTCTTAAATAAATTTATATTCACTATTTCCAAGTTATACTGGCTCAAATTGCCCTGTAATGCTGGCAGAAAGGCCATAGAAATTTATCTTGTCAACTGGCATACATTTGCACGACTTAAGCATAGACTGATGAAATTGAATGGCGCCTATAATTGATATTTTACCCCGCGTAGGTCTGACTTGATGCTGAATGAATATCGAGTTAAAAAGTAGGATAAATCGGCTAGCATGATGCCACGAGAAACATTTTGTCGTATAGATACCGTCTCTTTTCTACTTGTTTGAGAGAAAGGGAACCTTTATGTCGATTCGATAAAACGCCTCGTGCAGCCATGCTAGCCCAGCTATAGTCTCTACCTAACTAAATAGCACATTTTAATGTAAGCAAATGTTAGAGAAGCAAAATTAGAATGAAATAAATTCAAATAGAACTAAACTGCAGTAATCGGCTTGATTGATTGATTGATTGATTTGATTGATTGTCACTCTACCTAGACTCTAAATTCTGATCCAGGGTCTAGTCTAGAGTCGAACGCCGGAATAACCCAGACAGACTGTACCTAAGTAAAGATAGAGCAACTATGTAGGTAGAGAATAAAATGAAATAATCTCGGCGCGGCAAGCAGGCACGTCACCTTGACTCATGAGGTGATCGCATTTGAAATGGACAACGATCCTCGTTAGCAGCTAAGACGAATATGTTTTATGCATATTGATAAAAACATCCTGTACCTATCTATCTATGATTCTATATGATATGATACAACAACCAAAGTATTCCTAAAACCATACTAACTAATTTAGAAAAACGCCCACTAATTACCTTAGCTACCGATAGGTACATTTAAAGGTCAAAAATATTTATGCAGAAGGTAGAAATAAAGGTCACGTGTGGAACCGCAGCACTATTGGATTTCAATTCAACGTAGGGTTTCCTAAGACGAAAGCCTAAAGTTTTTAACCAAGCAGGCACATTAAAAAGTATTTAGTACTTACCTACTTATCATAAAGTACTAAAGGTCAAATATATTTACACAGAAGGTACGAGCAAAGGTCGCGTCGTATACCCATGGCTTGGTGAACGATAATGTTGGGACTGCGTACCAGTACCTATCGCAGTGAAAGCCTCCACTTTCATGTAGGTGGGGCGGCTGTACCGCGCGAGGTGGTGCGCTCGCCAGTCCGTCGACAGATGCGTTTCGCGCGGTACGTGTGCGCGATGACGATTGTTGGGTGGCTAGTTGTACTTGCGGCTAGTGCGGCGGCGGCTGCGGGGGGTGGCCGGTTACCGCGGACCTCGCTTCCCGCGGCTACTACGCCGACTCCCGCCTCGATCCCGCCCAGGCTTCCGCCCCGGAATATCACCCTCTCATCCAGATCCTCCATCAGAAACAGGTCAGTGGTAAAGCGACCCTTGCTGGTAAAAGTATACTCTATGCCTTATTAGATAGGTAAATAAGATGAAGTACCAAGTCATAAGGAACACGTTATTTTAGAACTCCAAAGTGTAGGTACACTATGGATTTCTGAAATTGTGATGGAGCAAAGTTGCTCAAATTCAAAGTTCCACTAATTGTCCCTAAAAGTACATCTTTGATTGAATAAAAGTAAATTTACATTGAGAATTGCGAAACTCTACGTCGGATATCCACTTTGGTTGCCTGATTGAACATAAATTAAAGTTGTTATAACTTTAATTGGAAAAAATTATAAGTACTTTATAATATTTATTTATTTTATGACTGACATCGCCAATAAGATAAAAAGGTAAGATTTAAATAATAAATAACAGATATCCATTGATAAAAATCTCAATCTGATAGTTGTTTAGCGGCAATAAAAATGAATTTTGAATGGGTCGTAATAATCGAGTGTTTCTTATTAAGCAACTCTGCGTAAGCACACAGCTTTTGTGCTTAAACTTGTCAAGTACGACTAGTACAGTCCTCTCTACCTACCTACTCGTACTACAAACGAGATATCGACGAAATTTTGTGCCCCAATTCTGTAACGTGTTACATTTATTGTAATGTGTCACATCTACATGAATACATACCTGTGTTTATATTAGATATTCGTGATTTTATCGATGTTTTAATATTGATGCCTTAATTTCTTAATACTTACCTACTTGTTAGAAAGATTGTATGTACACAAGTAGATTGTATATTTGTATTTATATAGGTAGCAAAAAAAGATGGATTGTATAAGTACGCAAGGTAGATTATATATTTGTTCGTACAGAAGTAGATTAAAAAAATCTACGGATAATAATGAACATATAGTTGATTTATCTCTGATCCTAATATGGAAATAAACGATTTTTTCGGTTTTAACGCATTGCTTTTGCATTTTTCAAACGTCGCAAGTTCGGGTGTTTAAATGAGTTTCATTTCATAGATAATGTTGGTCAGGATTATTAGCTTTCAATTTCAACTACGATTACCTAGTTAAGTTACCTCCCGCAATACAGGCTTAGCGTGACGATCACTAGATTAAATATAGCTTTTTCTCTTCAATTAAAGCAGTACTATTACCTAACTAGCAGAGTCCCGATGTTTCACCGCGTAAGTCCGCATCCCGTGGGATTTTCCAAAAACCCATTCTTAGTGGATACCTTCACACCACAAACAACACACTCCCCAAATTTTATGGCTCTTACTATCTTGAATCGGGTTTGGGCTCTGCGTTGATATATAGGTCAGTCTGTACTTTGAATTTTAAAGGTATATATAAACATAAACACATTTTCTTGTTCTACGGAGAACGTTGCAGCGACACATAGTTTTTTTTTACCAAAATTAACATAAAAATCCAATTAAGTTCCTACAATATGTTGTATTATCGTGACGAAAAACAAAACCTCTGATTATGCGACTACGCAACTGAGAATAAATAAGTACTAATATCGGAACATAATTTTGTAACAATACATTAATGAACGAGCCTGTTCAAGTTACAAAACGACGAGTAGTACATATTTTGTTTTAAATGTTTTATTATTTTATTTACGGTCAAATATTCTTACAAAAAATCTAACATCGACTATATCTACAGGTGCCGGATGCGCAGCCGTCGATTTTTAATAGAAGTCCCACGTAAATGTACTGCGCGAACTTACCCGTTCCACGTCAGTATTTTTTAAAGATATTTCTCGGCACCAGTACATATCTACTTATAATTATTTACCTACCTAAACACAAAAGTTTTGAGAATGTTTGATACCAATAAGAAACGGCATAACAATGAATCTAACGATTGCAATGATGGAAGAAGCTATAACAGAAATTATATCTTTTCAAATATGAAATTATTTTAATAGTTTTAATTACCCCTTCCGCTTTCGATTTCCGTTCGTTTATAATGTTCTCTGTAATTATTTCACTACAAGTATTTAACGAAAACAGATTCAATCTTTGAAAAAATCGTATATTCTAAAATTATTATAATTTTTATTGTTCTGCTTGTTTTAAAACAACGCGTTCATACCTATGTATACTTGTAATTGTATATGTGTTGATAATAATAGGTATTAAGTTTTGGGAATATTTTAAAGTTTCTTTTTCTTTATTATAATTATAATGTTTTACCCATGCTAAGGTTATGTAACCACTATAGTCATTGTCATGAGATAATTGGTTACCAAGTTCAAAAATGATCCAGCTTTCTGTTGAATTATTTCATCACCACTTTCACAGCTACACCGGTTAATTAAAATATTTTAATTGATTTCTTTTTTTAGATCTTTTTAACGTCCATATAACTGTACTTATGGTTTAATGTTAAAAATATTAATTAAAATTTAGAAATTTAATAAAATTCGTTAAAAGAACAATTTTTTGGTGGGATTTTAACACGTGACATTCGCATCACATTTGCGAAGTGGTGCTCTATGGGACCTAAGGTTGTGTTTACACTGACACGAGACTGACTAGAGTGGAGAGGAGTGGACTGAAATCTCCACTCTGCATCAGTGGAAACAGTATAAGTGGAACGAAGCGGACTTTCAAATACAGACCCGAGCTGGACAGAAAGAAATCGAGCGAGCTGTGATTACTGAGAATAGGCTAATACCGCTCCGCTTCGTTTCAATGGAAACAATTGCCACTTTTCAATTTTCACTGCTCTTCTCCGCTCCACTCAGTTCAGCTTCGCGTCAGTGGGAACGCACCCGTTTTCTGCTAATACAGATCATACAATATTACAGTCTAATCTTTTCAGACAAGTCCCAAAATAGTGCATTAGTCTCACATTAAGGTCCGCATCAAAAAATTAAGATCCTGTCACCTGGGGTAAGTGCGGAAGTGCTTTGAGGGAAGGACGGCAAGCATCAATTTACCCGAAACTAAGGATTATATTTATAAAACCGACAAACACTATACTTACATATTCGCATAGGCAACACCCAAGAAATACTAAGTACCTACTTCTTGATTAGTCGAATATATAAAACAATTTACGGGTCGAATTAAGAACCTCCGCCTTGTTTGAAGTCGGTTAAAATGGAAATTTGCCGCACTTACCCTAAAACCGCACTTTCCCCAGATGACTTACAACTTTTGTATTACAGCGAGTTCGCGTTGAAGTCTTTTATATGGATATAATGTTTTGTATGACACATTGAGGCACAATCTCTTTTCTGTACGTATATAAACAATCACCCGCGTAAGTCCCGATCCCGTGCGAATACCGGGATCAAAAGAAGCCGTGTTACTCCTCGATATTATAGCTTTCTATTGGTAAAATAATTTTAGAAATCGGCACAGTAGTTTTTGAGTTTATTCATTACAAAAATACAAACACACAAAAATACAAATATTTCCTCTTTCTTTATAATATTAGTGTAGACTAGCAGCGCCCCGCCGATTCACCCGCGGAAATCCCTGTCCCGCGGGAATTTCGTGACAAAAAGCAATCTATGTCCAGATATCTGGCGATTTGGATTATAGATCCAGATATCTGGAGTGTGCTATCTGTATAACATGTACATTGTACAGATACTTTGTATACCTAACCTAGACATGTTATAGCTAATATTGGTGGGTATTATGACGAACTCGTTTCAAACATTCAATGTAAGACGCAATTCGACTTATATGTACGTATCTCCTCTATTTTTTTTGTCAAAGACTTGTTTTAGATATAGTTACCTATTTAAGTAGATCCCATAATAACAATATATGAATATATAACTATCGCACGACGTTACACACAGCGCAATTTAGCCCCAAACTAGCCACTAGGTTTGTACTATGAATACTATACAACGAATATACATTACTACGTTGTTTTTTTTGTAAATATAGTATACATAATAAATGATACAAAGAAAACTTCCAGATCAGACACAAATATTTCTGCGTAAGCCCCGTCGCTTACGCGGGTGAAACCGCGGGGCGCAGCTAGTATCTCATAAATGCAAGATGACAGCGAGTAGGTTGCTGGCGATAACTGCTATTGTTTTCACAAAGGAAACTGTCGTAAGGCCAAATGAGCAAGGCCTTCTTGAATGTTAATCACTCGATAGCAAAAATATCTGTATCTCTATGCTCAATAGTAGGTATAGTCATGAAAACGGAAATAAAGAAAGAAATAAAGTTACAGACTTTTACCCCGCCGTATTTATAAACAAGTCGATTAATTAGTTTGGCTAAGTAATCTATTTGTAGAGCGAGACAAATAAATTCAGTGGTTTTCAGCGTCTGCGAAAATGTGACAGAGATTTTACTTAGCCAGAGTAAGTTTCGATTCGTCTATAAATACGGGGGTTACTCGTAAGCACCCTCTTGCTTACGAGTAATACCTAAGTCTTTAACTTTATCGTAGTTTTCGGCTAAGAAACAGAGAACGGTCCCCTAATCTCCTATTTAAGGTTCTCTACCGAAAGTCTTTTACTAAGACTCCACTGTCTGTCTGTCTGTCATGAGCCTGTATCTCGTGAACCGTGATAGCTAGACAGATTTTTTTTAAGTAAGCTTTTATACGGGATGTTAGAGTTGTTCGTCTAGACGTATCATGCTTCCATGATTATGCCCCAGTTAATTATTAATAACATAATATGCTGGAGAATAATCATGGCCGATATTGCTTTTATGGCATAAACAGATTTTCTCTAATGTCTTTATTCAGGGAGGAAACAGTCGACTACGTTTGTATGGAGAAAGAGTACCTACATGGGTAGACTTTCCTATTAATCAATGGTTAAAATAGTCAATCATGTAGGTAAGTAAGTAAATAAATACGCGAGTAAGTTTTGTAATCAACGGAATTAACGGAATTAGCAATCAGTGGTGGACGCAGATGCGTGTGAGACGATGCAAAGCACTTTCTCCGTGGTATTTGTTAGCGGAATGTTGTATCGTGTCAAACGGCAATTTTCCATTGTCTTTACTTTATATAGCAATATTAACTGCTATATAAATCAAGTGTCTTAGTTAAATAATAACATTTCATATTTTAAAACTCACAAATTGTAAAACACTGGAAGCAATTAACGTCCAAGGTTGCTCGACCTTGATCAAATTTGATTGTCGTCAAATCGGTAGTTTGTCAAATCCTGCATAGACGATCGAAACAGAAACAAAAGACAATCGTAGGTTAATAAAAACAAACTAAAAACGACCGAAATTAACACAAATTACGATCGAAAAGGAAACAAAAAAATATAAAGTTGAAACAAAAAACGATCAAAACAGACGCAAAAGGCTAGTTTGTTTACAGAAGTGCACATGTCACATTGACCAGTGTTTCTGTTTTTATATCGTCTTTTTAGGGTTCCGTACCTAAAGGTAAAAACGGGACCCTATTACTGAGACTTCGCTGTCTGTCTGTCTGTCTGTCTTTTTTACTTCGTTCGTATTTGGATCTATTTCGATCGTCTTTTGTTTATATTTCGATCGTATTTTGTTTTTATTTAGATCGCATTGATTTTGATCACGTGGTGTGTATTACTTTAATGCTCAACGTTTCGAGACCTTTACAGGTCTCTTCTTCAGGTTTCTTTTCATGTTGATACCTATTCTTGCAAGTGGCCCTTGAACGTGTATTAGTTAGGTAACTACTACACGTTCAAGGGCCACACGTTCAAGGGTTGGTAGGTACCAACAGTCCAGGACCATCCAACCGTTTCATTCAATATATTTTATTATCTCGCAAAAAATTATATCAACGATGTATCAATAACATAAAGTTTTGTGAACGTCATTGACATATGGATATATCCAAAAATATACTCGTCAAATTTGCATTACGACGACACATCATTAAATAAGTAGGTATAAATATGGGAAAATACCTACAATAGTGAACGACATAATGCGTTATAAAAATCGACGTGTGTGATATCTCAGATTACCAAAATTAGTTCAAGGATTTCTCTAATATGAAGAAGAATAAAACCAATAAAATGAATTATGTTTTTTTTATTATATAACCACTATTACCTTTACTTCGTTTTTTAATTTCAGACTACGATCTGACGTTTTGTTCTTTGTATTTGACATTTTTTCTTTAGGAAGATGTGTCAAATCATAGTCTAAAATTAAAAAGCGAACCATACCTACTGATTTCAACTATCAGATGTGGTTAAAGAATACCGATATGAACAATTAATATGGGGAGTTTAAGGAGCAGCTTCTTATATACCTACTTTGTTCTACATGTCTAGGTGAACAGCTTTTTGTACTACGACTTTCGGAAATTCGAAGTAATATTTGTGTTTTAAGTTTACTTGTAAATCAGCTGTTTCTGTGTTGGGGTCAATGACCCTAAATTGTCCTTTATGTTGAGATTTGATGGGATCAATCGGCTAAATTAGAATTATTAGAAACTGTCTATTTAAAAATATTTCTACTTATCCTTTGACGTTTCATGTCAATGCTACTTTTATTTATCCTGGTGATATTCTAACGTGATCGTCAATTATTCATGTGAAGTCGCAGGGTGCTGTTAGTATTATTATAAAACATAAATTAATCTACACACAGCTGAAATCGATTTCGTAAAAACGTAAAAATTAACATGGAAATTAGACAAGTCATGGGTTAATATTTATTAATTTTAGTTGGTTTTATTATAGCTCGATCTGCTTGAATATCAATCATTTGAATCAATTTGATTGAAAATTGATACCAATTCTAATATATTAATAAATTTAAAGATTCATCAAAATGACCCAGAAAATCTTGAATTTTAAGTCTTTGCGTAGCATATTTCGCCTTATATATAGTGGTAACATCCATATTATACTTACATATTTTGACTGTAACCAAATTCATGGCCACATTCACTTCCTTTAGTTATCGAACTAAACACTTGGTTACTGAGCGAGTATCTACCTACCTACATTTGACTAGATGAGATTATATATTCTATCCTCAGGCAATATTTTTACTAGTTTATTAAACTAGGTTATGTTTATTAAGTAAGTACCACTTATTATAATATCTTGTTCAACAATCATAATGTTATCCCAACTAACATTACAATATAATTCTGTACATCTAGAAAACAACAAATCATCCCATCCAACTTCTAGTTGTCGTTGTAAGCAATTTTTCGATTCGTGATTGAACCAAAATTTCGTAAAATATCGCAATCAACCGTCAAATTTGTCCGATCATACCTCGACTAATCTAACTTTATAATTATCAAGACCAGATTTACATAAAGTTGCTTATCGTGCAAATATCTATTTATATTATTTGTTAGTACTTAGTTTAAGTAGTAGCCTCGGATCATGATGAAACCATTCCGTCGGCAGATCACTAAATTGCTCTTATTAGACTAGCAATAAATGCAAGATTTTGAAGTCTAACATCTAATAACATTCTATAATAGATAGGTGCCGTCTACTACAGCGACAATAATTACGTACCACGGATTCGGTCTATTATCTATTGCAATCCTTATAATACCTAACATGATACGTACTAACGAGCTGCTTACTTTCTACATTGTGTATTTATTGTAAATGTTTTTCATTGAAGATTGAATGATCAAGCCGGTGAGGTGTGGAGGTGAGGTCTGGCCAATAAACGAGATCAAGGTTGAAACCCGTTATTGTTGCTGCTCTAACGTTAATTATGATCTCTATAATATCGTCGGTAATGGCTGAATAGCAGCGCGCCACGGTGCGGAGTAAGCGAGGCATGATATGCAAACATAATAAAGAGATTGCGTGCCCTCGGCGTCTTCATTTCGAGACATAATCAACAGGCCAATACATCTAATGCGCTTGATCGTTTCAAAGGGACATTCTCGCAACCAAGGACGAACGGCAGCGCTCAGGGAATGCAATTAATATAAGCGAACTTTGCTACTAAAAATGTAGGCGAACAAAAAGTGCATTCGGTAGGTGTAGGCACGTTGGCGGGGCCGGCGCGGCGCGGCGCTCGCGCTGATCCATCGCGGACCGTGGACTGTTTCTACTAAATGTCAATGCCAAGATATGTTTATTTAAATACAGGAAGAGGTGACTGGGCGTTGCGTTTACGTTCTTCTACTCTTGTTACTTATCTATGTATCTATTTTAAGGACAAACATAAAGCAGACGTCGTCGTTAGCATTTGATAGTATGTACTATAATTAGATTTGCTCATGATAATTTTACACGTTGCATCGGTCGTAAATAATTGCAGGGAGATGGTGAACCGTACCGAAGTCGTATCTATCGAATTTCAGCTGGTCATAAAAGGGCTTGTTCATTGCCTTTCTTCCCTTATGAAACGCTTCTAGGATTCCACTATTCATATTAGCATTTTAAGTTACTTCACGCCACATTTTGCTGTCAGTTAGCATGCTAATATTTCCATCGACATAAATTTAGATAGATATGAATCTGTCGGCCGAGCAAGAGCGCGGGCGTGTTGGTGATATTTGAACAATTTCAGCATCGAGTTGGTAGCTTTTGCCTTTGTGTCGACCGACTACTGTTTGAATCGGCCGATAAATAATGAACGTTTACATTAAAATGTAGAATGTCGGTGAACTATCAGGTGCCAGACAAGTATATAGTGAGCGAGGATTATTACGGGATTCTGGTGGTTGTTCCGGGTTATGCTGTTGTCATGATTGCCGTTTTGCCCCCTTCTACTCAACCTATTTATTTATATTTGATTTTGTATGCAATAGATATCAATAAAGTAAGTTATCTCAAGGTAGTAGGTATGCAAGTACCTACATAATCATAAAATGATTCTTCTTATGCACTTTTTAAAGAACATAGGCGGTCTTGATATCACCCAACTAAAACGTCTAAAAATGAGTGTATAACGAATGAATTTCTATATTTTTTTTGTGGTTTTTGACACTATTAGTTTATTCAAAAGGACGAACGTTTTTAAAATAAAAAAATAAGTTATTATTACTATTACTTCAACTTCCGATGCACCATATTTAGACTGAAACTTTTTTTTTTTCTTTTTTGGCCCCGGACTCTCGAGATGCCATTTGTCGAGATACTGAAACTTAATGTCAAAACAACTTAATTATGTAATGCTGTTATTGTAATTGCGTGTAACGTCTATATTTTAATCAGGTATGTATTTTATTTTCTAATATCAAAAAACACGCAACTGTTTTTTTAATTCCTCATTAATCCAACATGGCGACAACGGCCGAGAAGGCTATTTTAAAATACTCTTATCTTTTTAACTTCGGTGATATAAGGTGTTTTAGTTAGTTTTATGTATTCTGGGACTTCTGTAGATTCTTCAAGTATTTTTTTTATATCTAGACGCCTAAGTTTTAAATTGATAAAAACGTTGTTTGGCGACCTGCCATTGTTCTTTTACGCTTCCGTTGTTTAAGGGCGTTTATTCCATTCTCTTTCTCCATACAAACGTAGTTTACGTTTTCCTCCCTGGATAAAGACATTAGAGCAAATATGTTTATGCCTACGTGACTATTCATCTTCCGAATTATTTTTTTCATTTTTTTTTATTTTATTATTATTTTAATTAGGAAAAAAAAAGTTCGTACATTGACAAGACATGACAGATATAGGTTTTATGGCATAAACATATTTGCTCTAATGTCTTTATCCAGGGAGGAAAACGTAAACTACGTTTGTATGGAGAAAGAGAATGGAATGAACCCTCTTAAGTTTTGCTATGAAATAAGTAATAGGTACTATATGTACTAATAACTTGCATTAAGTTTTTAAGTAATTTTATTAGTACGTTCTGAAATGGAATTTGTATTGGCGTTTGTTTTTATTCCTATTTAGCAGTTGCCTATTACATTAGTTAAGAACCTGAATACTTCTCATTCCTCCGAGATATTTTGTCATGAACAAGTTTGTATTAAATCAGTTTGTAAGCAGGAACTGGACACAAGGTGTTGAGACATACTTTTGTCAACGTTCGCATTGTTATATAGTTGATAATAAAGTGCGTTACAACTACATTGAGAATAACTTGTCTTAATATCCGCAAACTACATTATTTTAATGAATAAGAATAATTTATTGTTCTATTCTAACTATGTAGGTACATTTGTCTTAAATATGTACTATATTAATGCACAGTCTACTCGTTTCGAGCTGTTTCGAGCATACATAATAATGTTGTATTAAAATATAATAATTTAATACTTAAGTTAAATCTAAGTAACCAATATCAATTTTTGTACCAGCACAACAAATTATTGGTTCTTTTTTGCTATAAAAACACATTACTCATTTCAACATAATTTATGTGTTTTATAAAATATGATTTGATACGTGAATTTTTTGCTTTAAAATGAATGCCTCTACTTTTTCATCTGAAAACTGTACCGTGTGAGATCACGGAATAAAGTAGGTATCAACCTACTTTATTACTAATTTTGCATAGGTTCGGTAAAGCTTTTGAAGTTGTGTAAAAGTAATTTCTTGCAAAACTACCAAAAATTAATTGCGGAATCATTTTCGAGAAAAATAGATCCATGCAATAGCATTTTTGAGACATTTTAAAATAATAGAATACGTGCCACGGTAGAAAGCATTCTTTATTCGCCCTAAAATCGCGCTGACTATAGAACTGGACAGACTGACTCGAGGCTCAATATTATTATGGGATATGTTCGAATCCGAATAACCCCAAAATTACGGGGTAAACATAACATTTTATTTATCTTGACATTGCGTCTGTATGACAAAATCAATCTCTCGCCTCTTAATGAAAAAAACTTAGACGTGCTTCCGTTAGTTAGTTAATCGGCAAGTTACAATCTAACTAATCCAATCACGTCAAATATTTACGTAATTTTCTTTACAACCGGAAGTCTCGTAAATGTTACTGCGGTAACCTATATATTTAGTACCTACCTTACGTGCTCTACTTATGGGACTAGGTTATGTAATTTGAGTAACTACTCAATAAGTAATGGTAGCAAAACAGTTGTAGGTATAAATACGAACAAACACTACACATTTAAAAAGCGCGGTGCAATCCGCGCGACGATTTGCTTACATTCCGAGCTGAGTCCGTGGTTTTGTACTCTCATTTTAATCGACATCTCTTGAACTATTGAATATGTCGATGTTATCAAATCAACGAGTCGTCTGCTTCAAGTTTAGGGGTGATTGCCATCAAAATTTAAAAAATCTCGCGTGGTTTGCACCGCGCAAGTCATTCCTTTGCAGGGTACTATTTGTTGACAACGAACGTGGACATCAGCTTTAACCCTGTGGCTACATTATCGCGATTTCGCGAAGATTCGCGTTGTCACTACTCGTGTGGCTAAAGAATTCATCCTATCGCGAAGTTTTAGATAATCACGACGTAGCGAAGATGTGGTCAAGCACTTCGTCGTAGATCGAACACGAAGTTTTTACAGCGACAACGCAACACGAACCTATAACAACGAATTACGAATACACCAGACCTACTGTCGCCCAAGAGGTTTCAACTAGTCGATGACTCCAAATCAGTATTATTTATAACTATTAAGATTTAATTGATATAAATTGGTCTATTTTGAACCGAATAAATAATAACGATCGATTTAGTATCTAATGAAATGTAAACTGCATTAATTGCTGAATAAACTTTTTGTTAAATTGCATAATTTTATTAATGCCAGTCTATGGTTGCGTACTGCGTAACTTCATTTAACAGTAACTTCGATTGTTGCGTAAATTGAAAACGTAAACCCTATTTAAATCGTTACATGTTTGATCCATATACTATGTATGTGCACTATAAATATCGGTAGCTCAAACGTTGGCAGGTACATTATAGAACGCCAAGGTGTATCAACTACTTTTTTCTTTGTTTTTTTTTTTTTAATTTAAGAATACGATCTGTCGTTTGGTTCCTTTGTATTTGTCATTTTTCTTGAGGAATATGTGTCAAATCGTAGTCTACATTTAAAATACGAAGTATAGGTAAACTGCGATTTTACTTCAATCATAAAATCGTGATACTTACAATTTTTTGCTATGTTTTGTTACTTCAATGGTTATCCATCCATAGCCATTTTGGCTCTCAGATTCGTCTCGCAGATAGTAGGTATTCTAGGTACAAGTAAATAGACAAAAATAGCCGCAATGTGTTTCTATATTTTAAACTGTCGTTTTAAGTCGTTGATTGCTGGATTGTGCAATTAACAAAAAAGTTTCTCTTTTACAATTTCGATACTTTTAGGAGAACGTAATTTGATGTATAGTTATGTGTAAGCATCAGACATATTCTACAGCATAATTAATAACATGTCACCAGTCAAGCAATAAGACAGTGCCTACTTCAAGCAAAAAACAAAAGTTCCAATAACAACACTATAGAAAAACCTTTTTAAACTTACACTATTTCCGTCAATCATTTTTTATTAGACAACGGTCTAAATGGCATTATAGATAATCGTTTTTATTAATTACCTCGAGGTTTCGGCAAACGGGTCACACCGGCCGTGGTCCCGAGAAAACGTCCGGCCGTTGTCCCGTCTTCTCGGGACCACGGCCGGTGTGACCCGTCTGCCGAAACGTCGAGGTAATTAATAAAAATGAACACTATAGAAAGCCATAACATTAATGTATTGACTAAAATGTGAGCAATTTAAACAGCAGCGACAAACACATGATCAAACCCGCTAAACAAGAGTCTCATACCATTTCTTGGCTACATCTTGGCTGTAGACACGTACCTATTGCCATCCGCAACGTTTTAGCGACACAATTGGCGTCATCAATTCCTTGATTTCACGCTACGAAGACGCGCCGTCACTGGGACTTATCGATGCGCGTATAGCCATAGTACCTACATAGATAGATGTTGTGATGAATTTTATCATATAAATCATAGAAGTCTTTACTTTCTTACGTAGCATCTTTTATGTAAATCGATGATTGTTTCAACTTTACTATCATTTCTACTTATTAATAATTTCCGTATATTATTAATTTGAATTTTGAATACATAAATCAAAGTTTTGTAATTAAAATTATAAGATTTATGTTAAAATAATATGCTAATTTGTGAAAAAGTGTTGTCTGTTCGGAGTTTTGTATCGGTTAATTGCATTTATTAAATGTAGATTATAAAGGTAGCCACCTACTCTACAATATAGATATTTGTGTATTATATAGGTATACATTTAAATAAAAAGCTTTATTGGCCAAAATTCTATGATCGTTGCTTGCAAGACTTGAATCCCCGACCTTCCTTTTTCTAACGAGGAATAAATATTAATACATTTATAATAAGTATTAATTACATTCCATAATATCATAATATTAGTCAGTAGTTTGTAATTTTGCACCCATATCTACTGTTGTTACTAGAGATTTATCATTTCATCATCATTTCGAGATCATTTTAGACAAATTGTATATTTCTCTCTTCATATCACCCGAAGCCGTTGCAAAGCGTTGTCCTTTAGACTTCTACAAAATTCGATGCTTTACTAAATATTAAATACGTAAACTGAAATTAATACTCATACCTATTTAGTTACGTCATAACATAACACATAATACGCTGTGTCCTCTACTGCAAAGGTTAATTTTTAATGCGGAAGTTTAACCTATTGTGCATTAACATTTTTACCTACAGAAAGTTTAGGTGTAAAAATACCTGCCTGCATAAACTGCCTGCTTATCTATTTCAAAGCTAAAAACTACGACAACGCCTCGGCGCTCGTCCTCCTTTATAGGCGGTATAAATGAGCTAAACTCAAAATCATGACATGACCGAATGCTTATAATTTTTTTAATGTATGGATTGTAGATGTCATCGTTTCGTACAATTTAGGGCAGTTTCCAGACAAATATGTCGAAGGTATGGAAGCCTATCCGCATTTTTTCCAAAACAGTTATTTTTTGTCTAAATTGTGTATACGCAGTAGTGCGTATATAATAATTGTTATAGACTTTGAAACAATAACAAATTTTTGAGAGCAAAATCCTAAAGGGACCTAAGACCTTTTACTAAGACTCCACTGTCCATCTGTCTGTCTGCCACCAGACTGAATCTCATGAACCATGATAGCTAGACAGTTAAAATTTTCACAGATGATCTGTGTTCGACTTATGTTCGAAGTGATGAGACGCATAGGGAACGATACCGCAACCTTTTAGATCGCAGTACCAACTGTGCTACAGAAATAATTTCTTAAAATGAACAACAAGTAAATTAAGTTTACCTAGAAACAAACCAGCCCCCAGGTAAGTCGGTGTACGATGTATTCAGCTCAATAATTAGGGATCAACAAGTAGATAGGTGCAGTAAGCCAGTAACAGTGTTTAACAATTATCTTCACGAATTGTCGTGTCGAGACGAGGTACTAACATGACTAGCTGTCGAAACAGCCTTTCGTCGAATAATAATTTAATGAAATTATGTTCGAAGTTCGACATCGTTTCGACAGTTCGGTTTATGATTGTTACTTGAATATAACCATTAGTTGTTGATGAGGTATTCCTACTTAAGTAAACTTCCAGAGTCCAATATATTGAGATTACGTACGTATTATATCCGTTGTCTAGTACCCATAGTACAAGCCTAGTGCTTAGTTTGGGACTTGATTGCGCTGTGTGTAACGTCGTGTAATATTTATTTATTTTTTTATTTATTACAATGTTGATAGCTTGAGATAAAATAGAACATTTTATTTTATTTTTCACATCGCCCATCCCTTTCCGTCTTCTCCATTCAATGGTTGTTTGGAAGATATAGTCCATAGGGTGCCATACGCGATTAGGCCGCTCGTAGTGCCACTCTAGTTTTATCTTTTTAATACGTTAAATTGGAGGTCGTTAAAATTACATTGTGATTTTAGTCGGAAGAAAACAACCGTTTCTGTGACAAATTCTTTTTTTTTTCTTTTTACGTAAAGTACAGTGGATGCCCTACAGCTACACTTTCTTTTATCATTTCAGTAAGTTATAGACAGTAGAAAACTAAAAATTCATTTTATCCCCAAAACTAGCAACAAAATAAAAATTAACAGGGTGAAACTGCATGCGGGGTTTATAGTAGATATAGTTAAAACCGATCCGATGATCCCAATGGAAAAGTGGAACTTGCATCTTTCATACCCGCACCTACTGCTAACGTTACCTGCCTATTATATTTCCATCTCATTGTCTGCACAAAGCAAAAAGTAAATTGGTCTCACCTCTCAACTGAATATGAGATCAATCATTTGAATGACGAACGTAAAAGTCACTGTTAATTCGACAATATTAATAAACAAGTCCGTCATTTCGGACGACAAACACTCAATCGGCCGATATTTAAAGGCTAGGAGAATCTTTGGCATTCATTTATCGGCCGATATTTTAAGGCTAGGAAAATCGTGGGTATTAAATTATCGGCCTCTACTTACTGATACCATATGAAAGTTTATAGTCTACGAAGTTTAGCGGTCAGGTCTTGTAAAGCTTGAGGGTATTATAATTTCAAAACTTCGACCTTCAACCATCAGATTATCTAAACTTTTACATTCGAGACCGCTGAATAGATCCGAGGCTGTTGGAGTTGACATTGTGTGCATATGATTTGGGCGGCTTGAGTAACTTTTGCATCTTTTATGCGTTATAAATAACGTATAGGTAGTACATTATATGTATATTGCATATATATATCAGTTCTGTTCTGTTATCTGTGCTTTGGAACTGGCAACGAGATATGGATTTTGTGAAAATTTTCGTTTTATAATTATGTGCACCAGCATTGCAATGACGTCCTCAGTGTCGCGTTCGGGGAAGGCCCGACTGCAATGCAGAAGGTTACGGGTTCGATTCACGCCGGGTGCAAGTATTTATGCTTAAAAATTAATATTTGTTTCCGGTCTAGGTGTTTTCTATGTATCATATGTTTGTATTTACAAAAAAAAAGTATAATGATATGTAGTATATTCGTTGTCTAGTACCCACATCACAGCACAAACCTAGTGCTTAGTCTGAGGCTAGATTGCGCTGTGTGTAACGTCGTGCAATATTTATTTTGTTTTTTAATTCAAAGTCGAAATCGCATAGTAACATGTTAACAACCGATGACGGCCTCTGTGGCACGTAGGACAAAAACCCGGCAGCGACGCAGAAGGTTTTTATTCACATCCATGATACCAACACACATACTTTCGCATTCTAAATGTTAGTAGGATTACAGCAATAACATTTATTGTTATGTTTTCGTAATATTAACATAATCGTAAATTTTAATACGATCCCTAGATGCAAAACTGTAATCGCTAGTTTATAAACTAATTTGATTCCGAATTCTTACCCATTAATTGCCACTATTATTGATTATTGCTCTTCATATGAAATAGTTTTATTACTCCACCATTTTGGATCACACATTATAATATTCACAATTGGTAGACACGATTAATATAATTAAAATAAAGTGAAATGTTATGCAAAACACAATAAAATCAAATCACAGTAAAGCAGTTTTTAAAAGTACGGAGCACCTGGTTAAATTTGGGGTATTTTGAACAAACTACAATTTAAAGTTATTTCAAATTAATGTTAAATTAAATAAATATAATGTTAAATTGTTTTTACACAAGTTGTGATCTGTCGAATTGTTTTTTTTAAACAAAAATCGTTTTAGAGGAATAAAATTGTTGGACTAGTTTTCATTTTTCTCGAAAATACAATTTCTATTTGGAAATTTTGCATAGTTTTAATAAAGCTATTGAAGTGCTATTTTTTGCGAAATTACCAACAATGGGGTTGAAAACTGCCATTTGCTCACTTCAGATGGCGCTACTAATCGGTGATCCGTACTATTCGCAAACTTCATAGTTTTTTCGTAAACAAACTAAGTTATTTTAAGATATTATTACAAAACGACGCGTTGTATAGCTGTGGATTGCAAAAACATAACAAATGATGTATTCCCCAAAGATGCTTAATGAAAAAATCAGTGTACCTACCTTTTGATCTAAGGAATTAATAGTGTTCTAATGTAAACTGATAATCTGTGTAAGTGTGTGTAATCTATTCTCTTAGTAGTTTTAAGAGGATAGTCTCCATTCTCTTTCTCCATACAAACGTAGTTTAAATTTTCCTCCCTGGATAAAGACATTAGAGCAAATATGTTTATGCCACAAAATATCTGTCATGACCATGCATATACCTTTTTATTTTTTTCATTTTATTATTTTAATTAGAAAATAAAAAAAAATAAAAATAAAAAGATGCATTGTCATGACAGATATAGGTTTTATGGCATAAACATATTTGCTCTAATGTCTTTATCCAGGGAGGAAAATTTAAACTACGTTTGTATGGAGAAAGAGAATGGAGACTATCCTCTTAAGAAGGTAAGAAGGTCTTACCTGTGTAGGAATTTCTCTCATAATAATATTCAGGTTTAAAATGGGCAGTACAATACCTCGAATAGTTAGCTAGGTCTCCAAACTTGCCATTTTTTTTCTCCTTACGGCTTTTATCCACTGTTTTTTTCTTTTAGCATCTTTGGGGAATACATATTTTTTGTTGTGTTTTTGCAATCCACAGCTATACAAAGCGTCATTTTGTAAAGTTACCTAAAAATTACTGAGTTTGTTTACGAAAAATCTATGAAGTTGACAAAATCTTTGGATCACTCCAAAGTAGCGCCAGCAACTATACAACAATCCCGAAGCATTATTGAGACATTTAAGTTATATGTCTGGGCATGTACTGTACCTATGTAAAGTTTCCTAGGCGAACGTGCTATATCTTAGAGCGTAGTATTCATAATTAGTGAGTGAGGCAGTGTGGTCAAACTATGAGGTACCTACTAAAATCCACCGTATCGTATTTCGTACGACGGACGCGGCGGACGCCTTGATACCTATTAACTACGTAAATCAAGAAAAACTCGAATAATTATTAAAATTTGTTGATAACTTGCATCATTTTAAAATGCAATAAAAACACCGTTATTCATTAAAAACTTATTTCTAGATAAACATTTATTCCTCATCGAATACAAACCGGTCCACCGTCCAAATATGAATACTTAACAAGAAAGAAGAAATATTTCAGAATATCAAATGAAGTCGTGAGTCTAGGTATTAGAGGAAGGAACCTACCTATAACTAGATTTTGTTTAAATAAGGAATAATAAAACCCCATCGGTGTTCCGTCAACAGTCGTGGTCTGATAATATACTCCGAAAAAATTATCTTTTCAATTCTATAAATAGATAACTCCTAAAAATAGATCCTAAAGATGAAATGTAATAATTAGTATTAAGTAGGTACATGTACCTACCTACCTATGTATATACGACAAAGGTGAAGTGAACTCGTTGAACCGTTGAATCATAGAGTTCAAAAGTTTCGCCTGGTGGTTGTCGTTGATACGATGTGTATCGTAGAGTTCGTATTCTTGACCTATGGACAGTTTGACGTTTCGAGGCCGATTTCCTTCCATTTCTCACTAACGCTGTGATATTTTAGTATACTTGAGTAGATACCGCAGATTCTTTTGCAATTCTATTCTATAGTGTTGGTCCGGACAAATAACGGAAAATACAATAGATACCTACATAAGTAGATATAACAAATCACGTCTCTTGTGAAGTAATGACGGAATATTAATTTGTTTTAGATTTGTGCCGCTTTTCAATTTTTTTTAATGATTTGGTAAGTACAGTAAACGATGGCATGATGACCTCGGCGCAATTGACGGAGATTAGACATTCTGGCTCAGTAGGTAAGTGTCGATGATGACAATTTGCATACATTTTAAATTAAACCGACGCATACGTGCCGTCAATTTATACTGTCATTTAAATAAATCAGCCATTGCTCAGCTCGGCTCTTGAGCCCCAAGTTCCATGAATTGCAGCTCAAGAGACGATTAATTACTTAAGAGAGTAACTAAACTACTCAAGAGTGTCCATAGGCAAAACTCACGCGCTTTGAACCGAGAAGTAATTCGTTTGCGCGGTGTGTTATCTTGACGCAAGTCAACGTTGGCTTATGAATCCGAGCGACGTTCCTTGCGCGGAAGCCCTAAGATGTAGGTTAGGCCTTTGCTCAGCAGTAGGACAACGTAGGCGAACAAATCCTAAATTAAGTGAGATCCGTTTATTATCACTCCGTCTATGTTGACCAACCAGTTCCGTTTACTTTCATATAAAATAAGTCGAATTTAATAACCTAATGTCGCATATTATGGCCTATCTGTTTGGTACGCAATGTTAGTGATTTGTGAAATAATAACATAAAACATTTGTGTGTTGTTTACTCGGAATATGCTTTGTATGTAATTATCGTGTGTAATTACCTCCCTTCGATTCTTAATTGAGCCGAAACTTGTATGCCGTGGCGCTTCCAACTGTACTAAACCGCATAGCTTGTTTGAAACAGGATTATTTGTAGTAGGTACAGTTAAAATTATCAATTACCTCATTTTTACTTAAAATTCAATATTCAGCTTCCATAATACTTAATTAAACTAACCGACATGCAATTATGCCTAAAGGTAGGTACATAAGTATTTGAAATATTTCATATTTTATAGAGTCTAAGTACTGTAAAATATCTATAGACGGACTCCAAACCTACAATATGTGAATTCAGTACACTTGAGTGCCACGCAATTTGGTCAACGACCACAAGACAGGTCTACCTGTCTGTATTGTATTACCTTGTTGCTATCTAAATTGCACTGGTAATTTTTAGCGACTGCAAGTTTACTCCTTTTGCAAAAGATACTCATCCATGCTGCATGCCACTAATTTCTTAAAATGAGGCAGTATCAATGACATATGTATGTTGTTTGAAGACCCTCCTACACTACATGAAACGTTCTACTCATAGTAGGTATTCATTTGACTCAATGCAACACGTTATGAATGGAATTAGAATTTATTAGTTTTCTATGTTAACGAGTACCTAAGTAGGCTAGTAATAGTTTTAACAGTCTCCCTATTTAGTTTGCTCGCCCATGTAAAGCTGCGAATACATTAGATATTAAACTGACTTATTAGCATGATTATGATTACCTACATAGCCTGCGATTTGAGCATGTATCCTTGATAAGGCATAGCGCATTGCTTGTTAACTTAAACAACATTCAAGTTATTTGTAATAGTATGTTTTCGATAATAATATTATAATATAATGCGTCTTCTACTAGGTGTTAAAAACGAACAACCATTGATTAATATACGATTTTAAACTTACATAGTTGTTTTCACTACAAATATTATTCGATTCGTTTTGTGATCCGTTCTTTTTTACAACAATGTTTCAAGGTCAAGATTTGTACCTACAGATTTAAAAAATAAATAAAACACTAAAAAAATACGATATTGTTTTACATTCGGAGGTATCATAATTCATAGCAATAAACTATTAGATTAACTTCCTGATCCAATTTATTGACGAAACGTGTTTGATACACTCGCTGCGTTTCGCAGCGTCCGTTTGCGAGTAGGTAGAGTAACATACAAACCCGGCTAAGTGCGAGTCGGACTCGCGTACGACGGGTTCCGTACTGTTATCACAAAATCATCACGTTTGTTGTATGGGGGTTGGGGACGCCACTTAAATATTTATTCTTTTCTGTTTTCAGCATTTGTTGTTATATTGTTACACTAGCTGCGTCCTGCGATTTCACCCGCGTAAGTCCCGATCCCGTGGGAATATCGGGATTAAAGTAGCCTATGCTCAGGGTGAATGTAGCTTTCTAATGGTGAAAGAATTTTTTAAATCGGTCTTGTAGTTTTTGAGTTTATTCATAACAAACATACAGACACACACACACAAATTCAAATCTTTCCTCTTTATAATATTAGTATAGATTTATTGATAACATAACACCATCCACCATCTGTGACAATTTCAACTGTCATCCATCATCAACCAGCTATCACAGTTTATGAGATAAGTTACAGGCAGACAGACGGACAGTGTAGTCTTAGTAAAAGGGTTCCGTTTTTACCCTTTACGAACGAAACCCTTAAAAAAACGTGCGCAATAAAATATCCTTAATAATTTGGATAGATCTATTATCTATCACGTACCTACTTCTTAAGTTTCCATTGTCTTGAATCAATCAATACAAATCGCTTTACGTAGTATTTTTTTGTTTTAATTTACACCTTATTGACTTACGAATAAGTTCTGTTCTGAAGGCGATAATAGAGTACATTAGTCCGATTCTAATAATGCATCTCGGGAATTCTAGTGTAAACAGCAATCAATGAGGCCGCCCGTAGAAATCACATGCCTATTTAAAATCCACGAATTAAAGTAGATACAAAAATTGTTGAATACGTGAATCTGGGCCTATCTAACAGTATCTACCTGTAAGATACCTGTAGAGTAGAGTAGGTATGAAGACAAAACAAACTTTTGTTGCATTACTTGCTAGAAGCTTATGCTCTAGCCTTAAAAATCTGGGCTTCGTACCTACCTGTAACGTACCTAAATATAAGGTGAAGAAAAAAAAAATACGAATTCATATTAAAGACATTTTTCGGTTTGAATCGCGTGGTTTTTATTACTTTTAGCATTGTTGCATTGTTGTCTTTTAGCAGCGTTGTAACAATGCTAAAAGTAATAAAAACCACGCGATTCAAACCGAAAAATGTCTTTAATTTCAATACAACATCGCGAAAACAGAAGAAGAATCTACGAATTCATATCTCAAACTCATCACACGTGGGTCTTGTGAATGTCAGACGTAGCCATCTAAGCGTTGCTTAATGGTTAAATCAGGCAAGTACACAACACACCAAATACAACAGGTAATTTTAAGAGACAAAAAAAGAAAGATCTTTTTATAGTCTCTTGAAATGACCAATCTTGCCGTTATGATAGCCGAAAACTTGAGGCATAATCAAGATCAGACTACCGCAGTGTTTCTCGACCTTCACTATACCGGTCGAGATAGTTCTGATAAGGCAACGATTGTTGAAAACTTAAATAATGTTCTCTCAGATACGCCTAGGAAGGTTATTTCGATTGTATCGCTATTTGAAAATTGTTAGCCCTCTTATCTGCTAGTTAGCGATTATTTTTAACTAATTGATGTATTATTATAATGTTCCCATGCATACTATATTCTCTAACGATGTAGTAGGTACAACACGTACAATGAAAATATTCTTAACGAAATGTTGTTATAATATGATAAGGTTACATTTTTCTCATATTATTTAAGACATCATAATTCATTTAACAAGATTAAGGTCAATTTTTTTTTGGTTCTCAATAATTAAACGTTAGGGGAAACTGGCTATTAGTGGACCTGTGTTTTGTTTGGAGAGCCGGGAAAAACAAAACATAAAGACGTATTCATATTACAATTCCATCATAAATGCGAAAGTTTGGATCACGCAAAAATGGGTAAACAGATCTGGCTGAGATTTGTCACACGGTTAGTTAATAACCTACATTGACACATATAATACCTTTTATCCAGGTATACCTGCGAGGCAAATAAAATAAAAAAAAACATTATAAGTAAATAAACGTATTAAGTATTTTAAGTGTCTACATCATTTTGATGTTATTCACGAAGAAATAAATTTACATTAATATCTCCAATATTCTCTTAACATTTTTTGACATGTGGCTATTATAGTGAGTTATAAACTTAGGCGGTCCACTGACCGCAACCTTCCCCTTTATGATTGTTAAATGTCCACAAAATCACAATGGCGCTATTGTTATTTTATGCAGTTAAACAGGTTTTATATTAATATAAATTAATATAAACTGATAAAACACATTATTCATACATGAAACACGAAATTATTTATGTATTTAGTTCGTTTTTTGTTTTATATTTTATTTTAAAGTTATATACCTATGTCTGCTTAATCTAAAATGTATAATTATATACCTACATAATTAAATTCTATGGACATTACACAGCGCCTTCTTCTCCCCTACTTAACCCTTGTGTTATGGTTAATATAATATTTGTTGGTAAATATACCTAATTTGTATTTTATTTAATATATACGAACGTGTACTTTTTTGCAATTTTGTAACATATTTTTGTGTTCAAATTCATTTTAAATATATTATTTAGGACGTAAATTTACCAATAGGTAACTTAAATCAATAAAATTTAAATAAATCATACAATACACGTACCTATATACTAATGACTGTGGTCACATAAGAATGATCATTTTTTAAAACGCATGGCTTTTTATGTAAATAAGTACGTAATAATAAAAATGAAAAGAATTAAAAGTAGACAATTAATTACATAATGCTATTGTTTAAAATTTAGTAACACATCATTTTAATTAATAATTAGAGTTTTTCAAAACATCACGCAATTTGTTCTTGTCACATAGTTATGCCAATTACGTGATATTTACCCACGTGTTAGCGCGTAGTTCCCATTCCCGTGGGAATATCAGGATAAAAAGTATCGTATGTGTGGGATAAAAGGTATTCTATCATTTCTCTTCTTATCATCTGAGCGATGTCCATCCCTTTCGGGAGCCCGGATTCCGCAAAAACCCCAAATTACTTGAGGTCGGATAATAGACTGTGTAATAGATTTGGCTCTTCCGACGTTATGTGGACTCAATCTCGAAAATAATTTTATAAGGTTATCCAAACCCTCTTTTTTTTTCTAAAAACAAGTAACTGATTGGACAGTAATTAATATGATGTTCCATCTTTTATAAAATACATCAAAGCTCAGGGCTTTAAAAGCTAGTAAATGCGCAATTTATGCATTTTTAAAAACAAATATGAATTCTTTTTGACTCGGTTTGCACTTCCTGTTCTTTCATCGATTATTATAAGTAATTGAAGAAGATAAATTATGATCTCCGAATCTAACTTCGTGAACGACTCTATTAACCTTATTTCCAAGAATTTGAAGTACCTAGACTTCAAATTCTTGGAAATAAGTTATGCACATATGTCAGTTTCGTCTCGGCCACTTTATAACCGATCAATTTCGTAGTTTTATCCAAATACGAGTTGCCGGTTTAGGTGTCCGCCCCAGTCGATTTATGTGTTTGCTTCTTTAATAGGCTATCGACCTTGTGACTAAGTACGGCCATTTTAAACACAATCTATAATAGAATATAGGTATTTTATTATACAAAAACAAAGTAGGTAGGTAAATTTGATGCAGATCACTCCCGATTTCAGATTCAATAAACATATCTTAGAAGTAATTTATTACATTTTTACCCGGTCAGGCATATCTAAACGGGTAAGATAGTGCGAAGTGGAACTGAAGATGTTAACGTAGGAAAGCTAATCCCGGGCTCCCGATGTCTTAACAGGTAAACCCATTATATTCCTAGGGAATCGAGTACCTACTTGAATAATTAATATTGAAATCTTTGTTCATATAAGTAAGTAGGTAATTCAATTACTTATTTTATAAATACCGTTCAAGGAAGTGATTTTAACTCATTCTGTATGGTTTCTTTTCAATTTTCTCAAGAATGTGTGAATGTTAAGTGTAAATTAAGTATATAAATCGTTATAATACCCGATGCAATGGAAGCCAGTGTTGTAACTGTTACCTAAACATGGCGGCAGAGTTAAAGCTGATTGTAGACTAGGTTCCCTTAAACGTAAAGGCAAACGAAACTAAGGCGAATATAATATACAAGCAGAATCCCGCGTTTCACTTGCGTAAGTCCCGATCCCGTGGGAATATCGGGACCAAAAGTAGCCAATGTAACTCCTAGATAATGTAACTTTCTATTGGTGAAATAATTTTTGAAATCGGTTCAGAAGTTTCAGAGATTACCCGGAAAATACATACTGAATTGATACCAACGTTACCTCTTTATAATATTAGTATAGATAAAGTAATTCTCAGTCTCAAAAGTAATTCTCATATTATAAAGGTGACGCGTGCGCATGATTGGAACAAGTGTGAAAGTACAGCGACAGCCGCGGCGCAGGTTGTAAGTTTTTTTGTAACCCTGCTTAACTACGCCGACAAGAACTGTGCCGTAACTTCTTAAACTTGCTTCTGTTAAACCTATAATCATGAAATGGTTATAGGTATAGGTGAATTACTAAGGCTCAATTCGACAAAACTGGAATAAGTAACGAATAGCAATTCTCCGCATAAATCGTATTTTGTTCAAGAGTTAAGATGACAGTCTCCATTCTCTTTCTCCATACAAACGTAGTCGACGTTTTCCTCCCTGGATAAAGACATTAGAGCAAATATGTTTATGCCATAAAACCTATATCTGTCATGACTAGGCATCTACCTTTTGATTTTTTTCATTTTCTAATTAGAATTTCTAATAAAAAAAAAATAAAAAAAAATACAGGTTTTATGGCATAAACATATTTGCTCTAATGTCTTTATCCAGGGAGGAAAACGTCGACTACGTTTGTATGGAGAAAGAGAATGGAGACTTGTTATTCGTTGTTTATTCTAGTTTGGTGGAACGTCCCCTAAAAGCGGGCTTGAATATACTTAGGCATGGATACCGATTTTCAGTATTACCGATTAATATTGGCCGATTAAATCGGGTTTTGTTTTCGTATTTTACAAAGTATCTGTATTAGTAAAACCGTTAAAAAATGCTTCGCAAGGTACGTAAGCAGTTGGTCCCCGGTTGTTATTTAACAGCAGCTTATGCTGAGACTGTACCTATTCGGATTCTTCCGAATACGGATTCGGATACTTAAAATTCTATTCTTTGTTTATTTGTTAGTGTTTTTTTTTATACTTCAGTCTTTTATGTGTAATCATTTTGACCTTTTTTTATTTATCTTGGTGTGGTGTTGTGTGCATGTCCGAATAAACGTATTTTCTTTTCTTCTTTACTTTTTTAATCTCATAAAGCAATCGTTAGGTCGAGTTCCTTGCCTAAATCTCTAACACTAGGTGAGCCAAATATCCTACTAAGTACACGAAATTAAGAAGAAGTATAGGAATGTTATTAATTACAACAAAATCACAAAAATGCTAAACGAAATTAAGCTGCAAGTAGAAAGATCGTAAATTCCTTCTTTCAATGGCAAAATAAAATTATGATTACTTACGTCTTTAGGCATTTTTATATATAATATACCTTCTGTTCATGAACTTTAATCATATTTACTTTTACATTTTGCTTTACAATTGCTTTAAATAATAGTGATTAACAATTCAATTCTTCGTACTACTTTTGCTAGGTACTTTGTCGAACATGATTTTAATTGCGTAACTCCCCCCTCCTCCTTAGTCGGTCCCTCATAGTTAAGAACCCAGCGACTGTTACCACTTCCATACAAACTTAATACCAAAATAAATTATGAAAAATTTAGTTTTCTACCTTAATATCGATATTATTCGGATTAAGATTTTACTTTTTTAGGGTAAATTACTAGTTTACATCTCATTTTTTTATATTATTCCCAATAACAAGTAATTTACGCTGTAAAAATGAAAAAAAAAGTGTTTCTCCGTTTTATTTCATTTCGAATGAATATTTTGGAAAACCTTGTGGTGGGGACCCTAAAAAAGTAAAATCTTAATCCGAATAATATCGATATTAAGGTAGAAAACTAAATTTTTCTTAATTTATTTTGGTATTAAGTTTGTATGGAAATGGTAACAGTCGCCGCGCTTAAGGATCGTGACTCCGTGTAGAGTCGTCGTGTAGAGACGTCTCCATTTGCTGCGGTCTTGTGCTTGCTACAATGCCATGTTTACTAGCATCTCCAGCTGTTCTGACATGTTGGACTAACGTTTTGGGCTTCAGCCTTTAGGTCTTTTTCCTACTTATATAATATTATAAACGCGAAAGTTTGTATGTGACTTTGTTACTCCTTCACGCAAAAACTACTTAACCGATAGCGAAGAAACTTAGTAGGTATATAGATAACTGGAGATCTAGAATAACACATAGGCTAGTTTTTTTCCCGATATTCCCGCTGGATCGGGACTTACGCGGGTGAAACTGCGGTTCGCAAATTCTAGTCTTTATATATGTTCTATATTCTATTGTAATTGTGGACTAATTTTGGACTGTTTAATAAAGTTATTTTTATGATTTATATTGCCCGCTAGGATAAGCTTCTCTATTTTATAGGCATTTCTACGAGTTTTGTGGACAAGATATTGTAAAATCCGCTAAAAGCTGATAGAGAAAAGGCGATTTTGAGGTTCAAGCTCCCGCATTCGTTTAAAAATAATAGGTAAATATAAATGAAATAAACAGAAGTCCTTGAAATTTACAAGGCTTTGTCCACGCGGTACCTCCGCCCGCCCCGGTTCCGACTGATTTTGCGCGCTTCGAGTAAAAAATTGAGGAAAAAACAAAGCCCGCGTAATCTTTTGACATCAGCTCGCAGCAGCAGCACGCGCTAGTTTTTTATTTGATGATTGACGAATCGCTCTGAATCACACGATAAACTGCCTTTGAATATGCAATAGTTATCTATTTAATTTAAAATGTCTTAATTATACCCGCTCAATAGAAAATTTTCATCACTGTGCATGATAGAGTAGGACAACTCTACTTACAATATTAGTGTCTGTTGTAAAACAAGATACCGTTCTCAGTTACCTATTTAATATTAAATTAAATACAGATCTTCGTTTCTACCATTCACATTTAAAATAAAATAAAAATCGGCCCGCGATCGTCGCTCGGTCTATCAGCCGATGAAACAGTGTGAAGTCTATTTCCACCCTAATTAATACGACTAATACGAATAAAGTTAATATTATGGTCATTTATTTCTATTAGCAGTGGCCATTACCTGATAAATAGGTGCAGACCGACCCTGTAATATTGTGCAATTTTTCTGTTTAGTTATTGCCTTACTAATTACAAAGTAGGACTTGTCTACGAACCTGTATGTGGATTTAGATCAACTAACTGATAAAAACACTTTTTATAATACCTGTACCTAAGCACATACATACCTTATTGCATATTTGACTTAGTCACTTTCTGCCCAAAGTTAGAAAATGTACCTTTGCCTGAATACGGCGTTTTAAAACTTAAAAATCTTAACGCTCATCAAATCAAGCGCACATCTGTAAACAGCGAGCAAGTTAAACCACATTTTTGGCATTGTTACTCTAGGTTCAATGCTATTCATAATAACTGGGCAAGACTGGACTAAACAGGATTAAAAATAATTTTTAATCAAGTTTTATCAAACAGTCAGCAGTAAGTAATGACAACAAAGAAGGCTAAAAAGATTTTTAACTTTTTCAATATGGTCAAGCGTGATCGACGGCGATCTTAACTCATACCAAGTTATATCTTGCTCAGCATACAAGCGCAACCTTACGAAATCTCTCGGTCAAATCGTCAACTCGTATGACGCAATTACTACTTTTCCACAAGGGACCTTACTTACTTTACTTAACTTAAGTACCTATATGATACGAGAATTCGTGTTATGAGCACATAATATAGGCATACAAATTTGGTTTATTTAATTAAGCATTCAAGCCTACTTAAATGTTTAGACAGCTAGACTCTACCTACAAAAGTAGGTACGTTTGACGACCTCCGCGATTCAGATTTGATTTCTTCTGTTTTATGATCTTTTAAAAAAAATTGTTCCTGACACACCTACATACAGAAATACCGATATTTCGATGTAGGTATCTTTTTAAACTGATTGACTGTTCAGCGTGGAAACGCGGCGAGAATTGTAAGCAGCTTTGCACCGGCAACTCTTTTAAATTGGTTTTGTTTTTTTATTATTTGGGAAATGGTTTATTAATTTCTTGTTATTAATTCGTATCTCGGGTCGTGGGTTCGAACCCGGCCGCGCACCAATGTCTTTTTCTTTAAGAAAAAAGTTATGTGCACTAATAACATCGCTCTTACGGTGAAGGAAAACATCGTGAAGAAACCGACATGTCCTAGGACTCACCACGGTCCGAAGACATGGGTGTGTGTCTATGTATCATATGTATGTATTTACAAAAGAAAAATAAGTAAGTATTATATCCGTTGTCTAGTACCCATAGTACAAGCCTAGTGCTTAGTTTGGGACTAGATTGCGCTGTGTGTAACGTCGTGCAATATTTATTTTATTATTTATTTATCTATAGATATACCTACATTTCAAAGTTTTTGTTCGAATATAATAACTAATAAGAGATTAATTTAAGATATATTTATATTATGCATTTAAAGATAAAAAGAATGATCAAAATCTGACTTCATAAGCCGGCGAAAAGCGTGAACACACCCACATTACATATACAAACAATATACGGGTCGAATTAAGAACCTCCTTATTTTTTAAAGTCGGTTTAAAATACACCAGTGTATAATTCAAGAGGACTGTGAAGCCCTCTGTCTGTCCCAATCGCATGATTTTATCGAACAACCTATTATTGATTTTAGTTTAACGTTAGATAAAGGTTGAATTTCGAATATAGTTCCTACCTGCTAGTGCCGCGTATCGGGACCTCACTTGCGTCGATTTGAATCTGAAATACGGAACCCTAAAAATATGGAAACCTGTATTCGTCCTAAGAAAATTTCAGGAATACTTTAATGAGCATCTCTACAAGTAAAAAATATGCTATTTTTAAAAATCGGCTCTAATTCAAATATTTTTGAGTAGCGTTTCAGTATTTGGCAATCATTTTTTAACAGGTATCAAAAATGTAGAAGGCATTAAAGTGTTTGCCACATTTTGTGTCGGTTTAACCAACTATTACTTAGATTAAGTAATTATATTATATGTACTTAATTATAACTATAACTTATTCTTGTTTTATTGCGTAGATAGAGATATTAACTTACATAACTTAAAGTAGAAAAATGTCGATATGTTGAAGTACTAAAGTGTCGAGATCATTTTCTTAATATCAGTTGAACTTGAAAATTTTGACCATGCCCCTAGGTTTTCTTTTTTTTTTTTTTTCTAATTAGAATAGAAATAAAGTTCAGAAAAATTGGAAAATAAAAAAAAATGCAAAATGTAGGGGCATGGTCATGGCTGATATAGAACTTATGGCAGAAACATATTTTTTCTAATATGTTTATCCAGGGAAGAAACAGTGGACTACGTTTGTAAAGTTTGTATGGAGAAAATAGTCCCCTTAAAACCCCCTCAATGTAGGTATAATGTATATCCTTGTGTTTGCTCTATCTTCCAAACATAAAGTACCTACGTTTATAACTTAAAGCACCTACTTTTAAGATGTCTGTTATTATTCTAATGTGAATGCACTTGGAAGAACCTACCTAAATGTAATGTAATGAAATACTCATTGCGATGCTTGTTGCAATCATTATTTAATACAGAAACGAGGAGAAACGCTCGTTTTAAAGTTTCATAATAATAACAACTAGGTTCTATAATTTATAAAATAAGCATATAAATTTTGTTCCAACTCCATTGCACACAACATCGCAATCTAGCCCCAAACTAAATAAATAAAGAGTAATATGATATGACACGCTTTGTTTAGTAAAAATACATGCTTCGAAATAAATACTCGGCGAAGGAAACAAATTACTGAGTATCAACAGTATATAAGTTTTAGATATCAGAACCGAATTAGTAATCCTAACCAAACCACCACTATATTACAGGAGTGTGTACCTATTTAACTAGTAGTTCAGCGAATAGGAGACCTCGCAAACATCATGCTCTGCTATATAGGAGTATATTGTGTCCTGTGACATCATGAGAAGTCAAATTACAGCTTATATTATAGTTCATGCGCCTCGAGTGCCTCGACGCTCTCACAAATGCACTCGAGCAGGCAGCTAATTCCATTTTCGAATTCAAGTATATAATATTCGATACAAAAATCTTTAAAAAAATCTGGTAAAGTCTTATGAAAGTTTTTAATTTCAAATGACTTGACTTTTTGGTAAGAGATATTGGAGAAAAATAGATACAACATTGAATCTGAGGAAAAATGTAAATGCTATTATTACAGCTACGATACGCGCTTAGATATGAATTTACCTCCTTAGTGTGCAAAATATCACCGATCAAACCTATTGATCTACCTACATATATTCAAAGTTTCGTGAGATCGGTTGGGAAATACGACCTGTAGAGGAGAACCAACATACTGACAGACGAAAGAAAATTTTGCCAGACTTGAAGCAGAGACGCTTTGCTCGCACTACTAAGCGCGCGTTTAGCATACGCGCGACTAACGCGTGGTAGTCGCATTTGTAACGCGCTACAGTAGCGATGCTAACGCACTACCAACGCGCTTCTGCAGCGCGACTAAATCGATCGTGTCGGACGACATCGGGGAAAAAACGGAGGGAGGGGACTGAATTGCGCTTGCATCGCGACTGAAGCGCGATGGTATCGCGTTTGCATCGCTACTGAATCTGAGCGCCCCGTGGGCGAGGGCACACAGCTAGCGACCGCTTTGCGACTGTATCGATGCAGAATCGCGTTAGTATCGCTACAAAAAGTCGCCGTGGGCGAGGGGTCTTAATCATACGCAATTCATTGAAGTGATCCTGGACTATGCGTGAAATTAAAATGGAGCAATCTACCATCTACCACAGTAGCATATCTTCCTTGTTCTGTAATTATTTAAACATAGGTAGTTAATAATATTGTTAATGTCCGCTTTTAAATAAGAATTGAAACATTATTCGAAGTTTAGTATTAATACCAATTCCGACTAATCTTCAATGCGCTCTGGACTATAGACTTTCAATCGACCGATGGTTTCTTTGCAGCATCTGAGGAAACGATGTCTCGTGAGGATGTCTCATTTTTACTCATTTTAGATTTAGTGCATGTTATTGTATTTCCTTGGTTTTTTTTTTTATAAATAAAAATAAATCATTTATTTCGGAAACATTAACTCATTTTATCATTCATTCATTTTAATTTAACCAACTACCTAGTTAAGCTAATAATACACGGTTTAACCACGGCACAAAAATGTATGAAGAGTGATTGAACAATGACATTGAATGATTCGCTTTTATGTTTACACGATTCAATTTTGGATGCTTCACCCAAATTAAACGGCAAAAGTGAACCGTGTAATTTTGGCTTACGCTCGGACTAGCCGCGGTTCGCCCGTAATCGGGGCTCTCGAGGAAGGGCCCTCAAGGAATAACCCAAAATAAAGATTTCCTCTTTATCTACTAGAAACATTCGATCTTGCGATGGCAAGATCGAATGTTTCTAGTCTACGATAGCACTTAATGTCACTCTAATATTTCCTGGGCAACCTTGTAAGTTTATTAACATTAATAACTCATGTGTTTATTGATTGATATTGCCACATCGCTGAATATATATTGCATAATGTGAGCGTACCGCGGTTTCACACGTCTAAATCCCTATCCCGTTGGAAACAACGGGAACAAAGCCGTGAAATTTTAGGATGCATTGAATCTATATCTATAGGTAAACGGCTTTGTCCTGGCTGGTTGACTACTCATCGCACAGCCTAAACCGCTAGTTCTTGAGACATAACATTTTGAGTGTGTTCTTCATACAATGTAGGCATCCGAAAAGTGACCGAGGGAAAACCGTGTCCCTCGGCTTCACCCGCATAGGTCCCAAAGCTCGATACTGTGGGAATTTCGAAATAAAAAAACAACGAAGCTAACAAACATATCTCTCCTCCTTAGTAAACCCAGATAGCATAGATAAATAATTAAACCATATCAAAAAAAATAACGCGTAGTAGAGCAACAGGATTCGTAAAAGGAAATAACTTAAAAGGATTTGAATGTAGATCGATTTAGCTTAACTAATGCAAATTGCAAATATATCTCTCAAATATGAGTCAAAACATCTATAAAATAAAAAAAAACAGAATCTATTTTATCAATCAATCAAAACTAGAATCTATAAGATTTCAGGACTCTGACAGCAAATCCTGTGTAGGTCCTAAAGAGATTTTTGTTAATAATAACTGTCATGTCTTTAGTGACACTCGCAGGAATAAGAGGAATCGATTGAGGTAAGAATCATCAAAATCGGTCTATACGTTTGGCCTCTGGAGCGCCACATAGGAATAAACATACATACATAGATAAGACTGATAAACACATAACCCTTCTTTTCGTCGCGCAGTCGTGTAAAACTTACCTAGGGTAGGTATTATTAATTATTTACACATGAATCTATGAGAAATCAGGACCCTGTCAGCAGATCCTGTATACAGTACACACTGGGATTTTTGTAAATAAAAAGTAGATAAAATAATGATAGGGTAAGCTATCACCTTGTAAACATAAGCGCTGTTATGGATAATGTTTTAAGATTTTTTTCTTGTCAACATAAAGTTTCGAAATGAGAGTTCTAATTGTGGAGTTAATCATAGTTTAATGTAATAAAATTCATTGATTTAAAAAGCCTGAACAAAAAAATATTAAACGCAAATCCGGTAGTTTAATTTTATCACGAAATAAGTAATTAATTGTAAATAATGGCTAATTAGAAAGACATAATGTTGGTATCTTTGTAATATCTAATGCCATTACCTACATCCTGGTAGGTATCAAAATTAATTGAAACAATATCGAATAAAAAATTAAGCCGTTTTGCTTCTAGTTCCGGTCGGTGGTGTCGCGAATTGATAATATCAAGTTGGAAGCCAAGTATCTGTGGTTCAACATAAAAAACGTGAATGTATAAATACGTGGATTATGTACCTAATGTAATTATCTACCCATGAAGGTGTTTAAAAAGTATTTAAGTTAGTAGTCGACTAGTCGGCGTTAATCGCCGAGATACGACTATTTTATATACCTAGTTATGTACATACTCGCATTTCTATGATGTACTTAGGTAGGTTCCTTCCGCAGCCAGCGAATTTTCGTCGCGACATGCAGCCCAATCTCAGATCAGTGGAGTTTAAGTTTTAGAAAAAAATGATCGACGTCCCGAGCGCTGCGACATTGTGTCGCCTAATGGTTCTGCTGTATCCAAGTTACTACCAACGTATAGGAGGTACCTGCCTTAATCAATTTTTTATCAATTTTATTATTATCATACAATTCACGAAATGTTTTTTTGATGATTTTGTATTTTTAGTTTTATTTTTCAATGTACTACGGGGCGGAGACATATTATTTTCATATCCATAGTCACTCGTATAGACTTACACTTATTGCAATACAATGAATGTAGGTGTTTTTTGTATCTATGAATTGTCAAGAAGAAGTTAGCAGATCGAGTAGGTATATAATGCAATTATGGGGCCTGACTGTACTTTACCTAAATTCCAATGATTTCAGGTGTCGAATTTCAGTCGTGAAAATTCCGCTCATCAAATGATTTCCCACAGATCCACAATCGTAGAAGTCAATCACGACACTCAGTAGCCCATTGTTTGCCTACGAAATTAATCAGAAATGAAATTCGAGAAGTCACGATCCTTGGTTCTTCAGAGCAATGTCTAGTTTGTGATGATCACGATTTCAAGTTTACCTATCAATAATTACGGGAAGGTATCTATTTCAATTGCCAATCTTATTGGATTTACAAATAGGTGTACGTTTAGTGCCCGGGACTTTACTGTGGCATACAGGCACGTCCGGGCACTACAGCGCCATAAAAAGCATAGATTAAAACTCGCTTGCTTGCTATAAATCATCTAAAAATTAGATAAAAAAGCATGTATTAAGACTTCAATATAAATATTTTTATCAATATAATTTTAGAGCTACCTACCTTTTAGAACAAATAGAAACAGAGATCAACAATGCCAATTATTTAAATGGATTCAGCAGTTTTTCAACGAATTGTTAACTTAAAAATGGTTAAGAGGATAGTCTCCATTCTCTTTCTCCATACAAACGTAGTTTTAATTTTCCTCCCTGGATAAAGACATTAGAGCAAATATGTTTATGCCATAAAACTTATAACTTATATATATCTGTCAATGCATCTACCTTTTTATTTTTTTTATTTTCTAATTAAAATAATAATAAAAAAATAACAAAATAAATAAAATAAAAAGGTAGATTATTTTCATAGTCATGACAGATATAAGTTTTATGGCATAAACATATTTGCTCTAATGTCTTTATCCAGGGAGGAAAATTTAAACTACGTTTGTATGGAGAAAGAAAATGGAGACTATCCTCTAAATCGCACGGGAAGTTCTTTGTAATAGGAGCCCCAAAGATATTCATCACATATTATACAAATTCAACTGTCTTGTAAATACCTAAGCATGTACATCTACATTTTACAAGCTAAAAAACTTCAATACGAGTTTAAAACGGCAAAAAAATCAGCAAAAAATGATAACTAACGCGTAAACCTTGCACTATAAAATATTTTTTGTCGTAAAATGAGATTTTACTCGAATTTTAGACTTCAGATTTGTTTCTCGACAGGGTCATATTTGAAGGCAATCGATTATTTATTTATTATTTACTATAGCTGCACGCCGCGCCGTGGCTTCTCCTGCTTAAGTAAGTCCCAATCTGGTAAAAATATTGAGATAAAAATTGAATTTGTGTTATTTCAGCTTTCTAGCTATCGACATGCCTAACCTAGTTTCATCGCAATCGGTTCAACGGTGTCTGACATACACACACACACACACACAAACTTTCACTTAATAATATTAGTAGGATAATATTTAGGATTGCATTAGCACAAACTACATACCTACCTATAGAAATAAGAAGCTAATTAAGTTGATAAGTCCTTGTTAAACTGTCAAATCAGAACTATAAAACGTTCCTTAGTTGAAAAAGCGAAATATCATGTGAAATGTCATTGTTTTATTATCAAGTGACATTTAATTGAAAAACTCGTAGCTGCCTACAGACAAATAGCACCTTTACCACAGAATACATAAATAGATGCCTTTACTTAAAAATAATTACTAGCATTTTAGATTAAGTATATTATAGCCTACATACAGTGTGTTTGTTTTTCTTTTTTTCATTGTCCTAGGCCCATCTGTCTACAACTTTTCCCGGACTGTTGCTCCTGGGAGAGGCCGAGACGCGATGCGACGCGACGCGAACGATAAATATAAAATAATCGTTGTTTGTAATGGTGACCTATGTTAACCTACTACGTTGTCGCGTGATTATAATCTGTCAATCAGAAGTAATATGGTCGCTACAATGTCGCGTCGGTCGCGTCGGTCGGCTAGGATATTTTATAAAGAATTAATGGCAAATTGGAATTCCAGTAGTTTAAAACACATTACGTATAATAATCTTGATCTAATTATGATGTTTGAATTTAAATGTTCCGTAAAAATCTCTCTTAAACCCTATGGCATTATTAGAGGTATAATACCATTTCATATTGTAACTGACTCGACTGGTCGCGGGCCACTAAAACAATACGGAAACTTGAGTTTAATGTTCAGCCTGTAGCAGTCAAAATATAGAGCATAGTAACAAACAAGGAAATCGGAGCGAGCTTGAGAAGGTCAGTTGTTTGTTTCGTACCTGCGGCGCGACTGCGTAACTTGCAACAACTTATATTAAAGCTGTCGTATTTAAAAGCTTGTGGTAAAAAGTTTTTGTAAAAGTTGTGTTGTAATTTATAGCCTACATACAGAACCACGGTATATCTACACATAGGTACCTATAGTTGTATAAACTAGTAGCGCCCTGCGGTTTCAATCCCGTAGGAATATTGAGACAAGTAGCCTATGTTGCTTTTGGGTGTACTCCTGAACTTCTAAAGTTGCTAACTTCGACATAAAATCGACACGATATTTTCCTATGTTGAAGGTTTTAATGTTTGTAACCTCTTATTAAGTTTCGTCAAAATCGGTTCAGTACCTACTTTTAGATTATTCATTACAAACAAAAACACTTTCCTCTTATAATATTAGTATAGAAGTTTAGATGCGTCCAAGGTTTATAATAGGTACTCGCTGTTTTTCGTGGATTCACCCAAGTAAGTGCCGAACTTGTAGGAATATCGAGATCAAAAGTAGCCTATGTTACTTCTCGATAATATAGCTTTCTCTTGATGTTTTTTTTTAAATTCGTCCAGTAGTTTCTAAACCTTACAAACAAACGAACAAATATTTCCTCTTTAAAGTAGTAATAGATTTAAAATAAATTCAAAAACGAACTGCCTGTTTAGTTACCATAAAAAATACAGTTTCAGGAAAGTTAAAAATACTAAATATTATATGTACCTATATAAACTCTATGATAATATCGAGAACCTTCTCAATCTCAAATAACCACTGGAACGTCAAATACCTACACATCCCAACGCATGTTTGTTACCCAAAGGATCTAGACTAACTCGGGAAAACCGGTACCAAAATACGACATTGTATGATTTGTGATTCCAACGATTCGATTAGAATAGAACTAGTGAACTTTATTTGAACAGGTAGGTATTTTATTCTCTCGGGCTGGATTGCACAGCTACATCGAACTTACTAATCCGGATTAGCTAAAACGGAATAGCAAATGACAATACAAAATGTCAGACCATCCATGAAATACGACCTTTATCGGTAGTATAGCTATATTTAAAAAAAAACGAACTTTATGTGAATACAAATGAAAAGAGTATCTACATATAATTCGTAATTATTTTTTAAATCAAGATTTACCTATAAAGTACTATAATTATATATTATATACCTATAATGTAAGTATTACCTACCTATGGATAATTGGCCATACATGAAGCTCGCCATAAATCGATTATACAATATTTAAAAAAAAACCACAAACTTTATTTAAATGCTATTTTATGATTGATGACGTAAATTTACATTAAGTCCGTAATTCTTTTTTTTTTTAATTATGTTATTTATGTATCACCGATGGGTGTACGTTTGAGCTAGCCCGGAATAGCTATAATCCGGAATAGTTAGTAAATTTGATCTAAAAAGGTGTGCAGGTGAGCCTCGATTCGATATCAATAAACTATGTAATTTAATTAAACTACGTCTTCCAATCGCGGAAGTCATAAGAACGATGGATGAACAATCTGTAAACGATGCATATTAAGTAGAGTATTAAAGCTATATGTCACACTAAATACTTGCCGCGTGTCTCACTCTCCCTCTCTACAATGAAACTGAAAGAGAAATGCGATACCAGATGCGTGACGTGTAGGATACGCGTACGCAGACATTGCTGCGGTACGTGTGCTGCACCGCTCTTGCCGGTGTTTTGGATTTACGCGCGCACAAAGTACGTCACGCCACGCAGTGCACGCCACGCGTTTGTTGTGACCAGGAGTTGTATTTTTGAACCGGTAGAAAACTATTTCGTATGCGAGAGGTTATAATGAATAGATGCGCGGTCTCGCTCAAGCACATACACAACGAGCGAGAGCAAGCATGCGGTATTCGAACTTTAGCATACCAATTTAATTCCAGTGGTTCAAAAATACGAGTGGTATTTTTAAACCGTCAGAAACCCCCTTCGTATGCCAAAGAATGAATTCGCGACCTCGCTTACGCACATACGCAACGAGCGACAGCAAGCATGCGGAATTCGAACTTTCGCATGCGAATTAAATTCTAATGGTTCAAAAATATGGCTCCAGGCTTTTGTTCTAGATAAGTTCTCGTTTTCGATGATCGTCACATCACTAGGTGTGGGTTATAGTGATGTGACGATTATTAGTATTATACACTATGTACGATAAGATCGTACCCGGGCAAAGTACTTGTAAAAATGGATTCTAAGAAATGAAACTAAGTATAATTATAGTAAATAGTATTTATTTGAATGCCTTATATTAGTAAGGTGTCCAATCCCCACCATTGGCTATTATAGCCTGGCATCTTTGAGGCATGCTTTCTACTAATTTTTCAGCGTAGTCGCTGGACAATGACCTCCATATCTCCTTAATATGACGGCTTAGCTCGGCGGCGGTATTTGTATTTTTTCCACGCATCTTCAGCTTCATTAAGGCCCAAACATTTTCAATTGGGTTTGCGTCTGGTGACTGCGAGGGCCACTCCAGTACGTTGACGTGGTTTTCAGCTTTCCAGGCGGTACACAGACGGCTTCGGTGTTTGGGGTCATTATCCTCTTGTAGAATCCATTCTTCATTTTGTCTAGAGTACATTGCTGTAGCAGAAGGCAATAAAGCTTTTTCGTAGATTTTGTTCATTTTGACAGCATCTAGGGTCCCGGTAAACAAATGCAAATTACCAAAACCCCTTTTTGAGAAGCATCCCCAAACATGGACCTTCACTGGGTGTTTCACGGTTCTGACCAACAACCTGTTGTCGGCAGTTGACCAAGCCCGAGACGTTATATTTGATGCCCAAAAGGATGATTCATCTGAAAATATAACGTTGGTCCAATCGCGGTCTAAGTTTTGCTGTGCCCAAATCAACCGATTTTCAACGTGCCTTTCGGTAGGGAGCGGTTTTTTGATAGTGCTCCGATATTTTACATTGGACTCAATCAACCTCCTTCTAATCGTATCTAAGGATACATTGAGACCTCTTTTCTTCAATTTTTCTTGACCGGAACGTAAAGATAACCGAGGATTTTACTCAAAAAGTTGTACTATCCGTTTATCGTCGGCGAGGGTAGTCTTCCTTTGTTTGCCACGCTCTGGGAGGTCATCGACATTTGTAGTTTCCAAATATCGATGAACCCACTTCTTCACGAATGCTTTTGACTTTTTCATGTACTTTGCAGCCTGATTATAGGACAATTTAGGTCCTTTTGGGTGCTTGCACAAAAAAACCGTTTCGAAGCGCGACGCATACGCAGCACTCATTGCGAGAAACGTGCTCCCTCTTCGAAAGTCGCGAGCGCACTGAGTTAAATGTCGCAACGCATCTTAGACAATGAATTACTCTACGCGTTCCAACCACTTATTTGTCAGTCTCTTAAAATTTTTAGAACACTTACCCCGGGTACGCTCTTGTCAAACAGACGTATGTATTATATGTTATTAGTATTTGCTGAAACCACGCTCTGACACGAACGGGATGAGATAGCTACCGGCCATATCACGTGAACATTTAACGTATTGTCTCCTTTTCACATCAATGTGCGAACAACTTCCTAGGCATAATATAACGAACATCATTTCTGCAGGTAGTACCTATAGGTATACCTACAATTGTTTTTAAACCGTCTTTCTGCAAATAACTCCAAACAACAACTAAGCTTGTAACAAATCTCTTGCGATTATAACACAATATTCATTCAAAGTATAAAAAATGTTCATTGAATTTTAATCAAGATTTTATAACAAAGAGGTTCCCTCTGTGGAATCTACAGAAACCGCGGTATCTTAATCTAGTAACAAAGGCCAAGTGCGATGTTTCTTCTACGCAAGCTTATAATATAAGGTAAGGATTACCTACTCGTTCTCCATACAAACGGAGTCGTCTGTTTCCACCCTGGATAAAGATATTAGAGCAAATATATTTATAACCTATATCTGCCATGCATGACCAATGCCCCAACGTTTTGATTTTTTTTTATAATTTGAATTAGAAAAGAAATAATTGGATGTTTACATCATACAAAGATCACACTCCCCAAATTCCAGGTTTCTACTATCAGCGATTTAGGCTGTGCATCAGTCAGTAAGGACAAAGCCTTTTATAGATATAAATTGACTACTTACCTACATAGCATTTTACTATTAGATATTTAAGTATCCTTTTCGGCTGCTAGTAGTTACAAAGTATAATGTTGCTTTTGAAGGCAAATATAAAACGAATCCATAGGTACTCGTAAGTTTATAAAAACAGATGAAGTTATTTTAATATGTTAAACAACCGCAGATACCTATAAGGCTGATGATTTACAACATAATTTGTAACTTCGAATCTACGTTTTATTATTACCTACCTACTTAATAGATGTTCCATTATAATAATCGATTGGTTGGTTCCAAAAGTTTCCATAGTTTATGAGTTCGACGTAATATTTGAATTACGTCCCGACGCTATATATATGTTTTGTTTCGATTTATAGTGTACTAGCTGCGCCCCGCGGTTTCGCCCGCGTAAGTCCCGATCCCGCCGGAATATCAGGATCTAAAATAGCATATGTCTTTCTCCAAGAACCCATCTATCTCTATACCAAACTTCATCAAAATCAGTTCAGCGGTTTAGGCGTCAAAGGAAGGGTAACAGATAGATAGACGTACTTTTGCATTCATAATATTAGCAAGAAGTATAGATATAGATTATTATATCTACAGTTACTAGGTGTAAATAAAAAAATAACTAATAACCGGCCAAGTGCAAGTCGGACTCGCGCACGAAGCGTTTCGTACACATTTTGTACCACTATTACAATTGGGTACCGGACTCATAAAATCAACACAGGACCAACCAGTGCTTCACTGTAAGATCGATGTTATTAGCGAACATAACTTTTTCCTAATAAAAACAGGGAACCGATGCGCGATCGGACGGGATTCGAACCCACGACCCTCGGAATAGAAGACAGGATATCTACCGCTAGACCAATTGTATAGTTATGAAATCTATTTGTAAGGCTAATATTTATTTATTTATGTATGTACATGTACAAAATAATGTTTCGCAAACGGTTACAGAGGTGATTTGTGGATTCCTATGAAATTGGCTCGTTCGGTTAATGCGGAAGCGACAGCGTGTTTCCCGTGGCTTGCTTCATATTTCACAGCCACCACCAATGTAGACCGATTTCATTTTCACATTTCAAAGGGATAAATAACATAGGTGTACGGTGTAAGTACTATGATACAAACATAAACATAATTGCAACACAAACACAAACATAATTGATATGATAGAAGAGATAAAAGGAGAGATTGTATTTTGTACTTTAATTAATTTTGAATTTATATTTTTTATGACAAATATGTTTGACAGGAGATGTTGCAATTAACTTTATATAAATTTAAGTAAACATTCAGAGACCGTATAGGTATAGTCGGACAAAATTACTACTAACATCCTTTGTAATGTTATTACTTATTACTATACTCACCTGCATTTCTGAATAAATAAATTGAATTTAATTTATTAAAAATATACAGCAACCCATGGGTAATCGGATATACCATCTTCATACTTTAAAATCTGTAAACAATGTTCGAAAAACGTAATCAAAACTAGTTAGTAGTATAGTTAGTTAGTAGTTAGTACCTACTAATGATCATGATCATAACAGATGTAGAAATGACATTGCCAAAAAATAAGATTGTTTTTTATTCTCATGCCTAGAGATTCTGGGAGACTTACAATAGGTAAAATAAGCTCGCCGAAAGAAAATTCGGCTTTTCTTTGCTAAGCGCGAGTTACTTTAACCGAAAGTAAAAGTCAAGTTGTCAACGAAAATGAAGTCTTCTAGCAAAAGCTTTCACTGTGACGTCGCACGTCGCTTTTAATTGCTACTTTGACTTTAACTAAGTGAAAACAGACAGACAGACAGACAGACAGCGCAGTCTCAGTAATATAGGGTCCCGTTTTTACCTTTAGGTACGGAACCCTAAAAACTTGGCGTTCCATAGTTCCTTCTACCAATATATTTGAACTACATAACTAAACAAAATAACCTAAATTTCGACTTGACCCTAATACCGCCATGGTTAAGTATGGAAACGGCCGTATTTTATCAACGACACCTAGCTATTTAAACAGTCGTCCAACTGATAAGCAAGCAAGACTTATGGTAAGCAACTCCTAAAATCTGCTTAAGGACTTGTTCGCCATAAGTCTTCATTAAGTAGGTCTTGCTTGCCATAAGTCGTCATTACATATTCGAGATATTAGAACGGCAAACCTTGTTACATTTAAGTACCTCGAAGCTGTATTTAAAGCAAGTTTTATTTATTAATTATCACAAGTCGAAAAAATAACTTGTCTTTTCTCAATAACACAGTGGCATTTGATAAATAGTGAATAAAAAAGTAAGTACATACGTAAGTATAGCTTTGATTGGCTAAGTTAATGGGATAGAGATTTTTTTTGCAAGTTTTTGAGTTATTTTTACAGAAATGACGCTCTCGGTCAGTGAATTTATTTATCACATGATTTTCACGTTAGGTTCACGTCACGTTGGGTAGCATTGTGTTGGTAAGGTAGATTATATAGGTACAACTTTTATAACTTGGACAACAAGAATATTATCTAGATTTTTCTAGATGTATCTTATCTTTATAATGTGTTTCTAAGTAAGCAATCAGGGTAAAGAGTAATACTTATCATTGCAATATAAAAAATACGAATATCTGTAAAAAAACAAACAAAATACCATTTTACAAAAATGAGAAAAGGTACCTACGTGTTGCCATAATAAGGACAATTTGTATTTTTTTATATTGATTATACACGTTGTTTCGAGGAGGGTGATTTAAATCTCAATGTGGTTGTTTTAGACGTCTAGGCGAACACCTTTTGTTCTACGACATTAGGAAAATCAAACTTTTATTTTTATTTTCAGTTTATATGCCACTGAAAAAAGACAGCTGTTTCGTAAAATAAAAGCAATTCGTGTTTAGATTGCAGTAGTACAAACTAAATAGGTATAAGAAGAATGATAAAATACATAATAGAAAAAATATAAAAAAAAAATCTTGCTTAAAAGATTTAGAAGGATACTTTTATTTCCAGTCTGTCAGGACCATAGCCTTTTATATAAATAAATTTGTACGCAAACCCTAAATTACCCGTAATTACCCTAAATTATGACTAGAAATAAGTAGATAAGTATTAAATGATTGATTCAGTTCACATCTAATATTATATATCTACGTAATTGAAGCCCGGCTTCCGCTACTGTATTAGCAAATACTTAAGTAGAGTCGGCGTTGAACTTAAACAACCGTAAATTATATGAAACTTATATTTAATGCATGAGATTAATGTTTATTATGTTCTGTTTATTTTTATTTCACTCATATTCGAACAAGTTGCCGATAGTATCAAGTTCTGTGACCTCATAAACTAAGCTATCAATGGAGATGCCTTCTAAATAATTTAATGTAAATGGTCCGAAACCGTGGCCGAACAAAACTAATGTTATAAATTAACCAAATAGTTATAATAATAGTTAGTTAACTAATTTTATAGCATGATGCAAACTAATTTCCAATAACTAATTAACTATTATAACTTAACTAGTTAGTTATATTGGAAATTAGTTAGCATCGTGATTTTGATGTTAAGTTTCCTCGCAAATCATGATGCTGTTCTGTCGGGTGCAAAATTTTCGAAACCATTTTTTCAAAAAACTAGCCATCCAAGTGTAGGAAACACTAAATAAAAGTCAAACTAAATTCAGGGTTACCTAACAATATTCAAACTACCAAACAAAACAATGACAATTGCTGAAACCCAACCCGAAGGACCCAATTCAAATACATACCGTGGATTTATAAACAGACTTACGAAACAGTGCGAGAGAACGTTGCTTGTGAAACCGGGCGATTCGCTAAATGTCCACATCGAGCTTTCACTACAAGGAAGGGCTGATTTCGTTCATTAAAATTAAATATTTGCTTTTAATTACAAATGGGAAGTTCTGCGAATGCCGACATGACTAGTCGCAGTCGACATTATTACGTACGATGTCAAAATAACAGGTGTCTAAGACTGCGTTTCCGTTTCCAATATTTTTATCAGGCAGCTGTAATCTTAATTAAATTGATTCGCTCGTCAATCACTATTTTGGATACGGAGCTGAGATTGCTGTCTCGAGTATTGTTTTGTTCTTTCTTACAATCGAAGATATTTAAACTGAGAGTAGATTAGAGATGTCATTGCATCCGACAAGCAAAAGCCGATTATACAGGCCCATAACGTGCCATAACAGTGCGCATAGTGTTATAATTATTAGGTGAGTAATGTCATCAGGATAATAAAGTATCCAAAATTTTAATTTAGAGATTAAATCTATAATTATGTTGTCATTTTTTTTTATTAGTTCTTAGTTTTAAGAACGTGGCGACCCTTACCATTTCCATACAAACTTAATACCAAAATAAATTATGAAAAATTTAGTTTTCTACCTTAATATCGATATTATTCGGATTAAGATTTTACTTTTAAAGGGTCCCCACCGCAAGGATTTCCAAATATTCATTCGAAATGAAATAAAACGGAGAAACATGTTTTCATTGAAAAATGTTTCTCCGTTTTATTTGAATTTATTTTGGTATTAAGTTTGCATGGAAATAGTAAGGGTCGCCACGTTCTTCGTTCCTTAAGTTCGTTCGTTAAGCAGCTTAAATAATATTCTAGAACAGAACAGCGTATTGCAAAAAATCATAACATTTTCGTTATTCAATTTCTACGTTTTTTTTTTAAACTAGCTGGATATAATTCCAATTTCGCCCCCCAAATATCTACGTGCGCATGTCGTTCCATTTTTATATATAGTACCTAATAGAAAGTAGGATCCCGACTTTTTGTATTAATTATTACTCATGTAAGAAAATTTTCAGCACCTTCATAATTATTTTATAATATAATGTACTAGTGAGCTATGCAGTTATGTGAAAAGATTGTGTTCAGAGTATTATTTAAGCGGCTTTGATATTGTTATATCTCTAATAAAATAAAAAATGTTAAATATCTTTGTTTGCGATACGATTTGTTGGTTGTATTGTACCTAGTATTGCATAACATTGATTATAGGCTTTCGTAGGAATGTGCAGCCACGATAACTAAATTATGTACAATTACTCGCAGTTTGTACGAGACGATGCGAAAGAAAATAGTTTTTTTCTAATGTCATATTTTATAAACTTTTTATTTTTTAATGGGGTGCCACGCGCAAAGCTGTTTGCAGAGGCGCTGGCATCGGATGATCTTTTTTTTTTTTCGATGATGGTCCTCCACCAATGGAAACGCCGAGTTTTTTTTTATTCTTTCGGTCTCAGACCGATATGGCCAATTTGGCGCCGAGAGTTGTAAAAAACATCTGACGTTTGACAAACGTTTGACAGTAAAGATCATCCGACTACCGACCTCTGCCGGGATAAAAAGTTAGTGTTCTTCCTCCTTGATGCCTCATGGTAGGTATTGCAACCATTTCTCACGACAACACTAGCTTAAAGAAAAGTATACACTAATATCGAAGACTCTTTTGAATTATAAGTGCAAAAGGTCTTTTTTTTTACAATAATTGGTCTATGGTCGGTCATATTTTCTAAGTATAATTTGTTTAGCCTAGTCATTGTTAGTAATAACCGTTTCCTGTAACTATCGTTTTGAAAACGCTTTAGTTATTTTGATTTCCGTTTTGTTTATTAACTTATTAGCTATTACATAAAGCAATAAAACTCGTGGGCGTTGTTTATGGCTATTTTTATTAATATAAAAGCTATGCCCCGTGACTGCACTTGCTAAAGATCGGAAACTATCATACAAATTGGTTATGATATGGCTATCTTATATTTTTATTGTAGACTAGATGTGTTTCTTGGTCTCGCGTATGCCGCGATCCCGTGGGAATATCATGATCAAAAGTAGCCTTGTTAGGTACTCATCGATAAAGTAGCTTTTTATTGGTGAAAGAATTTTCCAGGACATGACAAGTCCGCTTGGCTATAGGTACGATACGACAAAGGTTGATGTAATTTAGAATCATTGCGTGCAATCTCTATGATCCCTTGGGAAAATATATATTCAACCCAATAAAACAGATGCAACGAATCACGCGATTGGTTCGGAAAATTTATACACAACTTTTTATGTCATGCTTGAAATGAGTAAACTGAGTGAACTAAGTATATTTATATTTTAAGACCTCCAATGTACACAGTTATAGCAATAAAAATATTCTTCTTATTTAAAGAGGATAGTCTTCATTCTCTTTCTCCATACAAACGTAGTTTAAATTTTCCTCCCTGGATAAAGACATTAGAGCAAATATGTTTATGCCATAAAACTTATATCTGTCATGACTATGCATCTACCTTTTTATTTTTTTCATTTTTTATTATTATTTTAATTAGAAAATAAAGAAAAATAAAAAGGTAGATGCATTGTCATGACAGATATAGGTTTTATGGCATAAACATATTTGTTCTAATGTCTTTATCCAGAGAGGAAAAATTAAACTACGTTTGTATGGAGAAAGAGAATGGAGACTATCCTCTTAAGTTACTTGGCTTTTAACTGAGCACTTGCTCCATTGTAAATAACCCAGATATGGTCATAGGACGTAGGTAGGTATCTACTGTGCCCACCCCAAATTATTGGGATGCGGGCAGGAAGAAAAAGAGGCATAATAATGATGTAAACAAGTTGCTACCAACCAAAATTCTTCAAATAGAAAAAGCTTTTTTTGACTCGACAGCTTATGTAGATTAATAATATAAACTACACTACACAAGTCATAGCTTATGTGGCTACAAAAATAGATATTTATTTAATAGTGTAACTTAAAATGAAAAATATAAGCTAGGTAGGATTATTTTTCTACCTAGGTAAAAAAAGGTATAAAAACTAAGTCTAAATCATAGTCCAACAAACCAACTAGTAATAATAAAATAGTAGATTAATATTCCTACATTTATTCTATTCATAACTATAGAAAGGAACAGGTTTTTAAAAAGTGGTTTTCTTGTTAAATAGGACGTTGAACTTTTTGTTAAGATTGCGTAATCTACCGCGAATTTATTATTAATTTGTTTTCACTCTGTTACTGAGTCATTATAAGTAGGTACCTACTGTGACAGACAGACAGACAACGAGCGGCAACCAACACAGGTTATTACAGCGGTTGTCCTGTCGACTACATATTGGGCTCTTTTCCATATTTTTTTGTTCAAAATATACCTATGTGTCCATGGGCATCTGCCAAGTAATGTTTTATGAAAATTCCCACAAAGAATATAATTTTAAAATACGTTTTACAAAGTCATAATATTCCTTTCAGTCTTTTAGGAGTACATAAAAGAGAATTGCCATTCAAAGACTTATAATATGGGTAATATTATATCACACTGAAGATGATTAATCAGTAACTCACCGTGTCACATGGGAAATGTTTCGCTTTAAAAATATTCGGAATGTGTGATTTCTTTCAGATACAACATGTAGGTACTTACTGGTGATATTAAAAATTCCATCCATATTAAAAACTTTGGAAAATACCACAGGGAAATACCTTTTGAATACAACAAAAATATACCGGCAATATTTTAAAAATAATTATTCCAATCGTGGTATACAGTATCTGTAACGTAACTTAAAATTGTTTTAAGTAATATACTTAAGTAAAGTTTAAAAATAAACCCTTTTAGGAAACTCTTTTACCGACAACTTATTTACAATTCAAATTAACAAAATATAATACCTAAATCGACATTCTCTTCAAGTTGAAATGTTGTTTATAAGTATTATGTAGGTATTAAATAATTTTATTTGAGTAGATAAAACATACCAAAGTAATGTCATCTACTTGTGGAATATATGATCAGGTCACTGACCAGGTTTTATGATAGGTGTGCAATATCTTTTATTATGATTTGTTTATACCTAATCTTACAAATAATTCGTATTTATAATTTCGTCGTTTCTGCGACAGACAATGCTTGCTGGGTTGTTTAATACATTCAATATTTAATTTCCCGGAATTTCCATCTTAGATATTCTAAGTTTGCTTTGATTTTTGATATTTTTATCTATACATTCGATATTTTTAGTACTCGGAAATTCAATCTTAGATATTCTAAGCTTAGGTGTAATGTTTTCGATTTGTTTATCTATACATTCGATGTTTTATTTTCACGGAATTTCAATATAAGATATTCTTAGCTTAGTTGTAATGATTTTTGATACTTTTATCTATACATTCGATATTTTAATTACTTACTCGGAATTTCAATCTTAGATATTCTAAGCTTAGGTAGGTGTAATGATTTTCTATATGTTTATCATACTGCCATTCAACGTTTTTATTACCCGGCATTTCAATCTCAGATATTCTGAGCTTTGATGTAATGATTTTCGATATGTTTATCTATAAATAATAATTTAATAAATAAATAATTTCTCCGAACAACACACAGCGCCATCTAGCCCCGTGGTAAGCGACTAAGCTTGTGTTACGGTGACTAGACAACGGATATAATACTTATATTTATTTTTCTTTTGTAAATACATACATATTATACATATCTATACATTCGATGTTTTATTTTCACGGGATTTCAATCTTAGATATTCTAATCTTAGGTGTAATGTTATGGATACCTATATTCTCTACCTACATTCGATATTTTAATTAGTCGGAATTTCAATCTTAGATATTCTGAACTTAGATGTAATAATTTTCGATGTTTTGAACAATGGTATTCTAAACGTCGGTAACTTAATTTTCGAGATTTAAATAAGCACCCTAGTGAGTCTTCGATAGATTGTGTTTAGTAGACAGTAGACTCTAAAGGTTAACTATGCAGATTGTAGAAGGTACGTGTTCCTACAGAAGTTACTACCACATATTATATTACATTCAATTCCCGTCGGGTGCAAGTATTTATGCTTAAAAATAAATATTTGTATCTGGTCTGGGTGTATTTTATGTACCATATGTATGTATTTACAAAAAAAAAGTATGATATGTAGTATATCCGTTGTCTAGTACCCATAGTACAAGCCTAGTGCTTAGTTTGGGGCTAGATTGCGCTGTGTGTAACGTCGTGCAATATTTATTATTATTTTATTATTATTTATATTCAATGTAACGACCTACTAGATATTGATCGCTTTTCCATCTGCGCCTTCCATTCGCTTGCAACATTTTGTTTATTATCGATACATACGCAGCACGAAAGTTGCGTGTAATAAACTCAGAAGCAACGCCTCCGGCAATACTCGAGTGATATGTAGAGAACTGAATAACAATTTATACTGTGTTGGTGATAGTATATAGCCCTTAACATATAAAATAATTAATTAGACATTCAAACCATAAAATCTCATATATTACTTAGGTACTAAAATTATGTGATATAATACGAGTAAATATCGGTTTTTTTAAGTTGGTAGTGGTCGGGGTTTTGTTACGGGCTTGAGTTGACTTATATGGGTAAAGTTTAGATTGTTATAAGTAGATTCGCAATACTTTAGGTTTTATACTGTAACGCTACTCAAATGATCCTATGCTTAACACCTTGGTCTCGATAAGAGACATCTTATCACATAAGCGATAAGTAAGATGTCTCTTATCGATTATGTGCAGTATTAAAAGTATTCAAATTATTATACAATATAGTCAAATTATAAATATCTGTAATTATGATTTATGACGATTGTAATAATACAGAGGGCTACTTAAACAGCTCCTAAAATTAAGCAGCTCCTAAACATAAACAATCTAAAACTTATTTTGAATTTAGAAACTTCTCAATTATTCAAGTAGGTACGTACGAGTAACCGTCTTTTGTGGCATTTCAGTATTATACTTCGTTTTGTAATTTCAGAATTTCAGACATTTTGGTTTTTTGTTTTGACATTGTTTATTCTGGAACATGTATCAAATCTAAAATCAAAAAACGAAGTATTTTTTTAACATTCGTGGAATTATTTGAAACGTGAGCGGGCGAATCGCCCGCGCCTGCTTTCCGCTTCGTAGATCATCAAAATACACTAAAGTTTATAATATAATATTTCCAAATAGAGATATTTCCTGAGGACTGAATACGTTCCGTACCTACGATATCAAGTTTGTCGCCTAAAGATAAATTATTGTGTAAGCTCGTCGTTGGTCAACGAGCAGTGTTAAGGCGACCGTTTGTAATCATATTTCGCAGGAATCTCGTATATTTTGTAACGCGTTTCAATGACACCCAAGGCCCTGCCCAATTTTGATTAGGATTTATGGCTGTCTTAAAAGTAACTCGCCCTAATAAACATTAGCTGCTGTCTGTCATTGATCGTAAACTCATGACTGGTAAACGTACGTTGTTCCATCCCGCTAGTGTACTTAGCAGTCGTATTCAAACACTATTTTAAGTTCCTATTGGACCAAGTAATTAGCTGGTCGCTGACATTGAATATAACTCCTAAAAGCGAGAAAAAACATTATACTTAGCGAAGTGCCTACTTGAAATCGACATTTATACGGCTGTTGATGACAGACTTATGACGCTTAATGTCAAATACAGTCAAATATGGAAAACAAATTGACAATACGGCTAATTACTCCTGATCGGGGTGAATTAAAGGACCGATAAGTGCTAGCCACGCGAGGACTATCAATTGAATAACAACTTAGATTTTGACTTCTTTCCTGTGACAAAAAATGTGGCAGATGTTAGCCTACAAAATGTATATCTGTGGACTTAAATTGGGTACTTTCTATATCAAATTAATATTTAGTTATAGGCATAATAATATAACATTGGCTGTAGAGTCTAAGCAAATAAATAAAGCGCAACCTGATTTTATTTATGACTGACCTTAGACAGATACCGGCATAAATTATTATAAATAAAGTTCATAATTAGATTACTAAATGCACACACATTAATTGACGTAGATCGGTCAGTCATGGTCTCACGGTCTATCACGTTGCCTCTAGCAGGTTTAAAGAAAGCCACTTGTTCTTGAAACCTAGGTTTAAAAATAAATTACGTAATTCATATTATATTATTATATAAAAATAAATTAAATGTTTGTAATCTCAAACAATTTTCTCATCAGAGGGTGTCAATGTGAAAGGAAAGCGTGAATAGGCGAAAAGAAAGTGGATCGTAAAAGTAGATGCTTTGTACGAAATATTCACACAAAACTCAGAAACACAATAAGCTCGCAATAAACCAGTTCAAAAATCTTTAGAAGTAGGGCGAACGTAGATTTTAGACTTTTTGATCGGCTGACATCCTACAATAAAATTGTGAGGCTGTATATCTGCATTCCGATCGGAAAGCCTGCCATTTGCGTCAAGTTTGTTCTACAATTTTTTCTTTTTCCACATTTATTTTCCTTATTAAAATTTTGAATTGCAAAGTTTAATTGCAAGGCACATATATTATACCTACAGCAGATCGTATAGTAATATAATATTATTGTAATAAATAATGTGAGGGACCTTGTTCGGGTTTGTTTGATAGGCGAGGTACAAACAAGGAGGCTGACCTCAGGCCCAGTTCCGTTTGGTCGACGCCCAGCAACTAACTATCAGACTTTAATGGTTACTTAAACTATCACTAAGTACTTACAGATTTTCTTTTGAAATTTTCTTTTTGACTTAAAGTAAAGAAGTCCAAAAGAGTATTTCAAAAGTAAAGTTTTGAAATACTCTTTTGGACTTCTTTACTTTTGAAATTCTCTTTTTTTATTTTTATAGGTATATTACTTTGTGATAGTTTAAGTAACCAATAAACGTCCCTGAGTGTGGCAGTTAGTCTTTCTTTATACATTACTAGATGCATCATGCATGATCCTGCTACAACTTTTGACAGGACTATCTCGCAGATACCTATTAAATATAAAAAATGGGAAAATGTGTCATTTTCGGAGAAATGCTTTCTTAATTTCGACATAGCACCACGATTATACTCGTTACCAAGTATCTAGTCGCGGGTGCGAATCCCGACGAGTACAAATTTTTCAAAGTTTTTTTTCAAAATTAGTAGGGGAAGGTGGGCATGAAAGAGCCATGTTTTGAAAGAGCTACTCTAATTTTCCCGCACTTATTAAAAATATTACCAACATTAAATTTTATTTTCGTACAGCAACATTTTTAATCTATCACCCACAAAGATTTGACAGTTCTCGAAAAGTCAATGGCGGAGCAGTAATCAATTGAAAAAAACTGCAACGAAAAGTAAGTTTTTTTGGTGTTACTCATAACGTATTTACATTGGTATGTTTCAATTTAAGTCTAATGCGATGTTACGACTAGGGTGTGCATTTATCTTAGCTTCTAAATGTGATGTTTAATTGATAAATTTCGAGATACTAACATATTTTTTCGAGGTTATAGTCGTTTATGATTGCTTGTCATGAAAGAGCCAACCAAATATGTGATGAAAAAGGCTCTTTCATGACCAGCTCTTTCAAAACAGCTTTTGTTTTTTGTAACTGAAAGTCTGATAATATTAGAATTAGTGTGATATTATGTTATACAATGACTTTTCTTTTGAATATTGTTAATTATTTTATAATATTGACGCATATAAGTGGTTCAATCGTGTTGTGGCTCTTTCATAAATTACGGTGGCTCTTTCAAAGAGCACATGTCATGAAAAAGTCAATTTCCTTTTTTTAAAAAAAGGTAAATTTTAGTACTAAAATGTCTGTTTAATGAAGAATATACGATTGTTTGTAGAAGAATAATTAACAAACTTCTAATTTAATTAGCAACCATGTAGTTTTCTTTTATTCTAAATATTAAAAAGAGTTAGTTTCTAAAACTGGCTCTTTCATGCCCACCTTCCCCTACTTCCTAAGTGTGAGCGTTGTAACGAAATACCCCTTTACTTGTAAACAATGACTAAGTTTATGTAAAGTTTGTATGAGTTTCTTTGTAACTTCATGTCACAATAAAAGACAAACCGTAGGTACATCGTTTGCGCAACTGTTTGTAAGTAAGGAGGTAAATGTTAAAAGTAACTTAGTTTAATGTGGTTTGATTATCCATTAGATATGCAAGTTAAACAGCAGGGCTCCTACACCTATTATGTAATAAAAAAATCCTTCTGTAACGCTCTTACTTATTAGAAAATATTTTATGTCCAATTTATGTGCTCAACTAAATGAAAATATTAACATAATCGGTAAGTTTATATGTGTTATATGAACATTATACTTAAAATATTGGCTCTTCGTGGTTTCACAAGCGTATACCTATCTTTCGACTTCGAGTACTTATCGTACCTCAGTACCATTGAGATACTATATGCATAAGGTACTATAGGTATATACTATACCTATAGTACCTTTTGTGACTATCGCTGCCCGCTGGCTACATCAAAGGAATTCACGACGCCAAGGCGGCGGGCGTAGTGACTGACGCACCATCACCGAGACTTATCAATGCGCGTATAGCCTAATTACCTACCAATGCGTACCTACTCCAGACTACTATATCCTATGAGCATCTGACAGTCACATAGACTGTTTACCCATAGGTAAATTGATTTCGTGGGTTTTTGATCTGATTTTTATTCTGAAACAGAGTACCTATGCTCTATTTCAGAATCTTAAATCAAAAACAAAGAACTGTCAATATCAAAGGAAAAAGTAAATAAAGAGCTGTCACTTTCAAATAAATGCATGAGATTTTTGTTTAAATTTTAGATCTACGATTCCGAAATAGGTAATTATATCAACCATATACTCATATAACACTATTGATTGACATCTAATTCGACTATATTGCTCTGTTTTCCGGGAAGGTCGTAGTCGTGGTATACTTTCAATCAAAATTCAATTGAGTAGTTAATCAATCAGAGAAAAAATGAGGAAAATATTCGAGAGTTTTGCAGCACGAGCCCACTAGGCAGGCACTGCTAGCTCTACAAAACTAGATTCACCTTAATAGTGTAATCAATCACAATGTCAAACAGTTTAGGTATTGTAACCTCGAAACGCACCAATTATGATCTTATTTATAACATTAACAATTATCAGCACGTAGCAAAACAGCAATTATTATACGCCTATTTATTAGTCTCTGTAACAAAATTGTCAAAGTACCTACTGCCTAGACATTCCCGTTGTATGCGGGTAAAACCGCGATAAGCAGCTAGTACAAATTTAGCTACATAATATACTAAGTACAAAGCTTACAAAGTAGAGATATCCTTTTTAGTTACATGTTTATTAATGTCTCATAATATGTCGATGAAAATTCTTTACATACCTACTCGTAAATATAGTGTTTTTAAACAATCGTGATTATAATGGTTTATTTTACGGAAGCGATAATTGATTAAAGTTATTTGAAACGGTAGTATTCGAAGTTATTCTTATCTTATGTGTTTAAGAGGCCTCCGTAGGTGCCTTTCCACAACAAAATCTGAAATACAATAAAAAAGAATTAAATAAATGTTTATTAAGGATATCTTAGGAAGCAGACGGGTGGGATCTTGTTCCTCTGCCGATGAGCGTGCTATATGTTAGACCATATAATCACTAAGGCGCCATCAAGTAAGATAGTGCTCAAACGCTCATCCATTGTGTTTAAAAAAATCATTTTTGATAGATTTTGTACTAACATTTATCTTGAAGTATAAACTTGAAACACGAAAAGATGCAGTTCGTAATTTCATCTCGATACGATGGGCACCTGTGTTGCAAGCCGAAGACGCATTATAAAAAAAATGTGTTTAAAAAATTCTTAGTCAACATTTTTGAAAGCATTTTTTAAAAACTAAATGAAAAGTAGCCTATACTTTATCTAAAAATTAAAATTAGTAAGTTTTAGTCTAGAACCGTTACAAAACACTCGAGCCCCCTCATATAATAGGCAGTAGGTACTCATGCTTTTTGAAAATACATTTTCGAAAGAGTTATAATGGGGATGAAAGTTCAGGTGGATTTTTTTTTTGAAAACTAGTTATCGTAAACTATTAATCGGTACCACATTAGTTGGCTTTGTAGTGCGTCGTGCTGTAGTATATTAGCTAACATGCCCGGTGAGGCGGTGACCGTACTAGTTCGGATCTAAGATTCTCAAACTGTAACACAAATACTAAATTGAATATAAAATATTTTAGTGACCATTTATTGAGGAAGGCTAGTTTTAAACCCAATATGCCCACGCTAGTAAATAACAAAATAAGTACCACCAGCTGCACCAGTCTTAACCAGGGCCTCAGCACTGTTCAAAATTTTCGAAAACAAATCGATAATTTTAGAATACCTACGCTGAAGTTTTTGAAGTACTTGTGGATTTCTTGCAAAATTTCCATCAACTGCTGAACCGTTTTCGAAAACAATTAAACAGAGTTGAGGCATAATTGAAAAAAATATTTACCGATCTATACCTATTTATAAAAAACTAGCAGCTCCCCACGGTTTCACCCGCATAAGTCCCGATCCCGTGGAAATATCGGGATCAAAAGTAGCCTATAGCCTTCCCCAATAAATGGACTATCCAACCCCGAAAGAATTTTTCAAATCGGACCAGTGGTTCCTGAGATTAGCGCGTTCAAACAAACAAAAAAACAAAGAAACAAACTCTTCCGCTTTATAATAGTAACTAGCAGCTCCCCGCGGTTTCACCCGCATAAGTCCCGATCCCGTGGGAATATCGGGATCAAAAGTAGCCTATAGCCTTCCTCAATAAATGGACTATCCAACCCCGAAAGAATTTTTCAAATCGGACCAGTGGTTCCTGAGATTAGCGCGTTCAAACAAACAAAAAAACAAACAAACAAACTCTTCCGCTTTATAATAGTAATAGAGATAATAGATTTTGTTTTTAGTTTTTGTTGTTGTAGCGGCTACCGAAATACATCTTTTGTGCAAAAGTCAACAGTCTAGCTATAACGGTTCATGAGATACAGCCTGGTGACAGACGGACAGACGGACAGACGGACAGACAGACAGACAGACAGCGAAGTCTCAGTAATAGGGTTTCGTTTTTACCCTTTGGGTACGGAACCCTAAAAAAGTATCGCTGAGCACAACTGCTTTGCAAGGAGCCGACCGCGCTCATACATGCGCGCGCAATACTTTTAATACTTATTTGGTTGCAACATACTTACATTTTTAATATCGCGATATCTTTTGAATGAAATGTCCGAATTAAATAATTCAAAAGGTCCTAGAAAGGTATTGAATTCGTCTTGAATATGAAGTAATTTATTTTGATAAGGATTAATACCAAGGTACAAAATAAAAGGTTATTAAAGCCACGGCATTTTAATTAATTTACAAAAATTACAAAAACACTTATTGTGAGATAACTACAATAGTTAGACATATGGTGTCGCGATGTTATTGGTAGACAATTACATGTTCTACAAAGTTGTAGTACATAGTTTTGTTCTATATCCAATAGTTTTCGCAGCGCACGCGGCGTAAGGAATTTTTTGGTAATTTTTTTCACACCTTGTGTTACATTATTGAACTTTTAGTAAGAATCCCTATTTTTTTGTAAATATAATATAGCCTATAGCCATCCTCAATGAATGGACTATCCAACACCGAAATAATTTTTCAAATCAGACCAGTGGTTCCTGAGATTAGCGCGTTCAAACAAACAAACAAAAAAACAAACTCTTCCGCTTTATAATATTAAGTATAGATAGAATAATATAATAGATAGATAAGATAATAATAATAAAAAATACGTTTGAAACAAAGGACATCAAAGTTTGAGGGCCGCTGTAAATATTGCCTTGTCAAACCGTACGTATTGTTTGTGTAACTATTTACCGTGCACAGTTTAAGTAGGTATTACGAACGACACGTAACAGCCACGAGAACCAGGGTTATTCACTGCCGATGACGGATTATCAAGAATACGACTAAATACTCTGACTGCGGCTTTTGGTAATACATTTTTCTTAGAACTGTGTACTTAAATAAGTAACGACGTTTGATTATGTAATTTTTATTGACAGTTTGTTTGCTTTAAAACAATCAATGCGTGATTTAAATGTTTTTTTTTTATATATTCCTCTTGTATAGGTATACACCACGATTTCCCAACACCACCATCTTGTACCACCATTTTCAATTGACAATATGGATGTTAACAGTTTGAAACTCACTAAAATTGTGTATGTAGCAAGAAAAAAATCTTTAAAATTGTATTTTGAGTAAACAAACTAATAAATCTATGTAGTTTTATTGAGCGTCTAAGGGACCTCTAGTCTTGACGTTTTATTTACTCAAATGTGACGTCACTAGCGCCAACATGACACCATCGAGCGTTTTGGCACGAATTTTAAATCTAAAAACTTAAATTATCGTTTTCTCACTAAGCTGTAATTGTGTGCAGAATATGATATTCATTATAAATAATATAGGTACGTTAAATATATCATTGCCCTTATTAATTATAATAAACTAGCGAGCCGACATGCTTCACATAAGTGTTTTATCTAATTATCAACATTGTAAGACATTTCCGAACCAAAATCCGTTGGATGGTTACTTGAAGAAGTAGGTATACCTAAGTGAAGAATCAGAAAGCTGAAAAAGTGCCTTTGACACTCACGAAACAACTAAAACAAAGTATTCTAATTCTTTTCTGATTAATTGATTTAGAGATTTTTTATACCATTTGAACTATAACATAAACATATAGCTATACGGGCAATTTGCTTAACAAGGCTCTCTCCGCCTTCAACTCGTCCTCTGCTCAGTTAATTAATTCCACAGCGTTACCTAAACTTTGGACTAGACTAATGGACATGCTTAAAATACATTTTCGATCCAAGATATTGACTATTTGCATAAATCATCATTTTTCAAGATCTATGAGTTCAAAAACCACATCAATTTTTGAAATATACCTATTATTACATAATAATAAATAATAGAATAATACATACTCGAGCAATGTTTACTTTTTTTTTCTTTTTTTTTTGTGCGTGACCGTGTGTTTTTTGAGAAGTCTCTAGCTTCAGTAGGCAGGTGCTTATAATAATAAGTATAACCTTTTGTTTTTCTTTTCTTCAAATGTAGAAATATTACGTAGACACTTATTATCTTAGTAAAAAATTACTGCGACCAAAATTAAATTGCACATCAGAAAGAGTATTAAGTTTTTTGCCCCAATTCATTTTACCTTAATGGTATAAAATTGCATTATATAAGTGAAAATTGCATAATTGAATTTCATGTTCATCGAATAAATGAACAAATTATCCTAATAATGTCCACATTCTTAATGGACAGCGACAACATTTTAAGCCGAAGACTTGAACTGGATCTTTGAGTAATGAATGTCTCATATCATAAATTAAATTAATGAAATTTATACAGTAATTTGGATATTATAATACAATTATTATAATCTTATGGACAAGATGAGGTAGGTAGGTAAGGGTAACTTAACAGTCATGGATTTTAAATGCAATAATTAACAAAAACACAAAGAAAACTCAATCAAAGGCTCATACCGCTCAGTATTTTTGCCAGTATTCATTACCAGATTCTTTCGTAGACTTATTATTTAAAAAAAAAACAAATATAGTTTACAACAAAGTTTAGTATTCTTCCGTTGTCATGGTAATATTCTCAAAAAATTATGATGTCAAGAATTATACTAACTTATTCTTAAAATAACCAGACCATTCAACAACAAATTCGTGTCATGATGACTGATGACATTAATGATGCTTGCTAATGAGGAGGAACACTAACTTTTTATCCCGGCAGAGGGCGTTGGTCGACTGATCTTATGTTTGAATTAAGAACTGTCAAACAGGTGTTTTTTACAACTCTTGGCGCCAAATTGGCCATATCAGTCTCAGACCGAAAGAAAAAAAAACTCGGTGTTTTCATTTGTGGGAAGCCATCATCAAAAAAAAAAAGATCATCCGACCCCAGCGCCATCTGCTCACAGCTTTGCGTGTGCCACCCCATTCGTCTGAAGAACTAAAAGCGAATCGTTTTCGGATTTGCCAATCTAGGCCTGGTGATCCGACCATGTAGACAGAACGATGCAATCATCTAAATACTATTACCTAAATACCTACCTTACTTGTATTTATGACTTACTTATTTCTACAATTTCTTTGTAAAAACCTTTTTATTTCATAGTCTACGCAGATGCCGTGTAATAGGCTCGATCGGTGACCAAATAGCTTTTTTTTGTTGTTTTGTTAACAAATCGTGAGCGACTGTCTGAGTCTGCAAATGTTACGTGATTGTGATAACTTGATAAGGCACTTGCATAAACATATTTTTATTTGGTGCTAGTAATGCAGTAGTAATAGTATGAGTATAGTAAAGTTCTTTTAGAGCGGGCTTGGACCGGGCCGTATCACACATCATCATAACTCTTTGATTTGAGACCTTTCAAAATGATCATGTGCATTTGCATTTGTTTTGACGACCTCTGTGGCGCGTCGTGCGAGAGCCCGACTGCAATGCAGGAGGTTGCGGGTTCGATTCCCGCCGGGTGCAAGTATTTATGCTTAAAAATAAATATTTGTGTCTGGTCTGGGTGTCCTTCTATGTATAAAATGTATGTATTTACAAAAGAAAAATAAGTTTAAGTATTATATCCGTTGTCTAGTCACCCTAACACAAGCTTAGTCGCTTACCACGGGGCTAGATGGCGCTGTGTGTTGTTCACAGAATTTATTTATTTATTATTTATTATTTATGTTTAGTAAAAAATAATTGAGTATAAATCGAAGTAACGCAATAAATAACGCACACTTATACTTTGTTTTTTAATTGTAGACTTCGATTTGGCACATCTTCCTATAGAAAAATTGTCAAATACAAAGAACCAAGACGTCAGATTATAGCCTGAAATTGTAAAATACTAGCTGCGCCCCGGGGTTTCACCCGCGTAAGTCTCGATCCCGCGGGAATTACGGGATAAAAAGTAGCCTATGTGTTATTCTAGGTGTCCAGCTATCTATATTCCAAGTTTCATCGCAATCGGTTTTGTAGTTTTTGCGTGAAAGAGTAACAAACATCCAAACATCCATACAAACTTTCACATTTATAATATTAGTAGGAGTAGGATTTATAATATTAGTAGAATAGGATAAAGAGCGTCAAGATCACTCGTCACTCGGCAACATGAGATCAAACACTTGCAATGTATTAGCCCCCTTAGGAACAACCTTTACCAACGAAACCTAGTTCACATCATCTGACACAAATCTAATGTGTATGTTTTAGACATAAAAATAATAATTATTAAAAAATATAAGCTAAAATAAAATTATTATTATTTGCGAAAGTTTGCTCCTAATTGTTACCTCTTCACAGTTAAAAACAGCATTGTATAGGAGCTCTATAGTGTGGAATATAACTTAGTATATTTTTATTCCTGACTAAATGCGTCCCGCGGTTTCACCCGCGTTAGTCCCGATCCCGTGGGAATATTTTGATCAAAAGTAGCTTATGTTACTCAGGGTGAATGTAGCTTTCTAATGGTGAAAGAATTTTTGAAATCCAACTAGTAGTTTTTGAGTTTTTTTAGTTTTTTTAGTTTTTGAGCACACACGCACAAAAATACAAATCTTTACTCTTTATAATATTAGTATAGATAGATACAGATAGATATAGATATTTCTGATAGCGATAAAACTTCTTGAAGTAGAAAATGCTGAAAAAATGCATTGATTTTGACAAACACTTCATTAAAGTTAAGTGTAGTGTATCTATTGTTTAGACTGAGAACTGGTTTACTCTACTTTATTACAGTGTTCTAGATTACAGATATTCTGTCGAGCGATGATGCCTACAACTAAAACTCGTCGATCAAATCTGGAGGTCGGTAAAAAAAACTTATTTGACTGGAGAAGAAATCTATATATATAAAAGAAAGTCGTGTTAGTTACTCCACTTATAACTCAAGAACGGCTAAACCGATTTAGCTGAAAATTGGCAGGGAGGTAGTTTAGAGCCAGGAGAAGGACATAGGATACTTTTTATCCCGTTCGATTAAAAAAAATGCTTATTTATTGCCTTTAAGGCGGAACAAAGTTCGCCGGGTCAGCTAGTATCTAATAGAAGAAAAGTAAACTACCCGTACCGATAAATAAATAAATAAATATTGCACGACGTTACACACAGCGCAATCTAGCCCCAAACTAAGCACTAGGCTTGTACTATGGGTACTAGACAACGGATAGACCACACATTATACTTTTTTTTTTTTGTAAATACATACATATGATACATAGAAAACACTGAATATCCCATGTCTTCGGACCGTGGTGAGTCCTAGGACATGTTGGTTTCCTCACGATGTTTTTCCTTCACCGTAAGAGCGATGTTATTAGCGCACATACCTTTTTCTTAAAGAAAAAGACATTGGTGCGCGGTCGGCCTGCATTCGAACCCACGACTCTCGGAATGAAAGCCGGGGTATCTACCACTAGACTAGACCAACACCGCTCTATATCACCGCTCGATAGATGGACAATTATCTATCGAGCGTAATAAAGGAAATTATGTTAAACTTGATGATGAAATTGTCGAAGACTTCAGTTTGATTTGTCTTTATAGACATACTAGCTGCGCCCTGCGGTTTCATCCGCGTAAGTCCAGTTTCCGCGGGAATATCGAGATAAGAAGTAGCCTATGTGTTATTCCAGGTCTACAGCTGTCTATATTCCAAGTTTCGTTGCAATCGGTCCAGTAGTTTTTGCGTGAAGGAGTAACAAAGTCACATACAGACATACATACATATATACAAACTTTCGCGTTTATAATATTAGTAGGGTAGGATAGGATAGGATTGTATTTGATCAAAATCTCATTTGTACTTAGTAAATAAAAAAGGTACCGTGCTAATGTTAAAATTCGGTATCTAGAGTACCTAACTCTTTATTTTACTTTACAAATACATCATTACAGGTGCTTGTAATTTGTACCGGGCGGTCTACGCTCTCGGTCTCAGTTCTAAATGGTATTGCAGTAAGGGACCGGTTGGCGGCGAAATACATATAACTGTGACCAAATACAGATCGGTTGATAAGGACAACTTTCAATGAAATACTTATTAAGTACTTAAATACACTTGCACAATGGAAAACACGAGTAGACGTGTATGCATTTTTCTTTATAGTTGTCTTATTATTGTAGGTCCTTTGTACCAATAAAAATGAGGAACAATTAGATACCTATTGTTTTTTTTTGGAAGGTAGAAAATAGCTATACCTACTTACCTACACTTTGACTTAATGCTTTACGAGTCCTTCTCAACCGAGCGATGTTTCCGGTTGCATCCCTCTCGGGAGCCCGGGGTCCGCTAAACCCCAAATTGTTTTTTTTTATTTGGGGTCGGCGCCGTCGGTAAGTCATCATGACCATACCTTCTGCTAATAGATTTGGCAATATTTTTACGGCCGGCCGCCTGCTCTACTCCAACCCTTTTAGGGACCAAGCAGTTTATCCTTACTTAAGTTTTGCTAGTCCCCCCTAAATCCCTTAGTCGCCTTTTACGACACCCACGGGAAGAGATGGGGTAACCTATTTAATTCTATGCCGAGGATACACAGCACTACCTATCGACACTTTGACTTAATGCTATACGAGTACCTATCGTCATTATTTAAATATCTATTGTATATTTATACGTTCCAAAACCTCATTACTGTCCGATGTCAAAGGTACAAAGTTAACATTCTCACAATTACAATTTGACCTTTAGTATTGCAAATTAATTCAGTTTTTTACGTTTCCAAATCGGTCTCGGCAAAAAGTGTTATCTTCTCTACATTATATTATAATGACAAATTATGGGTGTAGGAGTCTGTCTATCATGCAATCGTTACACTGTTACACCATAAAAATACTGTTGTTTTCATCTTTACTTTATTATTACTTAAAGATGAACGTAGACTACGTGCCACGACCTTCAATCGGCCGATTTACTTGTATACTTTAGTTTTGAAGAGAATCGTCGAATTCCCTCATCTCATCACTAGTATAATATTGAATAAGAATTCGTGCGGAAACGTACGAATTACTCAAAAGGTGACGAAAGTGAGCGGTGCTTTTATCTCAATAGTAATTATAAGATATTACAAATGGCATGAAAAATTCTCGAAAGGTAGGTAGGTATGTGGAAATATAGTAGTTGAGGTAATACGTAACAGATGTATCAGGTTGTCCTAGGTTGCAAATGATTATAAAGGGCTCCATTTGGCAGGGTATTACTAAGATTTCGTGACCTAACCTAACCAAAGAAGGGGGATGTCTCACTTCTAATAACTTTTTATCGAAAAAGATCAACTAAATGCTGGTATTTTTTACAAAATTTCGCTAAGAGATTATTTCTTGCAAGTTAGATGTAGCTAGATTGTAGCAGCCAAGCCAGCCTCGGTGGTGAAACCGCAGAACGCAGATATTATTTTATAATTACCAATACGATTAAAAAGTTCACAGTCTGCTGAAGCTGTGGATAGATACTTGTTTCGTTTCATTATAGGCTCTCGAAATGTTATTATTGTTTTAAAAATAGTTAGCGTCGCGTTGTTCCATTCTTTCTGAGGTAATTTATTGCTGTGACATAATGGACTTGTAATACTTGAGATCTCATGATTTTAACTTCTAATGCAGACACGAAATGTCTCATTGAATTACCTACTTTAGTATATTTGTGAAATTACTTTCAATTATTGTATAGTGTTTTTCATCGATGTGATACATCTTCTATATCTGTAAATAAGGAGTAACATAGGCTACTTTTGTTGGGTTGGTCATAAAATTGATTCAGTGAGTAGTTTTACCTCTACCGAACCATCTTGTTTATATTATAAAACGAAAATCTTTTGTTACAGGTACCTACCTATAAATCATGGTTATATCAAGAGTAAATACGGTGAGACCATTTCATTTCAACGTAAGTACGACTACAACACCACGACAACACAACAACGACAACACACTAAGACATACGCACCCCCAACAGACTGTTAGCTGTTACTTAGAACCCAAGACGATTTAATCTTTACAGCAGGCTCTGCAGCATTGGTAATAATAATAAATAATAACCACATGACCGCTATACTGCCACGAGGTAAACACACCTGCGCACGAGACGGCCTCTGTGGCGCGTCGGCCGAATCCCCAGCTGCAAGCCAGAAGGCTTCGGGTTCGACTCCCGTCGTGAATAAGTACCTATTTATGCCAATCATAAATGTTTGTTTCTGGTTCTAGATGTTTTCTTTATGGATCACTAGCTGACCCGGCGAACTTTGTTCCGCCTTAAAGGCAATAAATAAGCATTTTTTTTAATCGAACGGGATAAAAAGTATCCCATGTCCTTCTCCTGGCTCTAAACTACCTCCCTGCCAATTTTCAGCTAAATCGGTTCAGCCGTTCTTGAGTTATAAGTGGAGTAACTAACACGACTTTCTTTTATATATATAGATATGTACCTACCTATGTAATTACAAAAAAGTAGGTAATTATATCTAGTTTTATCCGATGTCTAGTACCCAAAGTACAAGCCTAGTTGCTAAGTTTGGGGTATATTGCGCCATATACCAATGTCCTGCAATATTTATTTATTTACTTATAAACGATGACTTAGTTGTTGTAACGTTTGTCTTCGCCTGTTAAAACTTAAAAACTTCATGTCATAGTAAAAGACAAACGTTGCATGAAGTTTATAAGTAGGTAAGGAGGTTAGAAGTTATTTTATCATACTTACGTTTGTATGTACCTACTACCTACTTAAAAGTAAGATAGTAAGTACTTAATAAAGACATCATTTTAGATGCAATACCAACCTAATGATGATGTACAAAAACTGTAAAAGTACCTAATACAGCAATCATAGAGTTATAATAGAGCTAATGACATTTCAAAGGCCCTCATTTCATAGGCTATCAAACTGAACATAAATATTTCCAATGTTTGCCCGTTGGTTAGCGTCATAGAAATACATAGCTAGGTTATAAAATGTGTTATATAATTTTAAAACAGTTAAGAGAAGCAAATGCTTTGTAATATTTTTTGTCTGTCTTGATATCTCACTTTATTTGCAACTACACTTGGTACAACCTATGACCCTATGACTTAGCCTTTGACATAATGTTGACGTACGAAATCTCTATTCACAAAAAGTATTTTTCGTGACGGTTTAATCCATTAAATTATTTAATCTGATGGCATTAGTTGTTAATGTTGATGTCTTACGTATTATACTTCAACATAGCGTTATATAGCACGAAAATGCACGAGCGGTCTTACGTGTTTTGTATAGATTTTTGGTTCAGAGTTCAAAGACAAAACCTGTTCACCTATCTTGATGATAGATGTATTAGTTTATTACGAAGTTAGCAATGACCAGGGCGTCTAACATCGATCTCGTGCCTCTACACGAAATTAATATAACGCCTGCGGTATATGTACGTACATACCTATATTTATAGATTGTTTATACATTGCAAGCTTGCCCTAAGTTACTGCAGTTACTCGCACCGTTTGAACGTAACTTACAAGTTACTCGTAACGTGTAAGGTAAGTGCTATGTATTAGCACTCGCACGACGTGCTAGGCGAGCCTAGCTAATGGCATGCGAGTAGTTGCCTACGATCTAGTTTAGACAGTTACTCGCAAGCTAATTCGCAATGTGAAAACGAGCTCTTAAACTTCGTTACTGTTCTACCAATAAATGTTACTAACCTTTATAAGGCCGCCTTATCGTCTAGGATGGCATTCTGGAAATTTAAGCTACATAGATTCGATGTAGATGCCCCAGTCAACTTTTCGTAAATTGTCTTGGAACTTGTTAACTTATTTCGCTATTCTAGAAGTCGTTTCTGAAAGAACTTGGTAAAGACCGTGGAGAGAATGTAGTAATTTGTATGAAGTTGTTGAATTCTAGACTGACGAAATTAATTTACAGGTTCCAAGATAGTTTAGAAAAGTTGACTGGCGTCTACATCATCGAATCCAAAGTTACTTTTAGAACCGCCATCTTGTACCTACCATGAAACTCCTATCGATCGTCATACAAACAAGGGATTGTAAAGTTATTTCTTTACAAATCTCTTTATCTCTTGTAAAGGTACTAGTTCTATGTTACATCTTGGCGCATCGGACAGATAAAAGATACCTTATCAAAATTGTTCTTTAAAATTTTATATAACCCTTCTATGTCACTGACTGTACCAACGATCTAGTACTAATTACGAAGCGGTAAGTAAGCGGCGGGCTAAGAGGTAAGTAGTAGATATTAGTCGTGTCTCAACTTGATTGATTATAACGTCAATGATTGATTGCTTTTCATGATACTAAGTTACATTTATACAAGTTACTCTAGCACAGATTATAAACTTCAACAATATGTCTATGAACCTGTTCAAGAACATAGTATCTAATAACCTCGCAAAATAAATTAAAAACCAAATTACAGATTAACCCACTTAATTATAAAAAATGATTAACAAATGACTAAGTAATGTAACGTTTGTTTCTGTCTGTCTACTTAGAAACTTCATGTGACAGTAAAAGACAAACGATGTATAGTTTATGCAGTTGTTAATCATTGTTTATAAGTAAGGGGGTAAAACTCTTTTGACAAACACACAAAACAAAAATGCATCATTTCCTAAGTGTGGGTTATAAAAAAAGCAAAAAAGGTTTACCTTTTATATATATTGCTATTTTAATAACCAGTCATAATAAAATTAATTTGCGTAGGTGGGTAACTAATAGCATCCTTACCTTATTAGGTGTTTTATCGCAGACAAAATAATATTTATGGGAAAGCTATGAAGTTTTTTGGTAATAATCATAGATCGGATTTTGGGTGCTGTTTTAGACGTTGTCACTAACATGGATATGACTTTCCGGAATTGCAAATTCCGTAATTCCGATATTTCTTTTTAAACTTTACAAAAATGTTAAATGTATTGTATGTGTGTATGTAATGTAATGTATTGTAAATGTATCGTAGAAATTGTACTATTAATTAAAAAAAAAACAAGATTTTTTTAATTGAATGCATAAAACTTACTGAGTCATTTTCGTACATGCAATTTCGCAATTTTAAGTTAACAATATCCATAAGTAGAGACCCAAAGTTGAACAAAAAAAAATCTTTTGAAGACAGCGGCCGTAAACATTGTTTATCTTTTGCAATACCTACCTATTGTCGCTATTGTCGGCAATATTACAAAGGCGGCGCCAAGGTATGTTTGTTTATTTTTCTTCGAACAATTATTGGAAGTTGTTTATACTTAATACCTATTTGTATATATTTATTTATACCTATTTATTATTCCGTTATTCTTATGGGAAAAGTGAAACTGCAAGTTAAGCTCATTCATTCGCTTACTTCGGTTTGTTGAGTGCAGCCTATCCGTGTGTTTTATGCTATTGTTTATTGACCCCTGCTCGTTACTTGGATTTTGGAACTTGACATTTTGGCTACTAAACAGACTACGATTATTGCAACTGGATTGGATATCTTTGACATTTGTCGAACTTTGGGTGAGTAGATTTTTTATATATTGTAATAGAATAAATAACATAGCCTATAATCAAGAAACTTACACGAATAACTGTAAGTTTCTTGCCTATAATTTGTTGTTAAAAAGAGTGTAGAATTTTTTTTCTTCATTCCTACAAATTTACAACTTATAGATATTATGGATTAGGCTGATTCCGTTCCGAAATATCGAGATAATTTAAATCTAAAAGTAGCTACAACACTATCTAGACCCGGAATTTTAATAAAAATGATCATCAGATTTCTATTTTCAACTTGGTAATTCTTAAGTAAAACTGGATATTGGGCGTTACCATGATCTTTTCTCGTTATTTAATTTGTTGTTTTGTTGCGCAAAAAAATAAAGTATTTTTTTCCTAGACTATTAAGAAAAAACACAGAAAAAAAAATAAACTTTTTCTGTGTTTTTTTATTATTTGTGTTTTTTTTTAAATTTTATTTATTTATTTTTGGTTCTTCTTCTGTTTTCGCGATGTTGTATTGAAATTAAAGACATTTTTCGGTTTGAATCGCGTGGTTTTTATTACTTTTAGCATTGTTACAACGCTCAACGTTTCGAGACCTTTCCAGGTCTCTTCTTCAGGATAGACTAACGAAGAAGAGACCTGGAAAGGTCTCGAAACGTTGAGCGTTGTAACAATGCTAAAAGTAATAAAAACCACGCGATTCAAACCGAAAAATGTCTTTAATTTTTTATTCATTTTTGATTAGCTGACGAATTAAATCCTGCAATAAGTCGATCATGGTAAGGGTCAAATTTCAAAATTCGCTTCCAAGTAATTACATAGTTGTTAAATTCCGCAATGTCAACTATTCAGCTCGCACACCGAGGTAGATGGTGCGTAGTGCACTTAGCAAAGCTTGGAATAGAACAATTTAAATGTTGAGAGGTACAAAAATCTACTTCCCATTTTAACCAACTCTGTCAATTTGTAAGGAAAGTTGTATTTTTGTATTTTTTTCTCAACAATAATTCCATGTCAAGGGAACATTTTTGGTTTTAGTAATACATAAATTGTTATATTTCAAGCTTTGCTGGATTGTCTCTCCGTTGTAAGGAAATACTGGCTGAAAAATAAATATTTTTAAACAAGTATTTGAAAATGTTTGTTCCACAAACATGCTTTAGGTGTGTTTTCTCTTAATTGTGATAATTATTTATACTTAGAACAGATTTTATCCATTGTTTGTATATTAAATAAAGAAATATAAACATTAAACCCTTTTAATTTATATGTGTGTTTTATTTATTTTTGACGGATAACTCTAACCTGTAAACAGAATCTCATTTTAAATTTTGAAGATTATTTTTTTCTTTAAAATATTTCTAGTAAATATGCCTTAAGCAATAAAAACAAATGATGATGATGATGATGATACTTTAGATAGTGATAGTACTCGTGATTTCGACACCTATCCTTATTCGAAATCCCAATCACGATGAAATTTCAAGACGCGGCATTTTTCTCGGAATTTTTTTTGGTCGTATCCATACTTTTGATGTCGCATTTTTGAAACGGCACCCAAAAATCCGATCTATGGTAATAATATATTATAATGATTGGCAAGTATCGTTGCGTTTATGTCATAAATCACGATTGTCGTATGGGAGCCCCCCTTTTAAATATTTGTTTTATTTTGTCGTTAGTATTTGTTTTTATAGCGCCAAAGGAAATACATCATCTGTGAAAATTTCAACCTTCTAGCTTTTGCGGTTCATGAGATACAGCCTGGTGATAGACAGACGGACAGACAGACAGCGAAGTCTCACTAATAGGGTTCCGTTTTTACCCTTCGGGTACGGAACCCTACGTCAGGCGCAGAAGGTTACATGAGTCCGATCTCATGGGAATATCGGGATCAAAAGTAACCTATTACATAGTACTCCTCGATAATGTGGTTTTCTATTGGTAGCGTTCTCTTTATAATATTAGTGTAGATTATGCGTAGACCTAATTTCATTGAAGTTCTCATATTATGTTATCTATGGAGGTAGTAGGTACCTAATTAGTCTTGATGATTGACGTACTTAGTGACATACCTTCCCACAATAAACAACTTAAAATGTAGGTACCAATCATACAATATACATAATATAGAATGGATTATTTCTATAGGTACTTATACTCCCGATAGGGAAGTTGGAATGCACCGATATAATACGTTAGTAGATCCAGATTACAAAAATAATGTACCTACGTCTTTCAAATAGATAAATTCTGTGAACATTTTCTCATCCGAGCGATGTTCCCGGTTGCATCCCTCTCGGGAGCCCAGGGTCCGCTTAACCCTAAATAGTTTTTTTTTTTTAATTATAAAAACATAAATTCTGTGAACATCACACAGCCCCATCTAGTCCTATGGTAAGCTACAAAGTTTGTGTCGTATGGTGATTGGACAACGGATTAATAGGTACTTATTTTTCTTGTGTAAATACATTTACCTACGTATATTATTCACAGAGAAACACCTAGACTAGAAACAAATATTTATTTTTAAGCATAAATACTTGCGCCCGGCGGGAATCTAATCCTTCTGCGTTGCAGCCGGGCATACGATGTAAAAGCAACGAGACTATTCGCTCCCACCGCCCTGAAGTTGTATTGAAACCAACGAATTCAGATTGAAACATTGAAAAGTTATGTTTCATATATTATTGGTCAACACACCGAAATTAGCGTTCATTTAGTTAACACTCTTGCTCGAACGTTTGCACCCGAGTCGCCCATTCACCGGATAACCGGGTCTCGCGCACCCAAGGTCTTATCTTATGAAATTGTCAGCTTAGATGCAAAAATAATGGAGCACGTACTTGTCCGCTTCAAATAATACCGCTAAGTTTTTTTCTTCGTTATAATAACGGACGTCGAAATTAATTTGTCTAGTGATGAAAATAAAAATAAATGTTCAGGGCTGTAGTTTCTTCATTTGATAGTTGCTACATTTTTTGCATTGAGAATAAGTGATTTTCCATGCTTTTCCTACTGGTATAATAATTGGCTAACTGCGTATAGATTTATACTTGCGTATTTATGGTATGGAAGCAGAAGCGGGGATCTGACTGAGAATATGACTAAGATATGGGGGTTACCTTGGACCCTGTTTAATATCTACACCAAATCTTAGCCCTCCATATTGGAATTACGTGTATGAGAGCGTCTGATTAACGTATGGTGTTTGATCCTATTGAAATCACCATAACACAAGCTTAGTACTCTGTAAAAGAATAATATTTAGTTTTTAGTCCCGACACCTGCCATAGTATCTTTACCATAGGGCTATATAGCGCTGTGTGATGTTCACAGAATGTATTTATTTAGTTAATTTGATGCGCTCTATAATTGAACCATGAATTTTTATAATGATCGGCGCTTCTACACATATTCAAGGTCGCTCTTATTATCTAAATTTGACGCGCTTGAATGACTTTACAAATCCCCGCTTTGGCTCCCCTGCTTTAAGATGTAAGAAAATAAGTTAAAGGTTAAGTAATTTTATTCAGAATAATTAACACTTCATCGATTTTGTAACTAATGAGTTTAATCATTTCATTAGCGAAATGTATGGAGACATTGACCTATTAGGTATGTTGAATTTATAACTTTCTGTAAAACATCATAGATGATACAAAAATAGGGAAAAAGTTACGGGTAAACTTAGATGAAAACAAAAACAGTAGATACGGTATATTCTAACATTGCGTAGGTATTCGAAAAATGAGCTATATATGCATTTTCATAAAATTATTGTATTTAAAAACATTTGTCTTTAAGAATGATTCAGGCATTTGTAAATAAGCAAAAAGGCATTCTTATGGATTTCAAAAAGATAATCGCAGTGTGACAGCACCTGCTCACGCGGGGCAACGGTTCGACATACGACTGAGGCTAGTGCGTCAGCTAGACGGAGTTTTACCGTCTCATTTTCCAAGACTAGGTAACGTATCTGCTGTTTATTGTTTTCATCTAAGCGGATAAAGGGTAATTTGTTTGTACCACAGATTCTAGAAACAAGTAATAAGTTTTTTAAAACAACCTACCTACATGTCATTATCAAATTATTATTGTTATTAATTTAAGTTATATTTCTTTTTACTATTGTAGAACTATTGCATGCAGTCACCGCACTTATTCATACACCAGACAAATTTAAGTGATTTATGGTGTTTCGAATGTTTTTAAGTTTGTTTCAAATAAATAAAAACAAGAAAGAAAGTACGTCAAAAATGTTTAAAACCATTTTTCACATTTCATATACTTCTTAGTTCTAAAGAAAATAAAAGTGAAGTGCCTAGTTAAGTATCTACTTTCCACAGTGTACACAGAGGCCGCCCGAGCTCAACTCTCAGTTTCATTACGGTTCAGATAAATAATTAATGCGGTCATTATGTAACAGCCAGTTGTGGGCGTTGCTTGTCAATCAAACATTGCAACTATGGAGTCGCTTTAAGCCCGTTACATACGTAGCTATAATATGTATTGATATGAATTATAGCAATGCATATATAACGATATATTTTCTATACAAATATTCAAGTGACTGCACACGCAGCTATACTCATATTATAAAGAGGAAAGATTTGTATTTGTGTGTGTGTGTGTGTGTGCGCGTCTGTATGTTTGTTTTAAATAAAATCTAAAACTTCTGGACCGATTTCAAAAATTATTTCACCATTAGAAAGCTAGGTACATTCACCCTGAGTAACATAGGCTTAACAACACTTTTGATTGAGATATTCCCACGGGATCGGGGCTTACGCGGGTGAAATAATTTATATTTCTATGACTTTACCAACTTATACCGAAATTTATATTATCGCATAGTAATATATAGGACGATGATATAACATCTATATATAAAATATATAGGTGTTATAGTATCGTCACCGTGTGTGGTAGCTTACTATAATATAGATTATAGCACGGCATATTAATATTATAGCTTAGGTACGTGTGTGACGGCCTTTAGTTCGCTCAACTTACTGCCAACTGCTGACAAAACTATAAAATATTTCTTTATGATCGTATAGGTAGTAAATTTTTTAATACTTAATCAAATCAAAAATATGTTTATTCAATAAGATATTCACGTCGGTTTTGAATCGTCAGTAATCTAGTGTGTCTTCGGAACCCGACCTCAAATGAGAAGAAGTCATAAGAAACTCATGAGGTTTTTTGCAGTGATCATGTGATTCACATTGTCGCATATTTAGAACTATAGGGGAACGGAAACGATAATCTATAATTATAATCTTTACTAACATTAATAGTGTACCTACCTACCTTACCCACGCTACGTAAGTATATATGTATGTATGTATGTATTACGTACTAGTAATAATAGATAATAATATGCACTGCATATAATAACTATGTGAATAGTAAATAGTTAACTTAATCTGTAATTTTAAATGATTTTAAACTAACATGGTTAATTACATAATTAATCATACTTTGCGATTAAATTTTATTAAAAAATATAACTTTTATCTAAAAATATCAGGCTGTTTCGGCTGAAAAAGAATAAAACAAGGCCAATAGTCACGGAAGATAGTAACTTTAACAGTTGGGGACCATTATTGGAAAAGTTTGAAATGGTCTAGCTAGATTCTAGATATAGAGCGTTACTTAGGAACAAACATAGACTGATAAACACACAACCCTTCTTTTCGTCGCACAGTCGGGTAAAAAGGGCCTCTGAGTATTGGTTTTGGCCTTACGCACGCTTTCAAAAAGACCGGGCTGCATAGACCCGTGAAACAGTGTCATTACAAACATTAATAAATATATAAAAGGGTCTAGTTCAGCTCCAGTAGTTATCAAGACTTGTTCGAGACGGCAGGATTCAATTCCGCCACTAAAGCGGGTTTTCGCCCACTGCGACACACAGGTCATCAAATAATTACGTAGAGGTTTACTCAACTTATGGGCAAACAGAACCTAAGATACTATGCAAATTAGTTTTATTAAAAAACAATGTAAATTCCGTATACCTACTCTGTACAAATCATAGTTTACCTAGTAGTTGGTACCTCGGTGCTTGAATAGACGCAACTAGTCGCCTAATAACTTAAGCTTTAGATATTTCTCTTACGCATGCAAGTTAGCCGCAGGAACATTGAAAGAAAAAAAACAGCAAATATTTTTAACCTTGTCTACTTCTAATGAGGTTTCGGTATGCTTGTTAGTTTAGTACATAGCAGTTTAAATAGTGTGGCGCAGCTTGCTTTTTTCCCGCAGGAGGGTTATGTTTTTTACGATTTCACTAATATTATAATGCGAAAATTCAGCTGTTTGATGGTTTGTGCGAATTTGGAACATATGTAGTTTTTAACCTGGATTAACTAAACATAGCCTTATTAATAAACGTAGAGTAGGGTCGGAAAAGGGATTACATGCTTTGTCTTTTTCCGTGACAAGAGCTTTCAAAGTTGACAGACAGAGACAAAACATAGTAAACCTCCTCCAACGTTATTCCACTTTTATTAATAAGGCTAATAGAGTATTTTTTTTAATATCGGAATTCCCACGGGAAGGGGAACTACGGGTAAACTTGCGGGGCACAGCTTGTTAATATAAACTAGTCTTTCTAGAATTTCAAACCCACAATTATTTTTTTACAGCTTGATTTTATGTAAGCTTTTTATGTAGGTATTTACAATTATCGTCAATTGATCCTTTCTTCCTCTATCAAAAGTATATTTTAACATCAATCACAACTGCAGTAGGTATACACATGTGGAAAGTCAAACCAAGTTCCTCGTACCTACATTGCGTAATAATGAAATATTGATCTCAATATGTTACCTAAATCGTGCTGTGTCGATGTAGGTGGCATTTTACAACGCAAACCTTGATGTGAAAGGCTCTCGTTAACTCGACTTGTACTAGTATAGGTACCTACCGTCAAGCAGTTGCGAAGTTCTAAATAACAAAACCAGCTTGGGCTGACTTTGACCCGTAGTTTGTTCAAGTTATGTTGAGAATATTTGGATTTAATGGTTCTTTTAATTTGGGGGTGAACGAAACGAACATCTTTAGTGTGCTTCATCTTATACTGACTAGCGTCCCGCTGTTTCAACCGCGTAAGTCCCGATACCGTGGGAATATCCAAGGGCGTAGCCAGGATTCTTTGTAGGGGGGGGGGGGGGGCAGACAAAGAAAATCTAAGACTATTTTGTTTTAATCGCGGTTTTTTACATATGAGTAGAGGAGATTGGTAGTGGAGAAAAGTAAAAATAAAAATACCTTTATTACGCACGCGGTTCTTCACAAAATCTATTAAAAACTTCTCTTACAATATTTTTTTTGGACAATTTTCCGGTGTACGTTTGTTATGCAAGGCTGCAAAGTTGGTTTTTGCAGCGAGTACCTACTTGTATTGAAACCTGAGCTAGCGAAGCATTCTAGGATTGAACCACGAGCGCAGCGAGAGGTTTAAATATAGAATGCTGAGCGTTCTAAGGATTTCAAAGGTACAAAATGCAAATAAACATTGCTGCCGAGTCAAACACACAATTTTGGACCTCACTACAGCGAGGAAAACGCTAGGTGCATTTTTCCGGTAGAAAACTCAATTCGGCATTATGTACCACTTCCACTAACTCTGCAGTTGTTAAATTAATATCTTCGTCACGGCTGGCCAGTGCAATTATTCAAAAAAATGAGGTATATATTTTACCTCTCTCCTCAACCTATACTTTTATTTTCTTTCGTAAAGTGAAAGGGGAAGGTGAAAGCCGAAAGGGGTTGTTCTAGACGTCTAGGCAAACAACTTTTGTTTTACAACTTTTGGAAATATGAAGTAGTTTTCGAAAATGTTGAGTTTAAAGTTTGCATGAAAATCAGCTGTTTTTTAGAGTTTGAGGTCATTGGCCTTAATCTGCCCTTTTATTTAGTTTGGACCACTACAATCTTAACATTATTTGCCTTTATTTACAAAAATAGCTGTTTTTTTCAGTGATACAACCACAAATTTAAAAAAAAAGTTCGGATTTCCAAAAGTCGTAGAACAAAAGTTGTTCGCCTAGACCTCTAGAACAAACCCCTTTCGGCTTAATACTAATCCTCGGAACAGCCTGTATATAGCGAAAAAAATCATATATGATTCCTCGTTTTTGTAAATAAATAAGCAAACGATCTCTAAATCAAATAATTCACGAAAAAAAACCTGCTTGATACTAATAATAATAAACAATAAATACGACATTGGTAGATGAGCAACAAGACTTCGTGGTTCGATGCCATGAACAAAAAAAAGGAATGAGGTTGGCGCATTTTCAAAGGACTGGCTTTAGAGAAAAGTTTGGATAAGACAGATTCGAATTTTGAAAAGTCTTTGCACGGTAAGAAATCTGCGCGCAAAACAGATCCTTTCCGAGGTTGTGCGGTGAAAAAGACCTGCAAAATCACATTTTGCGCGCTACCGTGCAAAGACCTTTCAAAATTCGAATCTGTCTTTTTCAAACTTTTCTCTAAAGCAAGCCCTTTAAAAATGCGCCAACCTCATTTTTCGTGTTGACACTATATCCGGTTTTTAATTTTTTTCAGTTTATGAAAAAATATCTAACTTACAAAACGGAATATAACTTCATTTTATAATCTGCGCAAATTAAACATTGTTTCATAACATAACTAATACTAGCTTAGTTGATTAACCTTTGCAACTCTTTAGGGATTCTAGTTTTAAAATCTTTTAAACTCGGTAGAGATCGTGTGCTGCAGACCGCGTAGTTTATTATGCCTTATACTGGTGACCGACCGCTCTTCTAGGGGGGGGCAGCTGCCCCCCCTGCCTGTACCTCGCTACGCCCATGGGAATATCGGGATCAAAAGTAGCTTATGTTACTCAGGGTGAATGTAGCAGAATGTAGTAGGTGAAAGTTTTTGAAATCGGTCCAGTAATTTTTGAGTTTATTCATAACAAACATACAGACACAAACACAAAAATTCAAATCTTTCCTCTTTATAATATTAGTATAGATAATGGCCAAACTCTAGCCTAGTATGTATCTTATTTTTAAATAGTTTAAAAAATCTATGCGCCATTCTGATATAATATTATGATATTCCATAGATCCAAATCTCTACGTATTTTTTACAGGGCAGAAAGACAAAGTAAAACAAACTAAAAGAAACATACATTTTATTATTTAACTAAAAGGTGCACGATTAAGCCTTATAGCCATAGCCATGCATACTGTTACTGATATATAGGTCGTGCGTGGCAGAGCGAGACCCGTATCGTCGCGAATCCTTCGTTACTATCGCCTATTCTGTGATTATGTCAAAGGAATACGCGAATTACGAGCGACGCGCCTTCGCTGCGACCCATAATCGAGAAGCGCCCGCGGCGACAAAACCGATAATTCAACTGCAAAATGTCGTCATTAACCATTTAAAGTCAACAACTCATCTCAGAATCTGTAACGCGCCATAATGTTTAATTAATAGTTGTTTAGTTAAATATCTGTGTTTAACATAATATTTATTGGTAGTAGTACCTAATGGATTGGCAAGATGGACTAAAATGGACATATACCTATGTGTAGGTTTAATGTAAACATTACCCTATGTGTAAGCTTTTCAAAAATAGAGCAATTAATATTTAGCTCGTGTATTTGACTCAAGAAAAATAAAAAAACACAATTTCAAATAATTTTATTCTTGCTTGAGTACGGTGGTGGTACGGTGTTACTGCAGGGGCCATTATAGTTTCGAATAACCCTGACGTGATCTCTTACGCATAGTGAAAACGTCAACCGAACTACGATTTTTGGTAAAAAAAAATGTTAAATGAAATTCAAGTGATAATAATAATGGGTCTCGCGGTTTCACCCGCCTAAGTCCCGATCCCGTGGAAATTTCGAAAAACCCTTCGTTTCGGCCTACATATGAAATACACTCTCCAAATTTCGGCTCTCCGGTTTATGCTGTTCGTTGATCAGTCAGGACAAAACATTTTAAAGATATACAAGATTAATCAATGGTATAAGAAGTTTAAACCATAGAGTTACGAAGTGTGAATATCAAACAGTTTTACGGCTATGACATTACAGTTTAAAAGTATAAACTGCCTTGTACCGACTTCGAAATAGAAAGCGCTCGTGCCGTTGCGAAGCTATCGAGTCATTCAGCAGCTGTTATGAATAACTAACTATGAAATTATTGTGTGACATCCAGAGATCTCAATAGCTCTAAACAAAGGCTTGGCATGTATAGACGTAACTACAAATAAATAAGTAGGTCCCTACATGAAATCTTATTTCTGTGATAAGTCAGTTTATGTCCCAAGTTGTTTTCCAATCCCTAAACTACCCTTTTGCAAAGTTTCATTCCTATCGTTTAATCTATTTTCGTCGCGAATAGCGTAGGTACATAGATTCGGCCAAATAGTAGGTACAACATAAAATAACAGACAAAATATGAGAGTTTGCAAATAATAGGTAAACTTAAAGCTGAAGGGGAAAGGATTCCTACTAATTTTTAAATACTTTACAATCGTAGTCGACTGTTTCGTCCCTGGATAAAGACATTAGACTAAATAATGTTTATGGCAAAAAACCTAATATCAGCCATGAGCAATAACCATAATAAATAAATTCTGTGAACAACACACAGCGCCATCTAACCCCGTGGTAAGCGATTAAGCTTGTGTTAGTGACTAGACAACGGATATAATACTTATATTTATTTTTCTTTTGTAAATACATACATATTATACATAGAGGGACACCCAAACCAGACACAAACAAAATTTTTTAAGCATAAATACTTGTACCCGGCGGAAATCGAACCCGAAACCTTCTGCATTGCAGTCGCGCTTTCGCACGACGCGCCACAGAGGTCGTCGCCATGCATGCATGCACCATGCCCCTACGATTTGTTTTCATATTCCAATTTTTAATTCTATTCTGATTAGAAAATCATACCTAATAAAACGCAAGTACTTAATAAAACGCAAGTGTAACTCACTGACTGATGGACAACGTACAGGCTAAACGGCTAGAGGTAGAGACTTGAAATTTGGAACATAGGTTCTTTAGGGGTTGAAAGTGAGCACTAAGAACGGATTTTTGGAAATTCCACCCCTAAACGGGGGGGGGTAAAAATGGGGATTAATAATAAAAAACAAAACGTAAGGGCATGGTCAATTGGTCATAGCCAATAAAAGATTTTATGGCATAAACATATTTGCTCTAATGTCTATATCCAGGGAGGAAACAGTCGACTCCGTTTGTATGGAGAACGAGTAGGTATAATTTTATATTTTCCCAGGTCTTAATCGCGTGATTTTTACTTTTCCATTCTCTTACCTCGACGTATTAAAAAGTAAAAAAGTAAAAGTAAGTGATTTTTACTTTTTAATTATCTTACCTCGTCGAATTAAAAAGTAAAAATCACGCGATTAAGACCCGGGAAAATATAAAATTATGAGTTCCAATCGTGTTACTTTAAAAAGTTTAACGAGTAGGTAGGTACTTAGGTACCCTTTCCTCATAAGCAAGAAAAAAAAACTTTGCAACTAGATGTTCTAATTAAATTACCGACCAGTGAAACAATTATTTTCTCATGACCGTGACCACACATACATGCTCTACTAACGTACGCTAGTTATGTTATGTGAACTATTAAATCTATAAGCCTATTATTATGGACACATAAAATTCAACAAAGTACTTTAAGTCGCATTCTGGCCAAGGTTAATTTTCTTACTGTACGTTTACTGCACAAAGTAGGTCCTTAACAAAGTTATAGCCGTAATAGATGATCGAACCGCACCGCTGCACCAGTGACGTTAGTAATAATAATAATAATTTGCAACTATTTGACGTAATCTGTGGCGTTCGGCCATAATAGTCGGTACATATTTGACGCTGCGGTACAGATTCGATCGTCTGTTACGGTCACAGATAAATCGAACGAATTGAATAGTGGTCAGCAGTCGCTCAACATTAGTGGCGACATTTCCAGGTGTTCCCTCTCCTGACCAGTTGCCTTGCCAGCGAATACGACCCACTTTAGGTGATATAAATAGCTTGATAACTGATGATTTTTGTTGGATTTCGCTTTTATTTGATTTGCGTCTAAATACAGACTGTTTGTCCTTAATTTATATGTTTAAAAAAAAACGTCAAAAAGCAGGGTACGTCCTGCTATACTAGAAGCGTTAAGGATAAAATTGTTTGTTCAAAATAACATTTCAGTAGATTTAGACTAAGCACCTATGTAGTAAACATTCTTTAAAAAAAACTACATCGCTTTCAATGAAACTAATTTACATACCCGTACTTGTTTTTCACTGTCATGTCTTAATCAATTAATTTGAATCGGCAACGGCAGCGGTATGTCTGAATGAATTGCCTGTACGTGGTACTATACTTGTTATTTATTCTGTTGTATCGGTAACAAGGTCTCTCTCTATAGACTATAGTAGAGCTAGACTACAGAAACTGCTCTCCGAGATACTTCCCATGGAATAAAAATACGTTTTATTGGTATTTAATTTAATGGATTAAGTTTAAAAAACAAGAAAAATTGGTACCTAGACTATGGTATGTGTGTCCTACCGCTTTACCAGAGTTGGCCTTAAAGCCCTCTAGGTCAGCTGTAGAAAAACAGAGTGTAGTACAATGTATATAGTACTTATAATATTTACCTCATTACTTATAAACGATGACTAAGTTTATGTTACGGTTGGCTTTTACTGAGACATGAAGTTTCAAAGTTAAGAGAAAGTGACAAACGTTACATAAACTTAGTCATTGTTTATAAGTAAGGTGGTTATATACGTTATATAGCGACTGAAAAGCATAGTTACCCAAGAGTTCTTTACATATTAATGGTGCCCATCAACAATAATTTTATAACGTGCTTTAAAAATATTTCAAAAAATGATATAGGTAGATAAAAAAATCGTGATTTGTATCTACATCTGTCATGATCATGTCATAGTACGCTTATCTAGTTTTGATACGTTTTTCATACATTGTTTACATTTTTAAAGAATCAAGATGTTTGAATCAAGATTTTATAGTATACAGCAACCCTTGGGTTTATTTATACCATATCCTATACAGTGTATAGGATAAACGAGTAAGTTTGTTACGCAGCGTCCTACGTGGGCGATCGGATGCGAACGCGATGCGACGCGGTGCGGCGCGGAAACAAGGAACAGTCGAGAATCGCGCCGCATCGCACTTTACGTGCATTTGGTCACGTAGGAAACTTCAATAGCTATCGACTGTTCCTTGTTTCCGCACCGCACCGGATCGGATCGCTTCGCCATCGCTTTCGCATCCAATCGTCCACGTAGTACGCTGCGTTACTCTTTCACGCAAAAACTTCTAAACTGATTGCCATGAAACTTGGAAGGTAAATTGCTGGCGATCTGGATCAACACAGGCTATTTATATCCTGATATTATCACGGGACTAGCTGACCCGGCGAACTTTGTACCGCCTTTCTGAGTCTTTCTGAGATATTTTCTTAATATTTTTTTACCTTGTACAGAGTTTTAGAAAACTACAAAAAAAAAAACAGCCAAATCGGTCAAGCCGTTTTCATGCTATGTCGTGACAACGGAAAACGGGTTTCATTTTTATATATATAGAAGACTAGCTGACCCGGCAAACGTTGTTTTGCCTTATAAAATAAATCATAGATAGTAGCCGATTCTCAGACCTACTGAATACGTATACAAAATCTTTCCAAAACCGTTTCGGAGGAGTACGGTAACTAACACTGTGACATGTAAATTTTATATATTAGATTGGGACTTAGTTAAACCGCGGGCGGAGCTAGTAAGCCAAACCTAGTTAGATACAGCAAGATTATCTATGTGAGGTAGGTATCTATAGATATCATGTAGATATGAATTGATATAAGTTCCTATTAGATAATTGCCCTTGAGGTTACCTATATCTAACTATTTTACGAATAAGTAGGTACCTACTTGAATTACATATTCAATCAAACGAAAATAACCAGGGCCGTACAAAGTGGGCCCTTAAATTAAAATTCCGTTTAGACTGTCATTTAAAGTGTATATAGGTACCTAGTTAACATAAGTGGGTACTAAACGTTTCGTAACGAACCTTGAAGATTGTCGGATCGAAGACAGGCCACGAATGCCAAGCAAATTGTGGTTAATGACAACACAAAGAAGTGTCCGTGAGCTTCATGCTTTGTCAAATAATGACTTAGTAATCTTTGTAAGGTTTGATTTCTTCTGATGAAACTAGGTACTCTTGTATCTTGTAAATATCACCCACGATCGCAGAGTAGGTATGTAGCAGAAAGATTAAACTTATACCTAATGAAGTCCTAAAAAGAATGTCTTGATGAATTATAATGGTCCAAATCCTATCCTTCTTTTCAGCTATATTATAAAGACAAAAGTTTGTGAGTAGGTATGTGTGTGTGTAATATTTAAATACTCCTATGTGCTCTGACTGAAGACAATGTTCAGGAAGGAAACTGGGATATACCTTTGTTAGAGAATCGCGGTTATTAATTCTTTTGCACAGTTATTGTGAACCAGTCAAAAAGCAATATTGCTAGCAGTATTGTTAAAACTATCCGTTTACCAGTTGATCTTATTGACGATCGCTTTATTGCCGCTGAGGGTGAATGCGCGTGGAAAGCTGCGTTTGATTCTTACCGTGTATTGTACACCCTTTGGGTACGGAACCCTAAAAAGATGAACTCAAACACTTTGACAGCTCAATCGGTATTGATGCGAGGTAAACGGGATGACTCGTCACTACTCTACAACCAAGTTATCTTTGCGGACGGATCACATCAACAATGTCTAGGATATTATAGTTTATCTTAATTTTCACAATGTCTGTAAATAATTTCTTAAGACACCTGTATATGAAATAAAAGTTTATTTTAATGTGTTATGCTGTGTTAAAAAAAATTAGAGCTGCTGCAAAGATTTTTATTGATTTTTTTTTAATTAACCAAAACCTCTCATATTTACTTAACACAGAATCGCGCTTAATTATGGAATAAAAGTATTGAATATCAAAAACAAGTCTTTAATTACAAAAAAAATATGCATTTTATTAAATTTAATAATCGGTATTTCCTCCTCTGACATTTATAAGCGTGCGGCATCGATTATTCATACTTAAAATGAAGTTGTCCAAGTCTGGCTGCGGAATAAGGTCCCAGGTCCGTTTTAAGTGTATGAAAAGTTGCTCTTCTGTCGTCAAATCTGGAGAGAAATTAATCATAGCTCTTCTTTGTAACATGTCCCATGCATGTTCGATAGGATTCATGTCGGGGGACTGAGCAGGCCAGTCCATAACTCTGACATCATGTTCCCGAAGCTCATTTGATACCAGACGCGCCGTATGTGCGCGGGCATTATCGTGCATAAGTTGGAACTCCGGGCCCATTTGCACCCTATGTGGGATAATTACAGGTTCCACTACCTCATTACGATATTTCCACGCAGTCATGTTCCCTCTGATCCAAATGAGATCGGTTCGCGCACCTATTCGAATTCCAGCCCATCCATGATGGTCCCTCCTTGATAGGAATGGACTTCTTGCACATGTTGGAGACGGCGCTGTCGACCTGGAAGTCGCCAAACTCGTAGTCTTCGCGAATCCGGATGAAATCCGAACCGAGACTCGTCAGAAAACAGTACCATCGACCATTGCTCGTTACTCCATACAAAATGTTCTCGAGCCCACAAAAGTCTTCGCCCGCGATTGCCACGCCGTAAAGCTGGAACTCGAAGTGGTCTGCGAAAATGAAGACCGGCTTCATGTAATCGTCTTCTCACAGTTTGGTCGCTTACTAACAATTGGTGGTCAGATTGAAGCCTTTGAACCATTTGCATAGCCGTAACAGTGGGTTGTCTCCTAGCGATATTTTGTAGAAAACGGTCTTGTCTAGGAGTTCTCCCACGACTTCTCCCAGAATGCCGTTCCGCAACATCACCCGTAACACGATAACGTGACCACAACATAGAGATCACATTTTGGTGGGTCCGTAGAGTGTCAGCAACTACGCGTTGAATAGCGCCAGCTTCCAACATGCCTACAGCTCTAATCTGTTCTTCTCTTGTTAAATGTCTACGTGACATAACAATAAACAATACAACACTCTATTTGAATAAAAAAAATGTGCAAAAGCTTATTATTTACCAAATCAGCAGGGTTAAATGGTAACCAAAACTAACTGTGAAAAAGCCAAATTCGAATTACCGCGTATTCTTTTGTTTTTAAAATGATTATTTTTTTTATTTTTTTGAATTTCGAAAGAAGAGACGGCGGAGTTTATTTTTCATATAGAAACTTTTTCGATACTGTAAATAGTTTATAAGCTAGGAAGTCTAAAATACAATATCCCTAGACATTGTTGATGTGTGTATTTAACCAACCATTTATAATAAAACTAGCTGACCCGGCAAACGTTGTTTTGCCTTATAAATTATAGATAGTAGCCGATTCTCAGATCTACTGAATACGCATTTTACGCATATAAAATTTTGTAAAAATCGGTCGCGCCGTTTCGGAGGAGTACGGTAACTAACATTGTGACATGGAAATTTTATATACCTATAAGAAGATATGCTGATCATCAGAGATAAATTATTTATTTTTCTGAGTTTTTTTGGCATAGGTATAGGTATAGGTAGGTATATAGGAACCTACATATTATTTATTATCTACTTTATATAGGTAGACATAAATATTTAAATAAAAACAGCCCTACTTGTTTTTAATTAGTCGTTGCTGTGTGCAATCATCTGGCACTTTGATACCTACTAAGAGATTGACCCTACTCCTAAGATACTCCTTTTTTTGAAGACCTAGTTTCTTTAGAAGTATGTGTATATAATTAAGTAGGTAACACAATGAATTGCTAGGTACTAAAGCAAGATCACGAGTCACGACACTGTGTCAAACATACTCGTATTATCTAAGTACCTACTTGTGATGAAAAATTATTGACCCAATGATTTATTAGAAATCTTTACCAAAACAAGTAAACAATGTAGACAGACAAGTCGTGAATGAAGTTAAATAGTGATGTGTGGCAAATACTCTTAAAATATTGGCCTAAAAAGGTACCTAGTCAAATGTTTTTTTGTTAAACGTGTGGGTAACAGTGTTACTTATGCAGTACCCACTCTTTAGGGAAACTTAGTATTTTAGGTCCTGAAAATCATTTAAATACCCACTTAAAACTAAAACAGCAATTTTAAGTTACTTAATTCAATGGAGCACTTTGATTATTACTTTTATAATCAAAGAAAATATCAACATACAATTAAAACCATTGTTTGTTCCTGTGGCTGTGGAGACCATTGGTTGTTGGGGGTCTGAGGCGAGGGACCTGATAGAAGAGTTAGGTCGTAGATTGCGGGAGAGGACATGTGACACTCGCTCCGGCTCGTACCTGGTGCAAAGGTTAGCTATTGCCATTCAACGCGGCAATGCTGCCAGCGTTATGAGTACCTTTGCGCCGGGTACAATTCGGGGTGGGTTATTTTCATATAAGTTATTATTTTGTTATTTTTTAGAATTTTATTTCTTATATGTACCTATGTAAATATATGTAAATAAATATTATTTTGCATTAAAACCAGAAACTAAATAGGTACAATTAAATTTAATCTAGCCCTTTAATTAGGACCAACCGACCGGGTTATGTGGCTAATTATCATCAAAATGTGCAAATTCAGACTTCGGCCTCTATGCAAGAGTCTACTAAACACACTGTCATTGTTACAGTAACCCGCGCATAAGATCGCTCACAATGGAGGACCGTGAGCCAGATAACGAGCTAGGCTTCGTAAATCAGCCCTAGTTTATTAGAAAGTTTTCAATTTATTACCTAGGTATCTCTCGTAACTAAGTACTAGTGTTTGCAATCGATGAACCAAACTTGAGTAAGTAGTGAAACTTTGATTAAGATCCGAAACAATATTCTATTTATTAACATCATTTATTTATGTACCTATTAAAACGAAATATCAACACTAATATTATAAAGAGGAAAAAAATGTATTTTTGTGTGTATGTGTGTCTACATGTTTGTAATGAATAAACTCAAAAACTATTGGACCGATATCAAAAATTATTTCACCATTAGAAAGCTACATTCACCCTTAGTAACATTGGCTACTTTTGTTCCCGATCCCACGGGATCGCGACTTACGCGGGTGAAACCGCGTGTTGCAGCTAGAATAGATTTTATCTTTGATAAAATCTATTCTAGCCTATAAAAAATCAACTGCACATTTAAAATGGTAGGGCGAAACAGATTAGTTATTAATTACAAAGGATACCTTTAAAAGGAACATAGATCTAGATAGGTTGACATCAAAGAGACAATTTAAGAGTAAAGTCTACCTACTCATTCTCCATACAAACATAGTCAACTGTTTCCTCGCTGGATAATGACATTAGAGCAAATACGTTTATGCCATTAAACCTATATCTGCCATTACATGCCCCTACTTTCAGGGAGGAAACAGTCGACTATGTTTGTGAAGTTTGTATGGAGAAAAGAGTAGGCAGACTTTTCCCTTGTTTTATAGAAGATGTTACTTTTGCTATTCAAAAGCTATTCAACTTCTCCTAAGTAGTTTTTTCACATGCTCCATCATTGTAAACTAGTTGTTCTAACCTAACTGAAATGATCTTAAAACAGAGTTAATAAATAAAGCATAGAGTTTCAACTGCCGGTAGAGAAAGATCGAAAGCCTTTGTATACGTTCGTCGGCTTCGAAATGAGTGACAATAACGTCAATACCACAGTCAATACTTCGAAACATGGAGAAATAGGTACAGTTTTAGAAATAACAACTTGACTATGTATATAAAACTATTTATTATCTTTAATTAATTACTTATCTAACGAAGTGTTGCCGTGTAGCCCCAGCATAGAATAGGGTTACCTCATCTCCCGTAGATGTAGAAAAAGGCAACTAAGAGACCTGAGGGAGACTAGAAAACCTCGAGTTCTCCCCACGCGGTGGCGGAGAAACTGCTTGGTCCCTAGGAGGGATAGGGTCAGGCAGGCGTCGGGCCATAAAAATATTGTCAAATCTAATTGCAGAAGATATGACCAAGGTGACTTACCTATACACAAATAAAAAAAAACTGTTTGGGGTTTAGTGAACCCCAGTAGTAGTTTCAGTATTGTTACTGAAACTACTACTGGGCTGTTCCCAATACTGAGTTTTTTATTGTTGTTGTCAAAACTATTTCCCGTACCTACATTCATTACAAGACTACCTTCTACTTACTAGGTCTTAGGTACAAAAAGTTCGTTTTCCGTGTTTTATTAGCTAAATACAGACGAGTTAGAAACGGTGAAAGTTTTTACCAGTTAGGTTTTAAAAAAAACCGGCCAAGTGCGAGTGGGACTTGGCTAAAATTATAATATATATAATAATACAAACTCGCTCGAAGGGTTCCGTAACAAAGTCCTTGATAACGTTTATTTATTTTTACGATTGGCGCCACTGTATGGAACCAGAGGTAAAAATCGTGTTTGAAATTAAAAAATCACGATTATTGTTTGGGAAGCCCCCTAAAATAATTATTTTATTTTGCTTTTAGTATTTGTTGTTATAGCGGCTACATAAATACATCTGTGAAAATTTCAACTGTCTAGCTATCACGGTTCCTGAGAGACCATAGAAATACGACGCCAGAGACAGCCTGGTGACAGACGTTTAGTAGGATCCTTACCTTTTGGGTACTGAACCTTAAAAATTGTGAAATATAGGATTTGATCTGTTGTTCTCTTTGGAGACCCCCTACTTAAAAACAGCTGCATAAACTATATATCGTTTATCTAAAGGTAATTAGTAATGTTACCTAGGCATATATAGGTTTAAAAAAGAAAGATTGAATCAAGATAGCATAAGTTAGTAGCTTACTTATTAGTTTGGCTCGATTTGTCTAAACTGGATCAAGTGTCTGGCGAACATGCGCGCAATTTGCATTGACTGATCAAGGGCTGCTACTTTTTTGTAAGCTTGCTTATTTGCAGTCCCTAATATGCTACGCGTTTTGAAAGCTCGAGAACTAGCTATACCTACCTATTTATATTATGTTTTCTGGGGTTTGGATTCTGGCCACAGTCTATACTAAAAGATTTGTTTGTTTGTAGCGAATTGGCTCCGAAACTACTGGACTTCTTCAAACATTATTTAAGTAACCAATAGAAAGCTACGTTATCGAGGAGTAACATAGACTATACATTTAATCCGGATATATCCACAGGATCGGGATCGTCTACACTCTACACTAATATTTTAAACTGGAAAGATTTGAATCTGTGTGTGAGTGTGTGTCGTATGTTTGTAATGAATAAACACAAAAACTACTGGCCCTCTTCAAAAATTATTTAACCAATGGAAAGCTACGTTATCGAGGAGTAACATAGGCTACATTTGATCCGGATATTCCCACAGGATCAGGACTTACGCGGGTGAAACTGAAACAGCTAGTACTAAATATAGCGGCAAGTCGAACAAATAACTAAAAACGTTTGCAGCAATTCTGACACTACAAAATCTAATAAAAAATACCAATGAAAATAATACTCGTAGGTTTATCTTTGACAACCGAGCCCGAGGTGCAGGGATTACGCAAGAATACGTACCTATTTGTTTTAATGGCATATATTTGTTAAGAGTTTATACATATTTGTTAACATACGAAATGCCCAATTAGGTATCATATTAAATTGATAATTAGTGAAACACTACTAGGCCAGCAAATACATACTAACATTTCTAGTGCTCGGAATTTTACAATCATACGGTAATTGGTCATTCAAGTTGCTAAAATCGAATGATAAATAATTGACAGCCCTATTTCATCCAAGAATAGGAAATGTGCAAACAGTATTTATTATTTATTTCGTAAGGATACTTGAGAACCACAGGTACCTTGATTTAGAAATGCGTTTACAGTACCTACTCGCCATTAAAGACTGGTATAAACAAACTATGTAAGTAAGTAGAGGTTGGTAAATGTAATTTAAATGCATCTATTTCATCGAAGTCTGCATCTATTACAAATCTAGTTTAATTTTAACTTAGGTCTACGCTTTAGTAGTAGCTCGTAAGGAGCATTCGATTATGTTCAAAGTAATGGCGTTTGTTCTATTTACTCGACTGCCGAAGGAGGGTTATGGTCTCTAAGTACAACTTTTAATCATTTGAAACTCCACTAATATGCCTTTTCCTTAAAAGAACAGTACTTACTTCTTATTTGTAACGCATTTTCTTCTTACTGTTCTTCTTGACGAATTTTATGTAAGTAGGTAGTTATTTGCCCGTTGCCTACTTGTGAGAATTAAGCTACATAGCACATTACATGGACACAACCAAAGGCTTAATGTATGATACTTTTTGTCTTTAATTTAAGTATAGCCACAATTAGTGATAACAACACACAATAACTAAAAACGAATAGTCGTGAGATTTTTTTTGTAGTGTATTTATGAAAGAGAAATGTTGAAAAGAAAGTAAATATTGTGTTTTTTTTGTTTCAGGGAGCAATACATTTTCAACGTTTTTGAGGTGATAGTAAGCACATTAGAGACGAAACTTCAACGTATTGAAAATCTTGATAAGGCAGTCGAACATCTAATGAGAAGAGTAGAAGCACTAGATTCCAGAGTAAATGACAACATCCATAAAACAGATGCTATCATATCTAAACTAGGTAATCTAGATCTTAAACTGTTCAGTCAAATAAAAGACGCTGAAGATATGGTTGAGAGTACCACCAGGAAACAGATCGAAAGCAGAATCAGCGCTGCAGAACAATTGGACAGAAAATTAGAATCTCTCGACCAGAAAGTGTCCAACATCGATTCAAAACTGGTGGGACTGAAAAATCAAATTGACAACAATTTCTTGCCCGTGGACGACATAAACGCAGAAGCGAGCGAGAAGAAACCTGTAAACTTGAACGTCATCGAAATAGCGAAAGGATTGAATACTGAAGTAATAAACGAGATCACGAAGGAAGTAGATCAGCTAAGAACATCTATGTCGACTGTCGACAGGAAGTTACAATTCCACATTAATCTCGTTTCGGAAAACTTGGGTAAAGTGTTGTATATGATGGCAGACGTACACGCTGCCATCGTCGAGCCCGAAGCCGCTTCCATCAACGTGAACAGTCTCTTCAAGAACAGAACAGCGACCAGCACACAGGCTCCCATATCAAAGAGCAGCAAAATCGACACGCTCGTCAACAAAATAATACCAATGATGAGCGTCTCCGAGAAAATGGACGAAGTCTGGGATGTAGTCGTCGGCACAAAGAGTTCCGTCGACGACCTCGTCCCCAAGTCCGATGAATTGCTTACGCAAACACAACGCCAAGAACGTGCCATAGGTCAGATACATAACGATCTGAGACTTAAGACGAATCTGATCATAGAGAACTTGGACATGGTGGAGAAGAGATTGAAGAAGCAGGAAGATGATGTTGCGACTTTGGCGCAGCGTCCGGTACCTGCGGAGTTGCTACTCGATCCTACAATCGACCGGCTGGTAGAGTACGCGCCTAACAGGTACCGAGTGGACGAGCCGTCCACTGACCCCAGCACCGCCCCGACCACCCCGCCGCCCACCTCCACGGCAAACAATAGGTGACACTAATATATTCTAAAATTAATGCCCTGCGACTGTCTCTTTTTTGCGAATGTGCTTTGCGAGCGTTTGTTTGTGAATGTTATACAATGTTTCTACGTTGCTAGACTATGTGAGTCGCATATTATATATATAGCATCTACAGCGTAGGGTTGGTTGCACTAATAGTGTGGTTTGCTCAGTCCGAGCAGCGCAAGCACGAGCCCGAGCAGCGCGACTGTGACGGTGACGCCGGCTGGCAGCGTCGTCGGCGGCGCCACCACTCCGCGCCCCGCCAGCCGCAAGGGCGGCATCATCTTCCCTAGCGTCAAGAACAAACCCATCATCGGCAACAACACTTTCGCCTCAGAGATCGTCGCCAACTATAAAGATGTGAAAGTGAGTTATTATCGTAACATAAAAATGTTTTTCTCATACCTAGCTTAATATATGTCTCTATTGGCGATACCAATTTCATATAAAAATGCCTGAGCGAATGATACACCTACATTAAGTACGTACCTAATAGAATTACCATTCTCGTGTTATATCTATCTTTACGTTTTACTATTATTAATTAGGTGCTAAATGTTCCAAGTCAGCGGGGTTTACATTACGAAACTAGTGGCATGCATTTTAGAGTCATTTTCCAAAAAAGTTGGTTAGACACCACGTTAGACACAGTATCTACCTATTTAATAAAGTTGCTTCTAGTAACTGCATGTCACTAGTTTCGTAACGTAAATCTTGTCTTAGTAAATATTATTGATGCGCGTGCGCGAGGTACTTAATATTGACATTCTGGATCAACCAGAATATGCTTATGTATTGGATGAAAAAGTTATTACGAAGGCCGTAGTCCACCTAATTGATTAAAATCAGTAGATAGATAGGTATTACGCAGTCGATGTGATTACATCGTCGTCGCGGCGTAGGATAGCATAAATCACTGGATCGTGACGTAGAGGCAGTCTATCAATATACAGTGTTGTCGGAATTGATTTGGTCCAAAAAGCGCTGTACGCTATGGCTTAACAATATAATAAATGTTCCTACTCTTACAATGTTTAAACATTAACCACCTTACTTATAAACAACTTCATAAATAATGTTTCGTTTGTCTTTTACTGTGACATCAAGTTTCAATGTTAACAGACAGACAAACTTTACATAAACTTAGTCATCGTATATAAGTAAGGGGTAACCATTTAACTGTGATTTAAAGCTTTTTGAGATATCCATAAAGGCCACAAATCAAGATTTACCCGAACGAACGCTCCGTCAATCTAACGTGCTTAACTATACTACCTCAATCCTACTAAATATTATAAAGGTGATAGTTTGTGTGCAAGTAAGTAGTAGACGAGAATGTTTTTTTACCTACACGTAAAAACTATTGAACTGATTAAGCTAAGATAGCTGGAAACTATGAAACTATAAATGAAACTGAAATAGATAAATAAATAAATAAATAATTTCTCCGAACAACACACAGCGCCATCTAGCCCCGTGGTAAGCGACTAAGCTTGTGTTACGGTGACTAGACAACGGATATAATACTTATATTTATTTTTCTTTTGTAAATACATACATATTATACATAGAGGGACACCCAGACCAGACACAAATATTTATTTTTTAAGCATAAATACTTGCACCCGGCGGGAATCGAACCCGCAACCTTCTGCATTGCAGTCGCACTTTCGCACGACGCGCCACCGAGGTCGTCGAAGATAGAGTTCTGGATTACCACATAACACTACTTTTTATCTCGATATTCCCAGAGTCTCGGAGGACAACATCAATATTAGGCCCTGCAGCCATTAACTGCCACGCAAGAAAAGCAGAATCAGTATAGACAAACTGACAACTTGTTTAGATGTAGTTATATCCCGACGATGTCCCAAGTTCCGGCATATGCCCATATGAGGAAACTTGAACACGGTTCGTTACGTAAATATGGTTCAACCAACATTTATGGAAAACTGCGCTTTCCGCGCTTTGTGAGCGGTCCCGCAAAAACCTGCTCTGCACATTCCCCAGTGAGTGACAATTAACGATTACGAAGTGTATTGTCTTAACTTACCACCTGACGATTATGTCGAGCGATTACGCAACGCTACATAACACATAACATGTTTATTTTAACCTGTACGCATGTATAGTTATCCGATTACCTGCAAAATTAGGGGCGTTTGATTTTTAATTTTAACAAATTATGTTACATTTAGTACCGTTTTCGAAGAAACGTGATTCTTTTGAAACTGTTCAAACTCGATACAATAGCATAAACAGTTGGTACGCGTAGGTACCTACCTACCTACTTATTCTGCTTTGTAATACCTACCAACCTAATCACGTCTACTTTCTCTTGAGAGACTATCATTGCACCATCACCAATTATGATATATATCTATCTGCTATAAGTCCAAGTAATATCAAACTACGACTCTATCTAGCTACATAATTAAATTGAGAGATATTGTTATTCGATGTCTACAATCAGAAACCGGTGTTTCGTGACAGCTCGGCTTATGATAATAGTAGAAATACACAACTTTCCTTTACCCTAAGGTAACAATTTACTACTACTGTAACAATACCTAGGTACCTATTTACTTAGCTAACGTATGCCATTCGGTGAAGACTTGTTTAGTACAAGATTAGTGAGCTAAGTTGAAATATTAAGCGCAAAGGATATCTTTTTTATTCCTTTCTACATACAAACTTTACAAACTTAGTCGACGTTTCCTCCCTGGATAAAGACATTAGAGAACTTCTTTATACAGGGAGAAAATAGTCGACCATTTGTATAGAGAAAGAGTAAATATCCTTTCCTCTTAAAACTTTTAAAGTATGTTAGTTTTGTCTTGCAAAATTACCAACTATAATTGTTGAACCATTTCCGAAAAAAAATGCACAGAGCTGAAACATAGGTCCATTTTAATTGTGGAATTCGGGCCTATAATACATCAATATTGTCAAATAACATAAAACCAAAGGAATGAAAGTGGACATGTGTATGTAGGTAGGTATAAAGTAGGTATAATATAAATGTAGTGTAATGTACCGTCATGTACCTACTCATAATACGTTATATAACGACTTGCAAATGAAAACAAAAGTACTACGCGAGTAGGACAATAAACAGTTCGAACGTGATAATATTCCTACTTCTTTGCACTAGGTACCTCGTGTAGTTATTATTAGGTAAAAAGAAATGTAGGTTTTCTAAAGGTGGAATTGTGCTGGAGCGGTGTTGTTCTAGTGGTAGATACCGCGACTTGCTTTCCAAAGGTCGTAGTTTCGAATCCTGACCGACCGCGCACCAATGTCTTTTAAGAAACAAAAGTCACCTATCAACAAAAAAAAAAAAATTGAAATCGGTTCATCCGTTCGTGAGCTACGATGCCACAGACAGATACACAGACAGACAGACAGACACGTCAAACTTATAACACCCCTCTTTTTCCGTCGGGGGTTAAAAATGAAGTGCGCTATAAACATCGCTCTTACGGTGAAGGAAAACATCGTGAGGAAACACGGCTTAAAGTCACGCAAGGCCCAGTAAAAGGGCTAGTTGCGGAAACACTCAGTAAAAAATAAAAATTAAGGTGAAGTGTGTTATGATAAAGCATTTATAAATAGAATCTAGGGGATTCTACGTTGAATACGGGTTTTGGCACCACGCTAAAGACAATTTAAGTGCCTAATAGTACAATCGATAAGAGAACAATTCGAAGCCTGCTTTCTTTACCAGTATCTACCTAAACCGCTGTGCGCCTGCGCCCGGCCGCTGCCGCGAGTTCTTTCGTAACTAAACGCCAATGCGAATTGGAAACGTTAGAAATATGTTAAACCGTTACAGTAACATGCTATTTTCCAGGGGTTTTCGTGTGTTGATCTCTTGAACGCCGGCATGAGGGAGTCTGGAGTCTACTACCTACAGATAAGAGGGACTACCTATTGGTTCCTCAAGGTGTACTGCGAACAGAATATCGGTGATGGAGGATGGACTGTAAGTATCTTAGAAATAGCGTCATTTCGTCACCTTAGAAAGCGTTTTAGTCATTTTTACGTACCTGACCAGTACCCCTACCATGAGTGCTACGTAAATAGGTACACTGTAAGTAACGTCAACAGTTTTACCTTGTACACAGCGCGCCCCCTTCGTCTGTACCTTGCCGCACCTTGCTGTTCGGGACATGTCGGCCGCGCGAGCCAATATTTTACGTTGAGGACATGCCCAAACTGTTAACGTTAGAGTGTACGAATTTACGTATCAACTCATGGTAGGGTACAGATTTTATCAAGTTTCACGAACGCAAATATTTTCCGTAATATTCTCCAGAAAGGTCAAAAAATTGCAATAGTTACCTACTTACACACGATTCAAATTCGACGCATAGACGTCAAAGTAAAATTGTGTGAAACTGGAATAAGCACGAATAGCAATTCTACGCATAAATCGTCGTGTTCGAGATACTCTCGAGCTGTTCAATCGAAAAAAATATGATTTGAATTATTATCACGATGCTGATATCCGAGCTATTTTTCACTAACGCACGACATTATTAATCGACCTTTCGATCAAATCGACCGATTTCAGATCAATATTTGACAGTTTTGCCTTGAACACCAGTCAATATTGATCTGTAGTGTAGGGGTATTCTGAAAGCTTTGGTCTAAGATCTTTGGGAATAGATATACTAGATTAGTGACTGTCGGATTTCCGACCGGAATTTCCGCCAGAATATCTTGGATCAAGTTGAGAGTATACAAAATAAATTCTTAAAGAGAATAGGCTATAAATTTAAGGATTTTTCTCCACGGATGCAATCGTTGGAATTAAGGCGCGAACACAGGGATCAGATATTCTTGTATAAAATTATAAACAGTGGCATAGATTCCCCTTTTCTAATGAGTTGTATTTCTTTTAAATGTTCTAATCCTCGTACTCGTTCCAACAGTGCATTATTCTCAGTGCCTATATGTAGAACTAGATATTCGGGTAATAAGTTTCTAGTCAGGGCGTGCAGAGGGTATAATGATCGTTACCATCACATTGACATGTTCAATTGTAATTTAAACGCATATGCTTTATCTGTGAAACAAATTAATGGCAATTCGTGCTGAAAACTGTGTGACAACTTCTATTGTTCTTCTTTAATAACTACCGTTATAATTTTTATCTTTTTTTTTTATGCATAACGTTGAAATGTTTTTTATTTTTTTTTTTCTGTAACTTTATCATCATTGCTAAATTGATCTCAGGAATACCTATAATTTGTTACTTCCATTCTTTTCTTTTTTGTGTCGCTGTTGAAATTCTCAATGATATGTAATAGTGTATAGTTGGAAACTATTTTTGGCTGATGTAAAACCTAACAAATACCTATCTTTATGTAACATAAATAGCTGTAAGTTTCTTAAATAAATAAATAAATAAATAAATCTTCGGCACCTTGTGTATGGTCCTTAAAACCAGTCCACTACAAATGAAACATACAAAATAGGATTTTTAATTCCCCTTACCCTTAGGGCGTTTTTAGTATCGTGAGTGTTTTTTTTTAATTCAGAAAAACACACATTACCGATAAAAATAAATCCCGCCCAACTGACAGGCAGTTGCTCGCGCACGCGGGATTTCCATACAAAAAGACCCCCGCGTGCGTGAGAAACTTGTACCGAAATCCTGCATGCAAAACAACGGTCTTGCTTTTTGGTAGGTAAGTAGGTACTGAACAGATTTCTAGAGTCAAGAAATGTAAAATTCCAGGTAATACATAGACGAGACGACTTCGGTATACCAGCGGAGAATTTCAACCGGGATTGGAGCGACTACAAGAATGGGTTCGGGGACCCCAGCAAGGAGTTCTGGCTCGGAAACGAGAATATCTACATGCTGACCAACAACGATGATTACATGCTCAGAGTTGAGCTTGAGGATTTCGATGGCAACAAAAGGTAGACAGACAGACACAGATATAATTATTTTAATTAGTATCTAGGGAGCATATTCCCAATTGTATTTAGCATTTTAAAACGATTATATCTCATTGATGATGAGATTAATGAGTATCCAAAGCTTGTTTATTCACAAAATATCAAGAAAGGTAAAGTTTTTTTACACATGTTAGATGAGCGTATCTCACCTGATGTTAAGTGATGATATGGGAGGCTACCGCGCTATTAGCGTCGGCATTCATTTGACAGTTGACAGCCGAATTTCGCACCGCGAAAATTCCAAATCGACACGTCGATTACTCATGCCGATGCCGACGCCAAATTGAATGAATTAAAAGGAGATTTTTGAGGAGATTCAGAATTGCGCAACTGTCAAATGGATGTCAAACACGCTTGCGCGGTGTCAAAATTGAAAACCCCGATGTCAAAGATGTCAAATTACCGCGTCGGCATCGAGTTGATATCAACGGAATTAGCGCGGTAGCCTTGATGGTCTAAGATGTATCATCTAGAAGAAAGACGGTAGTGGAACAAAATCCAGCTCTTCCTTTCTTAGTGGCTGCACCGATCAACGTATCGGAACACGGATGAGTCCGCCTGGCACTTAGACTTTGACTGGAGGTTCAAAGCCAGCTTTTTTTCAAATAATAACTAACTTTCCTACTTATTATTTGAAAATAATATCAATGTAGGTCCCAAATTCACTTGTTGAATGTTAACTTATTTTATTTTTTGAAATAAGATCATCAAAGATTCGGTTTTAACTTAACGCCCACAAAAATCGTTTGAGACAACGAATGGACATCGCTTTAGTGTGTAAGGTAAAGTTTTTTTACACAATGTGTAAAAAAACTTTACCTTTCTTGATATTTTGTGAATAAACAAGCTTTGGATACTCATTAATCTCATATGTTAGATGAGCGTATCTCACCTGATGTTAAGTGATGATATGGGAGGCTACCGCGCTATTAGCGTCGGCATTCATTTGACAGTTGACAGCCGAATTTCGCACCGCGAAAATTCCAAATCGACACGTCGATTACTCATGCCGATGCCGACGCCAAATTGAATGAATTAAAAGGAGATTTTTGAGGAGATTCAGAATTGCGACGCCTGTCAAATGGATGTCAAACACGCTTGCGCGGTGTCAAAATTGAAAACCCCGATGTCAAAGATGTCAAATTACCGCGTCGGCATCGAGTTGATATCAACGGAATTAGCGCGGTAGCCTTGATGGTCTAAGATGTATCATCTAGAAGAAAGACGGTAGTGGAACAAAATCCAGCCCTTCCTTTCTTAGTGGCTGCACCGATCAACGTATCGGAACACGGATGAGTCCGCCTGGCACTTAGACTTTGACTGGAGGTTCAAAGCCAGCTTTTTTTCAAATAATAACTAACTTTCCTACTTATTATTTGAAAATGATATCAATGTAGGTCCCAAATTCACTTGTTGAATGTTAGCTTATTTTATTTTTTGAAATAAGATCATCAAAGATTCGGTTTTAACTTAACGCCCACAAAAACCGTTTGAGACAACGAATGGACATCGCTTTAGTGTGGAATTTTGCACAGTGGGAGATAACGTGTTGGAAGAGAGAAACCAATAGTTTGGGTATGGACAGTCGTTGAAAGTAGGCGATTTACATAAAATTAAGTTGGGTAGGTATGTTATAGGTATATCTTATAGTTAATTTGCTTTATAGGTTCGCGCAGTATTCGCACTTCAAGATTTACTCGGAAGCGGAATACTACAAGCTTGAGATTGACGGCTACGAAGGCAACGCCGGCGACTCTCTCAACGACCCGTGGTACGGGTCCAACAACAGCCCGTTCTCAACGTACAATCGGTAAGTTTCAAGCACAACTCTGTCCTTAAACCAATATTGTGGTACGGTATCAACAGCAACATACTTTGCCTACAAACAGTAAAAAACAACATCCTACACACAATAGTAAATGCCCGTTGTACACCCGAAACAACGAGATTAATGAGTATCTTGACATGCTAATTCAAGAAGAGATTAGCCGTTACTAAGTTCTGCACGCCAGAAAACTTACAATTTCACTCGTCTTTCAGCTCCAGGAAACAAAGACTAAAACTCAAGCGAGTACTTTAACCAAGGAAGGCGAGACAGTACTGGTCACGTCTGTCAGGTCTTCAGCATTCATCACCGTTGCTGTCAATTTTATAGAAGCCGCTAAGAACAGCTGTTTTCTGATTAATAGCCAACGAACTCAGGCTATTTGTTCCTCGTATAGCTCGGATAGCTTCAAACTGTATGACAGTAACACAGATCTACATTATATTCGTAGATAGGTTCAGAGTTCAGACATATTCGCTGTGTATCCCCGGTATTCGCTGTTTCCCCGGCATAAAATAGGGTTACCCCATCTCTTCCCGTGGGTGTCGTAAAAGACGACTAAGGGATTTAGGGGGGACTATCAAAACTTAAATTTTCCCCGCGCGGTGATAGATAACTGCTTGGTCCCTATAAGGGTTGGTGTCAGGCAGGCGGCCGGCAGTAAAAATATTGCCAAATCTATTAGCAGAAGGTACGGTCAAATCTATTAGCAGAAGGTACGGTTTAGCGGACCCCGGACTCCCGAGAGGGATGCAACCGGGAACATCGCTCGGATAGACAGGTTCAGACATATCAATGATCATTGATATGATCACAGATGTGCCCCAAACTAAGCAACGAGCTTGTATTATGGAGAACAGATAACAGATAGACTACATTATCATACTTTTTTTGGTACAAATACATACATTAATGTAGAAACATTCAGAATTAGAAATGACCATTTCTAGACAGCATAAATACCGGCGGGAATCGAAGCTGCAGCTTTCTGCGTCGCAGGCGGGTGATCGTCTGTCGCGGCAGTGGTCGTAACCTAGATATCTAGACGCAGACATCTATCGTTCTATCTTAACTAATATTTGACGACCTCTGTGGCGCGTCGTGCGAAAGCGCGACTGCAATGCAGGAGGTTGCGGGTTCGATTCCCGCCGGGTGCAGGTATTTATGCTTATAAAATAAATATTTGTGTCTGGTCTGGGTGTCCCCCTATGTATAATATGTATGTATTTACAAAAGAAAAATAAATATATGAAGAGCCAGGATGGCCTTGGATGGCCTTCATCAGAACTCATACAGTAGAACTAAGTAGGTAGATGGGCGCGGGATATAAAATAATGGTGTCCATTTACAATCATCGTAGTTTTATTAACAATGGGTATCTCTATTCACAAAATACCTATTACAGCGCTTAATTTATAATGGTTACTAAGTAGGAATCAACTCAATTATGTTAGGAAAGACGTGATGGCGGAAATACAAAGCGATTCGTCAAGTGCGTGGTGCACGGCCTCCGTCTCGATCACAGAATGATAAGATGGCAGCCCCGAACAACCATCGACGATGACGCTTCGCTAGGTTGACTGATGACTGTGACAGTCCATCAACCTGATGCTTTACATCGGCGGCGCCGTCATATAAGTATTATATCCGTTGTCTAGACACCGTAACACAAGCTTAGTCGCTTACCACGGGGCTAGATGGCACTGTGTGTTGTTCACAGAATTTATTTATTTATTTATTGTAAAGAGGAAAAGTGCATGCTTGGATGAATGTTTACTGGTGGTAGGCTCCGGAACTAAAGAACCAATTTTAATGAAACCTAATAAGTATGCTTATACATTAAAATACCTAAATTTTCCACGGTATCGGAAATTATGCAGATGAAACCGCAGGGCGACGATATCTATGACAAATAAGAATGATACTTGACTGATTGGCTACGAATCAATGCACAGCTCAAACCGCTGGAAACACCAAACTTTGCACAAGGGTTCCCTAATTAGTAAGAGCTCGACCTCGGTTCAAAGCGTAATTAAGACCGTACTAAAGAGAGTTCATTCCATTCTCTTTCTCCATACAAACGTAGTTTACGTTTTCCTCCCCGGATAAAGACATTAGAGCAAATATGTTTATGCCATAAAACCTATATCTGTCATGTCTTGTCAATGTACGAACCTTTTTTGTTCTTTTTCTAATTAAAATAATAATAAAAAATAAAAAATGAAAAAAAGAATTCGGAAGATGAATAGTCATGCCAGATATAAGTTTTATGGCATAAACATATTTGCTCTAATGTCTTTATCCAGGGAGGAAAACGTAAACTACGTTTGTATGGAGAAAGAGAATGGAATAAACGCCCTTAAGTAATTTTGTTCACATTTTCGCTGATATTGAATGTCATTCACAATAGCGAAACAAAGCCTCGTGGAAATAGTTTCACGTAGGAAAGTTTCCAACAACGGTATTTCACGAGAACGCAAAAGAAATTGAGGAGCTAGATTTACTTTAAGATATTCAAAAAAAAACCCATCGAGTGCGAGTCGGACTCGCACACGAAGGGTTCCGTACCATTATCACAATTGGGTACGGAACTTCAAACAAGTGGAATCCGTAAACGAAACGTTGGGAGTGATTTATTTTTACCACTGGGGCGCTAGTAGTATCATTAGATGGCGCTAGTGGTAAAAATAAATCACGCTAACGTTGCGTTTAATAACTTACATCTGTGAAAATTTAAACTTTTCATGATATACATCCTGGTGACAGACAGACGGACAGTGGAGTCTCAGTAATAGGTCCCGTTTTTACCCTTTGGGTACGGAACCCTGAAACAGGTAATAAAAGGAAGTCTACGCTCCAAGGTGACTTTTCTCCTTATGAAAATCGTTCATCATACTTTCATACCTATTGATGGGGTATGAAAGTATTCAGGGGGTTGACCCCTGGTTCGCCCCTGCACTCGCACATGCGCTCATTGCGCCCACCCTGTATGTATAGGTCCCAAATTATAAAAATAAAATTTCTATAAAATGTGTATTTATTTCACACACACACACCTATTCTTTGAATTTTGGGCAATACACACGTTTCCAATGAGTCCTATATAATAATGACGGATTACGTTTTTTAATTTTAGACTATAATCTGACGTCTTGGTTCTTTGTCTTTGACATTTTTTCCTCAGGAAGATGTGTCAAATCGTAGTCTACAATTAAAAAAAATACATATAATCATAGTTTAAACATACATTGTAGTAAATATAGATGATTAATTAATTATTGACGTTACAGAGACAACGACAGATCTTCACTAAACTGCGCTTCTATGCTGAAAGGGGGTTGGTGGTGGAAGTCATGTGGACGAGGCCTTAACGGACTCTATCTACACGACCCACAGGATCTGACTGCCAGACAAGGTTGGTTTGTTCATTAATTTGTCTGATTCAGTACAGTACCAATTTTAGTGCCCATCATCTTGGCCGGACGATGCAACAGATTAACACCAAACCCTCATTATTTAGCTTAGTCACAGAAAAAAAAATCAGTCCTAGGAAGCTCTAATAAAAAGTTATTACAAAAAGAAACATATTTATTAAATACCGCCTGCTAAAACTGTATTAGCAAGTAAGTATATCGTTGTTAATTTTTACGCTTGCTAATTAATACATTTTTAGCAGACGTTGCTAATACATTTTTACCAGGCGCTATTAAATAAATCTATTTGTTTTTGTAATAACTTTTTATTAGAGCTTCCTAGGACTGTTTTTTTTGCGTGGGTACCAGATATGTACAAAATATTGGCAATTTGGCATATATAACGTGGAGCATGTTACAGAAGTATCGATAATATTTTCGAAACCACGTATAGGTACTAAATATATGAACAAAGGTACCAAATAGGTACTAAATAATGAGGGTAGTTTTGTGTAAATCTGTTGCATGGTCCGGCCAAGCTGACGGACACAATTTTCAGTGGTCTGTGTGTACTTACGTACTTTTCGTACAGTCACTACTGCACAGTAGGTCAATTCTGCTAAACGGTTCGATGACAGAGACGTTACAGTGACATCTCAGTCGCAACTCAATCGCAAAGAAATACATTTAAAAGTCAGAGCCAGTCAGTGAAGATAGTCAGAGGCCTATATATTAGAATAGTAAGTTACGACAGTAAATTAGGACAGCAATTACAATTTTGGATGAATTTATTTTCGACTGAGTGTCACTATAAAGGTAATAGCACACTTAAACGACTCTGCTCCAACACCGCTTCCATCCAACACTGCCCTAAACTAAGACGACTGCTCGCAGTCTACGCGGCGACAGCTAGCAGGCAACCAGCAGTCCACGCGGCGACAGCTAGCAGACGGCCAGCTGTCCACCCGCTTACCGCTCTCGCTTTTCGCGAATACGATTTAAATCGTACGGTTGGCAACACTCCGCGACGGCGCGCGCGGAGACTGCTAGCAGGCACCGCGCTGACAGCTCGTCTTCAACGTGCGGCCAGCGAGGCGTCAACTCCCGAGCAGTCTGACGGCGGTAAGCTCGCTGAAAGCGAGCTGTCTGCTAATTTATGATGCCAATGTAAAATATATCTAAAGGGCAATGTTTAAAGCTCATATTTAAATTAAATTATTTTTGCCGGGTGGGTGCAGAGTCGTGTAAATGGGCTATGACCTTAATGTCTCTGTCATCGCAAGTTTGTAATTAAGTATTTACACTGAAATGAAACTATACAAGTACGGTGGAATTGCTATACCATACAAAATGACATTTTAGATCTCTGTGCCGATTTTATTTGCGCCATTTCGTTGTTGTCGCGCGTTTTCTATTGAAAGTAATAGTGATGGTGACTGTCCATGGAACTAATAGTTCCGGAGACGGTCACCATCACTTTCAACTTTCAATTCAACATGCCGCAGATCAAATAGGAAAAAAATTGAGTGCGCTATGTCTTGTCCAGTTGTATTGGAAGTCAGTGTGTATTTAGCAGAATTGACAGGCAGATTCTGATGAAACTTATAACGTAGGATAGCCATAGTTTTGGAATATCTATCTATATCTATAATAACTCTGAATTCACGACAATAAAATAGCGGAGCATAGCTAGTGATTATTTATAATTATCGCTTAGTACTATTTAAAATCGAGCAATGCAAGCAAAATTCGCAGAAAAGCAAGGAAAAACATAGCAAATACATGTTAGAAACAATCGCAAATGCAGAACAATGGTTATGAAATTTATAATGATTATCGATGATCGGGTTTAATAATGTTAAAAGGTCACTAGGGTGAAGTGCGGCTTTGGAAAAAGTGCGACGAACAGCAATTTACCGGACTTACAAATTGTTATATTGATACAACCATCAATCATTATAGGAGAAATATATACCTATATCGTCGTGACTAGATGGCGATGTTATCATACACTTTCCCCAAAGCCGCACTTCCCCCTAGTCACCTTAAAAAATACAATACAAAATACAATTATAAGTAAATGTAAAATATTTAAGTATTAATTTCACTCATTTAATAATGTTAATATATAAAAAATATTATACTTATAATATAGAAATGAATCCATGCAGGACTGCCTTTACTCCAACTAACCTTTTCCAGTGAGGGTGAAGAGTGACGAGTGAAGGTGAGGAGTGTGGCAGTCTAGTCTGATCAGTAGGTTATACCTATTGGTCAGATTAACTAAATCTAGCAAAAGAACACATACATACCTAATTATGAAATAATCAATCATATTATATATATGTAAGTAATCAAAAATAAAACATTTAAGAGGAGTATATACGCCAACGACCTTGAAACTGAAAATCCCTGTCGGGCTCATCGAAAATTGTTGATTATTTCATGACGGAATGTCGTAGAACTTTTTTTTGTGTACAGATTGTAGGTGACATTGTTTCCTACATTTTGGTGTAGTTTTAAGACAAGGACCTCCTATTGGTGCAAAGCCTATCCAAATTTTAGACAAAAAATGTCTGATTTGGCTAAAATGTTGATAGGCTTCAATACGTTTCGACATATTTGTATGGAAACTGCACTAAAATATCGGAAACAGTGTCGCCTACAAACTGTACACAAAAAAAGTTCTACGACATTCCGTCATGAAATAATCAACAATTTTCGATGCGCCCGACATGAATTTTCAGTTTTTCAGAATAGGGCCCTTAATAATGTAGCTGGAAATCAATGTCCTTAGGTAAACATTTATTTCATCTGGGCTGACTAGGCTGGAAGAGTAGTATAGGAGCTGGGAAAGGACAATTATTGTTATTATTTAAATAAATACGAGTATATACCTACATTACATCAAATAGAATTACATTCTAGTTTTTCAAAGGAATCACTTTAAAGAAAAAACATTTTTTTTACGTGCTGCATTATCAGTTTCTTTTTAGTAAAGTTTCTTCTTCTTTTTAGTTTCTAAAACAAATTGTACATGTTTCAGGCATAGTATGGTTCAGGTGGCGAGGTTGGGACTACACTTTGAAGCGTGCCACAATGATGATCAAACCTAAAGGCTTGCAAGCGAACACGTGAGGTGATACCGCCGCGTTCCACAGACTCAAACACTAAAACCTTGCCAGTTCACTCGTTACATGGATTCTAACACTATATAAATAAACTCCCTTACTTATAAACGCTAAATAACAGCTGCATTAACTATATATCGTTTGACTTTTACTCTGTCATGAAGTTCCAAAGTTGACAAACGTTACATAACATAGTCATCTGTTAATCATGTTTTATAAGTAAGGGAGAGAACGTATTGATCGTACTATAGGCAACAAAAGTAGATATCCTTCGTAGACTTCTAAAATTGCAATAATTAGAATGATAAAGAGTCTTGCTAAGTCCTGCTTTATTCAAAACACAATCTAATGAATTAACAATGGAAAAACCACGATGGATATCTACTATTGTCACCTGACCTCTACGTCCAAACTATTCTAGAGACATTCAAATCCCTAGCAATGCATCGTTGACTGTGATATCAAAAGCAAATTAAATTGAAGAATCCACGTAATGACAAAGAACAAAGGCGACTTACCGCTCAAAATATACATACTTACACCTATTTCTGTAAATATTACCCCTAAATTATCACTTCATGTCACAAAATCTCAGTATTGCCTTCTCATTTTATTATCGTCCCTTATTGTAAATAAACAGACGCCACTAGACAATGTCTCTAAAAAGTGCCACATCATGACCCAAATTCATTAATTTATTATTCATTTTATCTTGACATAAAATTTTTCGTTAATTAGGTTTATAATTTAGTATTTAAGTAAAAATTGTAATAAGATGTAAATAATATCGACTTTATACTGACGTCGCAAGACTCAATGATGTAAAATAGCAAAAATATACCTGTTTGGCAGGATCGCTTGTAATATACGTACCTAGAGTTTACGAATCTGCACCATACCGTTATTTACATTCCCTGAAATACTAATACTAAACAATGTACCTGATAAGTAGCAGCATATTTCGTAAATAGAAACTACCTACAAACTGTCTTAAAACATATCTTATTTTGTACAATGTATTTCAGCAAAGGTAATGCAATGATTTGTTCTAGATGTCTAGGCGAACAACTTTTGTTCTACGACTTTTGAAAAAATTATAAAAATATTGTAAGGGTAGTTTACTCGAAAACCATAATTTATTCCAGAGTAGACATAACATAGACTTTAGACAAAAAAGTGGAAAGGGTTAGAAATATCTTAAAGGAAAAATACATCTTTAAAAATTCACTTGCAGCGAGGAGTTTTCTTTAAAATATTTCCTGTTAATTTACCGAGAGCAATTATAACAAAAATACAGTCTTGAGTTTTGAAAATTGTAGAACAAATAGATATTCGTCTAGGAGTCTACCACAACGTCCATTGTGACTACATTACCCTTGTTGAAACACACTGTATATAAATTGCCAAGAGTATCGTATTATATAAATACCTACTCTGAAACAACCCCTTATTCGATTACTTGCTTGATATGTATGCAGAAGCAATAAGTTACAAGAATATTGTAAGAAATTAAATGTACTTAATTAAATAAATGAAGTTTTATTCATATTTCTTAAACATCTGGCAGTTTCGGTAAATGTTTCCTTAACATAGACATTAAATAATACAATACATACTATAATTTTGTTGATTAATTGATGCGTTATTAGGCGAAACAGTTAATGTTGAATCTAATTCAAAAGTCTAATCGGTATCCAGGTCTGGCTCCGGATCGTTGTCCATCGGCTTATGATCAATGACGAGGTGTCCCGACGAAGCCGAATCCGGGTCCTCCATTTCCTCATCCAGATTATCCAAGAAGTTGCACTGAAAATCAGGCATGTCTTCCCTAATATCGCCGAAATCGAACAAGTCATTGTGTAATATCTCAGCCGGTTGCAGTACATCGTCTAAATTCTCTTGAGTATCCATCTGTGGCATTCTAATAGCGTCTTGGTCGTTATATATTGCGTCGAGGTCAGCAAGCGTATATTCCATGTCGGTAGCGGATAACAGATGGGAAGGCGACGAATGAGTGAGAGAATGAGAGGTAGAGGCATCGTGGGGGAGTTCTGTTGCTGCGGCGGCGGCGGCGGCGGCGGTGTGAGCGGCGACGCGGCTCCGTTGCAACATTGAAACGTTCTGAAAGCGCGAAGTCGACGGGATGGGAGCGGGTAAATCAGCGGACGTGATTGTACGGGGAACATAGAAGCCACGAGGTGCGAGTAGAGGTGTATACGTCGATTGGACAGCGTTAGGGGACCCAGGGGACGACGGAGAGGCGGGGCGCAGCGCGGAGGGCCCGACGGAGCAGCGGGGAGGCGCGCTCCTCCCCGCGCTCAGCTCCTGTTATGTCTTCATTCTCTTGTGGCCCCTCCCCCTCGCGCGCTCCTTAGCCTTCTCCAACAACGGCGACAACTTCTGCTCTTCAGCCAGTATCTTCAAAAGACTGAATATAAAAGGCATGTAGTTATGCCTCCTACGAGCCATCTCCTGCGCGTATTTGGTCATCTTGATGTCTTCGTAGTCCATCAGAATCTTGAGCCTCCCGATCTCGTTGTCAATGTCTTCTGTTTCCATGCCTAGCAGTTGCTGGGTACTGACAAGTTCGTTTAGTTGACGCTCGTATATCATTTTCCGGTTTGATACTAGCGCCATCAGGTTGAAGTGGAATTCGCCTTCAGTGTATCTGGAAAAGTTAGATAAAAAAAATTAATAAAACAGACAGACACCATGTGATTTAGATTTTTCTCTTGAGGTATGGAACCCTAAGAATAGACTGAATTAGAAAATATTATATCAAAAAAATGTAGGAAAACTATTCACATGACGCTCAATGATTTTCCCGGTTGAATCCATCTCGGGAGCCCAGGGTCAGATAAACCCCAAATAGTTCTTTTTTTTTGGTGTTGGTGCAGTATTGATTTGGCGAAACCAACCCTCCTAGGAACCAAGCAGTTTATCCGCCAACGCGCAGGGAGAATTCAAGTTTTACTAGTCTCCCTGAAATCCCTTAGTCGCCTTTTACGACACCCAGGGGAAGAGATGGAGTAACCTTCTTCTATGCCGGGGCTAGACGACATACAAGATTCTGTTCACTGTATCTGTATTAAGTAGAAAGTTGATAGTTGTAATCTTACTTATTAATTCTTTTCATAATAATAGGCCTGACAGCATCCAACCAGTCATCATCGCGCCCAACGGGGCCGTGGTCTATAGGCCCTTCCCGCAAACCATCGAGCTCATAGAGCCTTCCTTCGATAGGCATGTATCCTATGAAATGATAAGCATCTTCTTCCTGAAATGTCATTATAATTTAAAAATATGCAAGTACTATATTTAAAAAATAACACATTGACAGAGGCAGTGGCAGTTTAGTTTCGATGGGCTTTTCCGCACTTAGCCTCACAATTTTATTGGGCCGTTGTACGTGAATTGTGATTCCCCTAAAAACTTCACTTCAACTATCCCAGATTGTCCTAGAAGGCCAGCATTGACCACTATCTCAATCAATGTTAAGGCAGCATGGTGTATAACGTAGCACGGCAGAAAAATAGTTTGCAACCGTTTTTTATAGTGGGTATCCGTATTGAACTTGAAATGGTAAAACTTACTTGCAAAAATAATTATCAACTTACTTTAGTCGCCATTTTTTGATCAACTTCAAATAGATGCTGGTTCGCCATTGAATTGTGAGCTGATCTTATGGTCTGAGAGTTGCTTAGAGCAAGACCTCTCATTCTCGGGTCAAAGGACATGCTAAACTCTTTGAGTTTAGTTAGCTCCGGTCCTAATTCCACATCCGGATGGTCAGTGTTCAACAACAGACTGATTACAGCTTGTGTCGCACATGCATTGTTGATAACCTGAAAAATTTTAATTTCTTTAAAAAGGCAGTTGCTATTTGGATTCAAACATGCATGTTATGTACTAGCAGCGTCCCGTGGTTTCAACCGCTTAAATGCCTATACAGTGAGAATATTTGGATCAAAAGTAGCTTGGCCCAATCATGAGTGCGGAAAAGGCCGGCGAAACTAAACTAAACTAGCTTATGTTATTCCTCGATAATGTAGCTTTCTATTGGTAACAGAATTTTTGAAATCGATCCAGTAGTTTCGGCGCCTATTTGTTACAAACAAATAATTCACTTTTCTTTAAAATAGTAGTATAGATGAAAAATGCAGCCAGAGCAACTTGTACTTGATTATGGGCTTATTTCTGCCAATAGACTTTTGGCATGATGGTTCTTTAAAATGTCTATGGGAGAACAATGTTAATGAGACTTTTATTTGCCAGTAGATAGCAGAGATGGATTAATAGTGAAAAGAACAAGAGTCAGCGAGACGAAGAAATAAGCCTTTTGTCTACATCCGTGTATCGATTTTCTATGACGAGCTCCTAATTAAATTCATAAAAAATGCATTCAAATTGACGTAACTGAACTTGTGACCTAGTTTAGTTGCCTGACCTCAAGTCCAATTCATATACTTAAATTATAAAATCTAGATATATCTATAAAATGCTTTGTCCATTTGGCCATTTGGAAATTAGCCAGCAAGTGTTTTATAATTTTTTTGCAAGTCATTTGCAGATACAAAAACAGTCATGAAAATTCAATACAATTTTTCGTCAACGCCCCGAAACTGGAAAAATAGCAACGTACTTGTTTGGCAAAGTAGATTCTTTCCAAACGGTTATCTGTGACCACTGGGCCTGATGGTTCTTCATGTGTTACGTATTTGAACAGGAATATTAACCCTTGTACAGGTCTGCAACAAAAGTACACATTGTATGAATGTTGAGCATGTAGTAATTATTTTCACAATCAATGAAATGATGTAGGCCTTTATGGGATTTAATACAAATATTTCAATATAAGTCATCATAAAAGCTAGGTAAATTGTCATATTATCAGAGATCAGTGTTCTAGCATAAAAACAACTTAACATGAACAGTTAGAAGTTAGTCTTCATCATCCAAGCAATGTCCCTGGTTGTATCCCTCTCGAGAGCCCGGGGTCCGTACAAACAGGTAGGAGTTTGTTAGTATTTGTTCTTATAACAACTCTAACACTAGGTGAGACACTACTGGCCTTATTAATAAAAGTGGAATAACGTTGGAGGAGGTTTACTACATTTTGTCTCTGTCTGTCAACTTTGAAAGCTCTTGTCACGGAAAAAGACAAAACATGTTATTCCTTCTCCGACCCTACTCCACGTTTATTCTTATTAATCAACATGGAATAAGGTCGGAGTAGTGAGAACATGCTATGTCTTTTCCATGACAAGAACTTTAAAAGTTGACAGACAGAAACAAAAAGTGGTAAAAACACGACCTTACTTCATGTTTATTTAATAAGGCTTTTAATGACTAGAGACTGTCAATTTTGTTTAAACTTACCTTAAATTTTCAAAAATAGTATTGTCAAGTGTCCATAGTTCTTCAACTTGAACACCACTGGCCCCTGTAAATACAAAAGATATATCCCCATGAGTTTATTGTGGTTATTTCTCATTAGAGGGTCCATTCCTAACCACACATCATAACATAATAAAAAAAATAAAAAAATAACAATAAAATCTATAACTATCTATATAATGCTTTGTTCTGAGTGACTGACTGACTGATCAACATACAGCCTAAACCACTGATAGAAGAGACCTGAAATAGGAGACTGTGTTCTCTATATGATGGAGGCATCCTGTGTTAGTCCTGATCCCTAAAATTCCCACGGGATCAATACGTTCGGAGATGAAACCACGGACACAGCTTGTATAGTAAAAATAATAATAATGTAGTCTACGTATAAATCTAGGGCCTTTGGAACATTGGCCAAGAACAAATCGCACAGGTTTAAAGGAAGTGTTAATTTTTAGGGCTATTAGCAGGAATTGCTTAGTAATTGGGCTATCAGTGACTGATGTGGACCAGAACACTTTTAGTTCCAAGTTATGTGTTGGACCCCTGATGGCTAAAACCTATATACATATGTTATCTACCATGATATAACTATAATGCCGTTATCCGACATGTGGTTCATTTTGAACTTTGATTCTACGTGTATACACGGTGCTCTGAGGGGGTATTAAGCCGAAAGGGGGTTGTTCTAGAGGTCTAGGCGAACAACTTTTGTTCTACAAGTTTTGGAAATTCGAAGTAGTTTTCGAAAGTGTTGAGTTTTAAGTTTGCATGAAAATCAGCTGTTTTTTAGAGTTTGAGGTCATTGGCCTTAAGGTGCCCTTTTATTTAGCTTGGACCACTACAATCCAAACATTCATTGCCATTTATTTACAAAAACAGCTGTTTTATTTAGTGATACAACTTTAAAATTTTCGAAAAAAAAGTTCGAATTTCCAAAAGTCGTAGAATAAAAGTTGTTCGGCTAGACCTCTAGAACAACCCCCTTTCGGCTTAATACCCCCTCGTTGAAACACCCTGTATACACGTAGAATCAAAGTTCAAAATCAACCACATGTCGGATAACGGCATTATAGCTATACCACGGTAGTTATAGCGTCCCCGACTATGGCCACTTTGGGCATGCAGATAGTGATGTGTTGCACAAAGGGTAGTTGCAAGAGGGTTCTAGTAGAGCTGTTTTCAGTCTTTAACAAACTTACCGAATTTCTTGATCAGCTGTGTAAACACCCCCGGATCGCTTTCTATCAGGCACCAGTCCCCTGCGGAGTCCATCTGCCCAAATTTAACACAGCAGTAAATAATACAAATTCATTGGTACTTTCAAAATCGCGTTTAAACTTAACCAAAAACTGTGAGTTAGTCAGCAATTTTATCAAGAACCGGCTTTTACAGATAATCTCTAGGTTCGAGCGTAATGATCAACTGAAAGTACGGTAGTTAAACAAAAGGTTTTTAGATGCTTACAGCGGTAACAATTCCGCGACAGGAAGAGTAGCAGATGAAAGCAGTACTCTAAACCACCATTGTTATTCCATCGAAAACATTGAAAGAAAGAGACTTATGTACTATACGCGAGTTGAGATTCTGAATGCAACTCGTGCAAGCAAATAAACTGAATGATTTAAAAATCAATACCGCGATGAGAGTGCAGAAAATCAATGGAATCAGCAAAACACACCGCGACTGCGCACCATTTTTTCTCAAACTTACTGCAGTGTTGCCAGCTAATCAAGTCGAATTACAATTTTATAATTTATTTAAGGAATAGATTTTATCGCTGGTGGCCTGTAAAAATGGTTCAATCAAAACCTCAAGATTTAATAATAATAACTGACTAACTACCTACCTGTACTTTCTAATTAATTTTAAATCAGGCGGGTGAACAAAATGAATTAAAGGTCACAGGTCCAGACACAGAAACTTACAAACTGTTTATAAATTATTTTAGGTACATACATTTAATTTTATACTTTCTTTACTACAAAAACAATATTATTATGCATATCGTGTGAATTACTCACTTCTTTTTTCTTTTTAGTTCTTATAATTTGGTCACACTCACTGTTAATTTATGGTTTGCAGTGCTGCTAGCAAGTCAAATTTTCTACCAAATCTGGCGGATTTACTAAAATAAAAACAACAAACACAATAATACTAATTAAATAAACAAGTAAACGAACGAAAAACGAAAATTTGTAGGAACAGTAGACCTCACGAGCCAAAAAGACTACAATTTTTATTGTTCCTCATTGAAGAGTTTGTGATGAAAAGGCGGTTCCCAGGTACATTATCAATTTGTACCTTGTAGATTACACTATTGGGAGAATTTTAAAAGTGAGCAATTTACTAAATGTAAATGAGTAAATCACTGGGCATGACACAGCATTATTGATACGTGGTGAGGCGTCGCTTTGGCCTGTATCGCCACGCGGCGCCAGCGCCTATGCATGCATGTTTCACATCAAGTACTCCCCCCCCCCCCCCCCCCATTCATTCCTAAAATAGTCCTTGCCGACACAGTATCAGAAAAATAAACTCAATAGATTTAATACCGGCTTGGCGGGAGGGTTGCCCATGGCGTAGCGGCTATCGCGTTGGTTCGGCTTACCAGTATTCGCGGATTCGAGTCCCGCCGGGTACTAACATTTTTGAAAGCATTTTTCAAATGCTATAAATTTTATTTCCAAATTCGTTAAAAAGCACTTGTTATTTATATTATAATTCATTTTTTATTTCAGACCATGATATTATGACGTTTTGGTTCAGTTCAGTTCAGTTTCTTAAATATTGGCTTGTCTGTCAACAAGGACAAGTTTAAGCCACTAACTTGTGTTAAAATAACATTTACAAAAAGTAGAAGTTTAACAGTGCCGTTGGTTACAATAAAAATGCCGACGGATTTTATTGCGACCGCATGGAAGCATTTGTTAGTAACGCGCTAACTCCGTGTTTGGTACTGCAGTTTTAATTTCACTACACTCGTTATCTTCCGCGGTATGTCCCCAAAATTAAACAATTTACACGCTACCTAACTAGGTTTTACGAAAAACTAACTCAGGACGAACCGTCCACCAACGCGTTCCAAACAATAGTATATTATGCAACTAGTGAATAAAAGACGGATTTAGTGCGAGGGCCGTAGATGAATCACGAGCAAGTGAAGGATTCCAAAGACTGAATCACGACCGTAGGGAGTGATTCATGATGATTGAATCACGAGCGTAGCGAGTGATTCAAGTGCTAGAATCCTGAGCGACGCCAGTGGTTCATGGCCCTCAATGTAAATCCGTACTTTATTCAAGAGTTGCATACTATACTTTATATCATGACTACGAGAAAAAAAACCGGTCAAGTGCGAGTCGAACTCGCGTCGCGTACGAAGGTTTCCGTACCACTATCACAATCGGGTACAGAACCCTGAAATGAACACTGGACCGGCAACCAATCCGTGAACGCAACGCGTACGTTAAAAATTATTTTACCACTGGCGCCAGTCTCAATTCATCACTAGATGGTAAAAAGTGCTAGTGGTAAAAATACATCGCGGTATCGTTGCGTTTTTATGTCAAAATCACGTTGTTGAATGGTCCTTAAATGTTTTTTTTATCTATTTGTTGTTATAGCGGCTAAAGAAATACATCTACTGTAAAAATTTCAACTGTCTAGCTATCAAAGTTTATAAGATAAAGCCTGGTGACAGACGGACAGACAGACGGCAAAGTATCAGTAAAAGTGTTCCGTTTTTATCCTTTGGGTACGGAACCCTAAAAAGAATTTGTATATCGAGTATTCTTAGCGCAAGGAGTTTGTATCAAGTTTTTTTTCAACGCAAGGAGGTTGTATATGCATTTAGTTAGGTGGACGACGAGTAAATTGTGTTCAAAATTCAAACAGCGTGAGTAAAAGTCCTTTTTATTCACTGTTTTGCGTGAATAAAATAAGCTTTTAAGAGTGTGAATGGTATAAAAGTCGATTTTTGTTCTTTGCGTGTAAAGTTTTTTCTTCAGGAAGTTGTGTCAAATCATAGTCTATAATTAAAAACAGACAGCGAAGTCTCAGTAATAGGGTCCCGTTTTTACCTTTAGGTACGGAACCCTAAAAAAGATGTTAAAGTTGTCGGAATTTTTAATAAATAAAATTACTGATTTATAGAATTCTTGTTGGCATCACAGTATTAATTATAGTCTGTGCCCTGTGCCGCTGTGCCATGCATTCCTGATTTGTCATCAACTGACGTCACTATTTAGTTGCCATATAATGCGTCATACACACATTTTGGGTACTAAAATCGGCTATGTATCTGTTAAATAATAATAAATTAATCATTTCAATATTCAAAACAATCTGATTAGTTACTGAAATTATAAATGCATGAAAAATATAAATTATTAATAGTTATTAGTTTTTTAGATTCACTTAAATAATGTCACAAGCCGGGAAATAATAACAACAACTAGTGGCAACATTTTTTTGTCAACAGATGACGTAGATTTTACGTGACCACGGAAAGTAGGGAAGAAAGAATAAAGAAAGTAATTTTATTGTACGTACGTAGGGCTTTCATTCGGTGGCTTTCATACATGTCGTACTACATTACATCGCTGAGTGTATCTATGGATTGTTCTCAATGTGCTAAGACAAAACGTCTCTTTCAGTCCAATTTCAGTCTTTCTTTGGAATAACCGAAGCGAAGCCAAACTGAAACTAATAAATATTTTTTAATCGAGCGGGGTGCATCGGTTTACGGTAAGAATAAAATGTTATAATAATTTATGTACGTACTATTTGTAATGTTATATACGAGATCTATTGTATTGTTATCTAACCATGCCAGAGAAAGGTCACAATCGTAAATAAAAATATTTAGAAGGGTAAGTACTACCTTTGTACTTAGGTCAATCTTGATAATACATTCTCCAAAACTTAATATCATGAAACCTTCAAATGTTTTAAAACACATCTATAATGGCAAACTTTATTGAAGAGCTGGGGCTGGTTCTCCCACTGACGAAAGGAACCATCACACAAAAGGGACCCAATTTGCGGAGGTATATTTGCGAAAACGAGCCAGTAAACAATTACAATTTACATTACATAGAAATTAAATTACGAGTTTTATTAAGTTGATCCCGTGGAAAAGAGAGTGTGACAGATCATTTTGCAGCAGAGGCTCTTATCCTAATACTATCTAGGAAGACATTATTTATAATGTAGGTAGGTACTTACCTTATGGGTACCAATATGAAACCTACTAATTTATATATTTTTGCTTACAGATGTTATCCATACTGTCAATATTAAGTCTCCTAGGGCTTAGTCCCATAGGATTCTTTGCAAGTATTGTTGGAACCACTGAACCAGCGCTAAAGCTATTAATTTCCATAATATCCTCATATCCGCAAGCACTGGTTTACGAAAAATACATCAAACGTAAATCTGTAGCTACGCGTAACCTATATTTTATAGCAACAGGCTTAGACATGGCTTTTTACAACTTCGGATTATCACTGTACCATAACTTACTGCCACCTATAGTTTTCTATATCTCTACCAAGGCTCTCGGTCCAGGACAAACAAATGCTATATGGACATTTGCATTCAATATGCTTTACCTCATAGTCGGCTACATTGTTACGGAATCGGAAGACTATGATATTACATGGACGATGCCCCATTGTGTCTTGACACTGAAGCTTATTGCCTTGGCGTTTGACTTGTGGGACGGGCAGAAAAAACCAGAAGAGCTGTCCAAGAATAACAAAGAGACAGCTCTGACAGCTCCTCCATCGTTCACTGAACTGATCGGATTTGTATACTTCCCCCCATGTTTCTTGGTAGGACCAATGTTCTCGTTTAGACGCTACCATTCTTTCATATCAGGATTATTCCCTCTTGATCGACAAACCGAATCGTATGAAAACTATGGATTTAAACGATTGCTTCAGGGCTTCACATATCTCATTGCATTCCAAGTTGGAGGTAAGTTTGTTTTTTTGTTGTTGTAGTAGTAGTATCTAATGTTAAATAATATAGTTATTTCAGTAAATTTCTTTTGAATAATTTCAAATAATTGATTTAGGTTTAGTAGGTAAGATACATGTACCTATTATGAAATTATCTTATTTCATAAAATTCCCATACTATTTATATTCTGGTTTAAATAATTAACATTTTCCTGACCACAAAATTCCCATCAGTATATTAAATATTATGAACCTACATATCTGTAATACCTACTCCATTCATAACAATATTACTTGAGTTGGAAAAGGATAATGATGTTAAATTGCCTTATTGCCCTTAACCCATTCATAAAATTGCCCTAATAAACTAGGTAAGTAAACAATTGTCATCTCGCATGCATATCTCAAAATGACTATATTATTTATCTATTTGTAGTTTATTTGTTGTAGTTTAGAAACACTAGGTACCAAACTGGCCTTTTCCTTATCCACACAACTTGTAATTTATGAGTTCATTGAAAGTTGGTGTCCTCTGTTACAGGGGTAACATAAGTCGTAGTGCACATTGTAAAAAAAACCAGTTCCTACCTACATACATACATTGATAGGTACAATCACGGGTAAAATTTAAAAATTTCATACAACAGAAATTATACATTCACTGTTCTAATTATTTATTTAAATATGCTTACTCGTTTTGTTGATTCACAATGTTTAACTGAACAAAGTCTAATTTCGATTCTTTGTCTCTAAGTTGAAGTTAACCCTGGGATAAACACTGTTGTGCTCATATTTTGTTAGTTCGTTGTGTAGGTAAAAACAACAACAACTATTTATTAGGATATACTATTCTTATATTATCTCACTAAGGTAGTGTGTTGCTAAACCCTAAAGAGAGCACCATGATCTTACTGAGGTCACAAGTATAAGGAAAAACTATAATAAGCGTGAATAGGCATGAAAACAAACGTAACAGACAGAGTTACTTTCGCATTTATAATAATAAGTAGAGATTAGGATTGGCGCAAACGGGCGACCGACTACAGCCACTGGTGGCCAGTGACAAATGTCTCAGCAATGCTTCAGCATTGTTAGGGTTTTCTCGGAAACGGTTAAGCAATTGTTGGTAGTTTTTCAAAGAAATTTCTAACACTGTATCAGCTTTAAGAGGACAGTCTACCTACTCTATCTCCATTGTCTTAATAACCATGCCCCTACATTTTGTTGTTATTTTTTCATTCAGTAAAATTAGTAAATGTAAAAATATAAAAAGCGTAGGGCATGGTCATGGTTGATAAATGATATTAGAGGACTTACGGCACAAAAATATTTTTTTTCTAAAATCTTTATCCAGGGATGAAACAGTCAACTACGTTTGTAAAGTTTATATGGAGAAAAGAGTAGGTAGACTCCTCTAACGCCACTTTGAATGATTTAGAGAATTTGTTCAACCATTTTTATGAATAATCTATCAATGCTTAGGCATTGTTGAGAAGGCACGTTCAAACGGAAAAATCAATAGATGTTTTTGTTTTCAGTGACCGTATTCGATATTCAATACATGCTGTCTGACGACTTCCTAAATAATTCAATTTTCTATCGGCACTTCTACTGCGGACTCTGGGCTCACTTCGCGCTGTACAAGTACATATCCTGCTGGCTCTTCACTGAAGGTAATCTAATATATACTTTCCCAAATATTTCGCTTCGTCATGCCTCATTCGCACCGCGGGAGATTGGAATCAGCTGCCTGAAACTGTAATCTTTGGCGAGTGCAATTTGGGGGTCTTAAAATTGCGTGCGAATCAGGTACCTTCTGGTTCAGCCTTCTTCATCTAATACTACACACATACATACATAAAAATTAAATCCAAAATTGTAATACAAATAAAATGTCATATAAATAAATACCCAATCAATTTTATCAGTGAATCCTGCGCTATAAATAAAAAATGTCGGCAAGGGGGTCCGCACGAGGCATCGTCCCCAAAAGGCTGGCAACATTCCCTCTCTGAACGGCCAAGCTGACCCTCTGTGCGAAAAAGCTTTAGACGAACCCCCAAATCCCTAAAAAAAGCACAGGCCTCGGGACCCCAGGGCCCTAAAGTTTCCACGCCCACTGGGACGAAAGTAAAACGGTCCACCAGTTCGGAGTATTTAACCGTCTTCATGGACTCGGCATGTGCTGTTGCCGCACCCGCCTGATTGGACGTAGACCGAACATGGGAAGCCGCCAGTCTACGCAGGTAGCATCCCAAACTAAGCACATCCCCCGCCTCCAAGGAATGAGTGTCAGGCCGTCGGGCCTCTTGCCATCGGAGCGAACAATTCCGTTTGGTTCTAAAACTGCCGGAATGCTCGCCGAGGCAAGGGCGCGATGGATAACATCATTCAGAGCGGCATGCCGAGGGATGCGACCAGCACTACGCTGACATGACAGACCATGGTGCCCAAGACCGTCCACAGAACGACACATATGCGGCTGCACCACCATAGCACCGAGTCGAAGACCAATCGCCAAAGACAGGGAAACGTCATCTAAAAAAGTTCCAATATGCGTCGAAGGGAGAGCATTGAGCCACAACCCCGACTCCCACTGAAATGACGCCAGAAGCAGAATCTAAGATTCTGAGACAGAGTATATTTATAATTTTACTAGCTGACCCGGCAAACGTTGTTTTCCTTATAAATTATAGATAGTAGACGATTCTCAGACCTACTGAATACGCATATAAAATTTGGTAAAAATCGGTCGCGCCGTTTCGGAGGAGTACGGTAACTAACATTGTGACATGGAAATTTTATATCTTTTAATATATAAAATTTCCATGTCACAGTGTTAGTTACCATACTCCTCCAAGACGGCTTGACCGATTTTTATGAGATTTTGTATACGTATTCAGTAGGTCTGAGAATCGGCTACTATCTATCTATACTAATATTATAAAGCGGAAGAGTTTGTTTGTTTTTTTGTTTGTTTGTTTGTTTGAACGCGCTAATCTCAGGAACCACTGGTCCGATTTGAAAAATTCTTTTAGTGTTAGATAGTCCATTTATTGAGGATGGCTATAGGCTATATTATATTTTCAAAAAAAATAGGGATCCTTACTAAAAGTTCAATAATGTAACACAAGGTGTGAAAAAAATGACCAAAAAATTCCTTACGCCGCGTGCGCTGCGAAAACTATTGGATATAGAACAAAACTATGTACTACAACTTTGTAGAACATGTAATTGTCTACAAAATACATCGCGACACCATATGTCTAACTATTGTAGTTATCTCACAATAAGTGTTTTTGTAAATAATTATAATGCCGTCGCTTTAATAACCTTTTATTTTGTACCTTGGTATTAATCCTTATCAAAATAAATTACTTCATATTCAAGACGAATTCAATACCTTTCTAGGACCTTTTGAATTATTTAATTCGGACATTTCATTCAAAAGATATCGCGATATTAAAAATGTAAGTATGTTGCAACCAAATAAGTAATAAGTATTGCGCGCGCATGTATGAGCGCGGTCGGCTCCTTGCAAAGCGGTTGTGCTCAGCGATACTTTTTAATACTTCTTTTTTAGGGTTCCGTACCCAAAGGGTAAAAACGAAACCTAGACGGTTGACATTTTCACAGAAGATGCATTTCGGTAGCCGCTACAACAACAAATACGAAAAACAAAATAAAACAAAAATTTATGAGGGGCTTCCATACAACAAACGTCTTTTTTAGTTATTGTTGTCAATTTCCGTATCTAATAGCTAACCTTAAGTACTCCCCGCGCGGTGGCGGATAAACTGCTTGATCCCTAAGAGGGTTGGTGTCAGGCAGGCGGCCGGCCGTAAAAACATTGCCAAATCTAATTGCAGCAGGTATGGTCAATGATGACTTACCGTCTGCGCCGACCCCAAATAAAAAAAAACAATTTGGGGTTTATCGGACCCCGGGCTCCCGAGAGGGATGCAACCGGGAACATCGCTCAGATGAGAAGAAATAAATAAACAAATCCTGAAAGTCACTTTTCTACGCGGACGAAGTCGCGGGCACTGCTAGTAATTTATAAGGCAAAACAACGTTTGCCGGGTCAGCTAGTAATTTTATATTTTCCCGGGTCTTAAACTTAAACTTGGGAAAATATAAAATTATGAGTTCCAATCGTGTTAGTTTAAAAAGAGTATAGTTAGTTAATTCGATCTAAGTGAGCCTGAATACATTTAACTAACTGTCGATCTATTGTTTCTATCGAGTCTAGGTACCTAAGTACCTACTTACATAAACATGTTAATCAATTCACAGTTAAATAGGACAAATGAATTGGTACATAGATAATTCATACAAATACATAGATAACAAGGCACGCATCGCGACTCTGATGACCTTTTCGTGCCTCGGGCGAATGCCCCCTGGGACGCGTAAGGTTGCGAGTTCGATTCTCTTCTCAAACAAAACTACGTGGAATTCAATCCAAAGTGGAATTCCCTATAAAACGACTGAACCGATTGTGATGAAACTTAGTATGGCAAATAACTGGAGATCTGAATAAAGACATAGGCTACTTTTTATCTCGATATTCCCGCGGGATCGGGACTTACGCGGATGAAACCGCGAGATTCCGCTTGTTAATAACAATAAAATATTGAATTTTATCTGGTACATTGCCCGATAAGCATATTCGACGCCTATGTAATCTTAAGTATTTATGAGTATGACACATGTAAATGTATAATATATTTGTATAGACAACATCATATATTTATGTAGTATATAGTTAGAATATCCTACCTAATATAAACGCGAAAGTTTGTATGTATTTCTGTACGTGACTTTTTTACTCCTTCACGCAAAAACTACTCAACCGATTACGATAAACCCTGGAATATAGATAGCTGTAGACCTAGAATAACACATACACTCATTTTTTACCCCGATATTCCTGCGGGATCAAAACTTACGCGGGTGAAACCGCGCGGTGCAGCTATTTAAGTTATATTTTTATTTTTTGCATTTTTGAGGTGTTTTTATTTATCTTTAGTTTGTTTTTACTTGTGATTTCCGTTATTGTCTTCCTGTTTTATATTTCGCATATCCGGCTTAGTTAATTCGATGTAACTGCAATTCAGCCTTCGAAAAACTATTTCAAAACGTCTAAAAAATAATTCTAATTTACTATACTATCGATACTAAAGCGAAAACGTGTATTAAGTTTTCAATTATTCAGTCAGGTCCGTCAAAGGGTGCTATGCGAAATTACCTATAATAATGCGAAATTGTGCAACTGTATAATCAACTCAACAGCCCGGTTTTCCCATGAGCGCGCTGCGGGTGTAATCGATGTAACTGTGAAATTCAGCCTTTGAAAAACAATTTCAAACCGTTTGTTGCTTGCAATAATTCTTATTCACTATGCGATCGATACTAAAGCGAAATTAAGTTATCAATTATTCTGTCAGGCCAATCAAAGGGTGCCATTCGGAATTAGCTATAATAATGCGAAATTGTGCAACTGTGTTTTAATCGATTCTACAGCCCGCGTTTCCCATGAGCGCGCTGCGGGCGAGCGAACGTTTTTGTGACTTAACTTCTTCTCATCGTATAGTGATGTTGGTCACATATACTTCGTTTTTTAATTGTAGCTATGATTTGACACATCTTTCAAAATAATTTGTCAAATTTAAGGAACGAAAACGTCAGATTAGAGTCTGAGATTAAAAAAAAAACAGACTATAGTGTAGTCTGTTTTTTACAAGTTTTTTACTGTTTTTTTTTGTAAGCAGGTCCCTAACTTGACCCAACGACTGCTATCAGAGATAACAATCGGATACCTACTTGCTGCTAAGGGCTGATGACTAAGGGCTGCTTGTATAAGGCCATTAAAAATATATTTATAACTTGTTAAATGCGAAAGTAACTCTGTTTGTTTGCTATGCTTTCACGCCTAAACCACACAACCGATTTTGATGAATTTTGGTATAGAGATAGATGGGACCTTTTGGTCCTATATCGGTTGGGGCTTACGCGGTTGAAACCGCGAGGCTAGTATTAATTCAATACTTATCGCCAATACTCAATATGTGCTGCAAATTAAACTAACAAACAACACTAAACTAATTAATAATACAAAAATACTAGCTGACCCGGCAAACGTTGTTTTGCCTTATAAATTATAGATAGTAGCCGATTCTCAGACCTACTGAATACGTATACAAAATCTCATAAAATTCGGTCAAGCCGTTTCGGAGGAGTACGGTAACTAACACTGTGACATGGAAATTTTAAAAATTAGAAGATATGATTATAAGATAGCTAGGAAATAAGTACAATATGTTAAAGGAAATTGTTCATTTTCCCAGGGGCTCCAGGCCCATATAGAAAATGCCCAAAAATAGTAAACGTGTCTGAACGGTTTTAGCACTATTCGATAGGCACATAATTGTAGTTTTATCCTGTGAAAACTTTAAGTTTTTATTCACCCTGGATAAGGAGAAATCTAACTATTTATATTGCTGAAATCGAACCAAAGAGGTCGGGTAAGCACGCGACCTTTCGAGTTTATCGAAATAGAAACTCCTTTATAGATTATTTTGTCGTTTTGGTGCAATATGGAAGACGCAATGGCGGAGGCGGTAGTTCAGTAAAACTTTTAATTAGTACCATTTAGGATTCTAGGGTGAAAAAAAATGCTACAAATCGCAAAAATTAACCTCAAAAATTAAAATTTTTTTTTACAACTACATAACGTTCTGACACGGCGCCAAAAACTGGGCCAATGAATGGGCATCCTCTTTTGTGTATGGGAATTGGGAATAATAAAAACTATTTAATTGTTTATTTTATTTTAGCCCTTTACATTAAAAAGTGTTTAACGTCCCATAAACTCTAGAAACCGAACATTAGAAGTTTCTGTACAAGTCGACTTAACGTTCATTTTTCTTGTTTCCAGCTGCATGTATTCGCTACGGTTTCTCCTACAACGGCCAAGAGAAGAGTGGCGAAGGGAAATGGAACGGCTGCACCAACATCCTCCTAATGAGATTCGAGAGTGCAACCAGATTCCAACACTACATCGAAAGCTTTAACTGCAACACCAACTATTTCGCGGCAGAATACGTCTACAAGCGACTCAAATTTTTAGGCAACAGGAACCTGAGTCAGCTGCTAACTCTGTTCTTCTTAGCCGTATGGCATGGGACCCAATCAGGTTACTACGCAACATTCTTCAACGAATTCATAATAATGGTCATGGAGAAAGACCTTGAACCGCTACTTGTTAAGACTAAATTGTATCACCAAGTCTGGGCTAATCCAGTCGGTAAGGTCATACTATACGTTGTTCTTAAAACTTATACGATAGTTTTCATGGGCTGGAGTTTGGTCCCGATTTCGGTGAAGACTTTCCCTCGTTGGTGGCAAGTGTACCAAAGCTTATGGTTCTCTGGTTTCCTTCTTTTCCTCCCGTGGGCTTTCGTTTACAAACCGTTTGTTAAGAAGATGATTAAGCGTTTAGAGTTAGTCGATAGTCCACCTAAGAAGAGCAATTAAATGATTAATTACTCAGGCAATTTATTTATTCGTCGAATGCTTAATTACTCTCAATGCTAGCTTTGGCTCGCGGTTGCATCTGCGTAGGTGAGTCCTGTACCCTTAGCATGGCGATTGTGAAAAAAAACTCGATAAACGCATGCTATTGATTAAATTCTCTCTCATCTGAGTAATATTTCCGGTCTCGGGAGCCCGGGGTCCGCTAAAACCCCAGATTATTTGGGGTCAAATAATCCTGAACACATAAGTATTAGGTATCTACTGCAAATAGATTTGGCAATATTATAACGGCTGGCCGCCTGCCAATACCAACTTTCATTGGGACCAAGGTTGTAGAGATAAAATCATGTGTCGGTAGTCGCAAGTCGACTTGGCGAATCAGTATTTAATCTGTGGGCCTGGAAATTAACTCTTATTTTGATATTATTTACTATTATTTTGTCGTCATACGTTTCCAAGACGAGATAACGAATTGTAACGTAATATGGCTAGCCATGGCGGGCATGCTAGGTTAAAAGACAAGTTATTAGAAGACGATGAAATACTCGTTTCGAAATCGTAATATATCAAAATGTCGTGTGATTCTTATTTTTGATGTTCAAAAGGTTAAGCTATCTACGCACAAAGTTTCATCGAAATCGGAGTACTATTTAAAACTGTTAAAGTTACAGGAACCTACGCCAGTTTAACCCCAACCATTGTTCTATTAGAGCAAAATGTAAACTTAGCTTTAAGACGCGTTACATTAGGCACGACTTGTATACAAGTCTGACGTCACATTTTGCGTAGGTACAGGTTATAACGACCTACATAAAACTTGTAGCTTGTATGCAAGTTATGCAAGCCTTGCCTAATGAAATCGCGGCTTTAGACTCTGCCGCGTGTCTAGATTAAAATGTGTGTAATGTTAGTTGACCTTACATTATGTGCAATCCTATGTCTTTGGTCGCGTTGATTACATACATATGTCCCAGGCACTACAACAGCGTGAATGACTTACTTGACTTGATTTCCTACGTCCCCCACGTGAGGCAACCCCTACGTTGAAAGTAATCTATCTATTATGCTTATGATGTAGCATACTCACACACACATTCCGGAGAAACCAAGGAGTAAACAGTCGACTACGTTTGTAAAATGTATTTAGAGAAAAGAGTAGGTGTTAATTAATTATTAAAAAAACCATTAGTCAAAGTCATTATTTGTTTTTATCGCGGTGTGTGCCGAAGCATTGTCATTGTGCAATTGGATGCGACTTCGCCGGCGCTTTTAAAGACACTGGGCAAACAAATGGTTGTGTACCACTCAATGTTAACTGACTTTTGTTTCTCAAGTAGAACTGTGCAGACAGAACCAGTTTTAGAGAAAACCTAGTACCTCTTAGGGATTTTGAATTAAATACATAAGATTAACTATGCTACGGATCAAACATATGTGTGCACTCCACGCGGCCGATGCAGGGTTAATAGTTTTATATTTAAATTAAATGTAAAAATAATTATTCTATCATCATAAATGCGAAAGCTTGGCAGCATTATGAATACATTTATATCTGTATATGTAGCTACTATAGAAATCTAACCTGCTGGAATAATATATCACCCTAGAAAACTTAATAAACATATTTTTACATTAATAATATAACTTAGCTACATAATTAGTACGGCTGGGTTTCTACATTAAAATACGCTTCGTTTTAGAAACGGGTAGTAGGCGTAGTATTTTGAATAATATGATTCCCTAACTGGCCTATTGTAAAAGACAAGGTAACTAACTTTACATAAGAATTGCAACGTTTGAAGCAGATTTTAGATAATTTACTGAATTCCCTCCAATAGAAAGGGCCTTGCTCCCATTTACAAATAACTTTATTAGCCACAATCAATATACAGAAAATGCAGTAAAATGAATCTCTACCTTTTGCGTTAGTTTAAAACTAACTAACTGTGTTGCAAAAGGTAGTGTTCTTCTCGATTAGTAAACAATTTAAATGTGGTGCACCTGCAACCGAGTATGTCTAGTGTACGGCCTATGTTTTGCTGGATAGAATTAGGGTCTTATTAGACGCACCACTTAGGTTGGTGGCGACAAAGATCGCTTCGAAACGACTAAGCTGCTCACCGACGACGGACTTTAAGGGTTCTTCCACCAGCTCAACGAATCGTATTCTTAATATAGACACCCAGCTTTAGTGACACGATGTGTGTTCGGCCTTCTATATGTTTAAAAACAAATATGTCACTACCTATTTATAATGATTAGGTTATAATAATTTACCTGTGGAATTCGAAAAAGGCTTATAAAAAATCAATAATGCCAATGTAATCTGGAACCACGCTTTTCGATTATCACGCAGTTCTCTTCGTTGTCATTAGGCCTTGTCCTCTAGTTTGAAGTTCGGATTTAATGAAGCCACACAACTTACCAAGTAGTTGCACGTCAGACATAGTTGTGTGTCGATAGTAACTATCTAAACTGTATCCATGGGTAAAATGGGCAGCAAATTCGTATTTCTTTATTTGCGTAGTTTCGTTTGCAAGTTATCGACAGCATGATGTGACGGGAGCTACACGGATAGTAGAGCTTTTCTAACCAATAAAAAAAGGTTAGATTTTTCTTCTGATTTTGCGATGTTGTATTGAAATTATAAAGACATTTTTCGGTTATAATCGCTCGTAGATCTTTATTGGCCCTCTCGTTAGGATTGTCAATCTTGAAGAAGGGGCCTGTAAAGGTCTCGAAACGATGAGCGTTAAAACAATGCCATAAGTAACAAACACCACGCGATTAAAACCGAAAAATGTCTTTAATTTTTAAAAAAGTTTTTAATTTGTTTGTGATTGTTGGTGAGGCATTTTTCTTTTGTATATTTTCTTGTATAGGTGGGATGAACTTAAAAACTCAATATTTAAAAATTATAAAGTACAATATTGTCATCAAAGTGCTAAATATTTGTAGACAGCTAAGTGTTTTGTTTATTTACTGGTTTCGCATAAACTAGGTACTTAAATAGCTTTCACTCGTCTTACTAAATTGTAAGTTAAATGTTAATCAGCAGCTTTACCGACTAGTCGGTAGCAATTATGCTAACAATTATGCAAAACTAACTACGTTGGTAGTAATTATGCAATAAAACCAATATTTATTGAATTAGTAGTACAGTTTAAAAGGTAGGTTGTCAGAAAAACATAAACAAACACCTCCTAACCAGGACGCACTCTTAAATGTCTTGACATTGTATTAGCTTTGTTATTTTTAATTAAAAACGGTTTAATCATTTTTTGGACGTTTTGATGACGCCTAATCCCAATATGTCCGAATTATAATGATTTCCATTGCCGACTAGTCGGCTAGTCTGCTAGTCGGCAAAAACCATAGTCGACCCATCTCTATTTAAAAGTCAATAATATTATCTGTGTAACAATGTTTTGTAACTTTATATTTCTGTTGTCTGCTAATTTAATGATAACTAGGTTTTCAGTAGGATTTTACAAGCTTAGCTGTTGCCAAATCATATTTTTTTTCAACTTACACGATTTGTATTTATGTTTTCCTTTATCCCAGGTCTGATTTGCGTATCGTTATTTTTGAATTATCTTACGTTTCCAATATATTACAATAGTCTTGGTAGCGAGGAGACAGACAAATATCAGTACGCGAGAAAGATCCGGGGAAAATGTAAATATAAATCAATAATAACTGCTTTACACTGGCTAAACAGGGTTACTTACGATTAGCTAGAAAACCCGTTAGGGGGTACTTTTGTAAATTTGTATTTTAGAAAAAAAAATGCCTTTGTTCTAAAGTGTATTTGTATATTTTTATGTAAAATTTTATAACGGCCAACATTAATTTATTGACGCCTAAAGGTCACTGAATTTTAAATATTTGTTATTTTTTAAGTATTACGTGTTTTTTTTTCTTATTTTTGTCCTTTTCCCACTGTGTGGGGTCGACACACCATGCCGTCCTTTTCCACTCCGTTTTGTATTGTATTGTTATGTATTTTAAACTCTTAAACGGTTTGCTAGCTAATTCATTGTATTTATACTTGTAAGAGAAAGCCAGCCCGGTTCAGAGAGATGATAATACTACATTTGTGTGTCTATACTACGTAACTAACATTATTAAGAGGTATGACAGTGAGAAATCTTGATTATTTCATGAGAGATAGTTGTTGAATATGTTTGGTTCATTAAGATAATAAGTAAGTTCTAGGAGGTACTTAGAGATCACCTCGAAGTACCTTCTCAAACATATGTAAAATTGCCAATATTGGTTCCATTTCTGAACCTCCATCTACGTATATAGAACGGCGAAGACAAAAATATTCAACAATTCAATAAAATAATCAACAATTTTCGATGGAACCGACGCGTCAATGTAAAGCTCAAACTAAACGATGACACTTACACTGACACTTTATCTAAAACAGCCCACACCTACAGCACACATTAAGAAATTTGTACATGACGATACTTGTGTGCTATAGGTGTGATCTGTGTTAGAGGTAAAGTACATGTAAGTGTAAGTGTCACCGTGTATTTTGAGATTAAAGTTAACATTATGTACCCTTATCTCCACTGTAGGTATCAAATACATATTATTAGTATTACATGTGAAATAAATAGTACGCATTCATGATACTGTAGTTTAGCGTTGTTAAATTAGTGTCAACACACTAAGTCGCCGACACACGGTCCGTTTGCACATGCACGAGCGACGGCATGGTGTCGGCGACTGTGTGTAGACACTCTTAAGCTTCAAATACACAACGACACATAGAGTGACACAAACGATCTATAAAGCAAACTGTCGTCGTGTGTTCGCCGCCGTAATCTAGTTGCAGATGTATTCAGCTGTGTCGCTCGATATCAAGTGTCATCGTGTACAGGGGACAGACAGGGGACAACGGGACAGTACTTGCACGTTGATACTGTATCGCTTGTCTCCGCCTTCCTGTCCTTTGTGGTGAGCGAACGTTGTGAAAGGTATAGCACAATTATCTTGAAGATGTAATTTAAATATAATGCAATTTACACGTTCATGTCAACAGAATGCGGGTGGATAGCAATATATGTCAGTGTCGTCGTGTATTTGAAGCTTTAGTACCATGTCTGCGTGGCCACTAGGTAGAAATATAAGTTTACTAATGTGTGTTATTTAGCAGTCTTTCTTAATGCGTGATTCAGGCACACTTCAATCTTTATATTTCTAACTTTCTTCTTTTAATTAAGATGAAGTACATAAGCTATAATAAAAAATAGAGAGTTTATCAGAACTAACCTATATTTTTTTTTGTTTAAATACTCCCGCCTCGCATCGCAACCCCTTTGCTGGAGGAACTAGCAAAAGCCAAAAGGCATTTTTTTAATTGCTTATTAATTTAGCAATCTAAAAAAAACACTTTTTTTTCATAAAAATATTTCTTCTTTGATCCAGAAAGAAGGATGCGGGTTTGATTCCCGCCTGGTACAATTGTTCATGCTGATCACAAATGTTTGTTTCTGGGTCTGGGTGTTTTCTATTATGTATAATACATAATGTATATGTATTTCCAAAAAAATATATATTAGGTTGTAACCAGTTATCACCCATAGTACAAGCCTAATTGCAATGATGCTTGTACTGTGGTTAGCAACAGATATATGGGTGCTTAGTTTGGGGCTAGATTGCGCTGTCTGTAACGTCCTGCAATACTTATTTATTTATTACTTAAGAGGATAGTCTCCATTCTCTTTCTCCATACAAACGTAGTTTAAATTTTCCTTCCTGGATAAAGACATTAGAGCAAATATGTTTTTGCCATAAAACTTATATCTGTCATGACTATGCATCTACCTTTTTTTTTTCTTTTTTTTTATATTATTTTAATTAGAAAATAAAAATATAAGGTAGATGCATTGTCATGACAGATATAGGTTTAATGGCGTAAACATATTTGATCTAATGTCTTTATCCAGGGAGGAAAATTTAAACTACGTTTGTATGGAGAAAGAGAATGGAGACTATCCTCTTAATAGACTAGTTCACAAGTTTAAAAACGTGTTAAATAGAAGTAAAGCTCCTAAAAATATGTGCGATGTCTCATTCGATTCGGAATGACGTCTAGAAAAATGTTTTTTAAGCATATATTAGCACATAAAAATATGCGATTGTTATTAACAAAATAAGATTTAAAAAAAAGGTATTTAGTTTTTCGTTAATAATTTCTAAAATAATGATATTTAAGGAATTTTGAAAAAAGATCCTGAAAGAGGAGGATATTTTCATTAATAATGTTCTAACTCCCGGAACTCTATCTCTATTATTTATATTAAAAAAAAACCGTTGAAAATAGGTCTCCGCGAGGTCGTTACGGCATAGGCAAAAATCGGTATATTATCTTAAATATTTTTTTTATTATAGTATTAAATAACAATTTAAAAATTTGAATAAATTATGGTGTAATCTAGACACTTGAACGAAAAAAACCTTGGGGAAAAAAAATGTTTACGTCGGTTTTTCGGGTTAGAACAGTTAGACCATTGTTAATTAAGTAATTTTTCTCCAATCTCTGTTTTTATAAATTAAGGCATAAAACTTTAAATAATTGGCCTATAATTTTTTCACTTCGTGGAGCTCTTCTCACTAAGGTACTTTATGAAGTGATGAATTTTTTTTTATTAAAGTTTATTATGTTGTAAAATATAATATTTTTAAACTAACAACAAATGAAATTTCTAAATAATGTTTTAAAAATTTGCAAAAATTGCAAAAACAGCAATAATAAGATAATACTAGAAAAAAAAATTAGAAATTTTATTTGTTGTTAATTTAAAAATATCATATTTAACAAAATAATAAACTTTAACAAAAAAATGTTTCATTACTTTATAATTACCTTAGTGAGTAGAGCTCCACGAAGTGAAAAATTTATAGGCCAATTATTTAAAGTTTTATGCCGTAATTTATAAAAACAGAGATTGGAGAAAAATTAGTTAATTAACAATGCTCTAACTTTTTGAAAAATCGAGGTAAACATTTTTTTTTCACCAAGGTTTTTTTCGTTCAAGTGTCTAGATTACACCATAATTTATTCAAATTCTTAAATTGTTATTTAATACTATAAAAAAAATATTTGAGATAATATACCGATTTTTGCCTATGCCGTAACGACCTCGCGGAGACCTATTTTCAACGGTTTTTTTTAATATAAATAATAGAGATTGAGTTCCGGAAGTTAGGACATTATTAATGGAAATATCCTTCTCTTTCAGGATCTATTTTTAAAATTCCTTAAATATCATTATTTTAGAAATTATTAACGAAAAACTAAATACCTTTTTATTTTAATCTTATTTTGTTAATAACAATCGCATATTTTTATGTGCTAATATATGCTTAAAAAACATTTTTCTAGACGTCATTCCGAATCGAATGAGATATCGCACATATTTTTAGGAGCTTTACTTCTATTTAACACGTTTTTAAACTTGTGAACTAGTCTATAAGTTTAATTTCTCGGGGTGTCTCTCCTACAAAAGGGGCCAATCGATCTCTCCGCCATGTAAGAACCGATTTCACTGATACTTTTTTTATTTCAAATATAGTAATTTCAAATTACTATCGGAGTTTCGGAGTGAGTATTCGGAGTGATGAGCTTATCAGAAGCAAGTAAAGTGATCACAAGGATTCTACCAATAGCGTAGTTCCTTTTACTACAAATGCTATAAGGTACAGATTGACTGGCGCACCTGAAACCACCTTTTCAAAACATACTGTTCAATGGGTAACAGTAAAAATGGTAGCCGTTGAAGTACTTATATCGTACTTAGCAATAAAGTTTGTGCTCGCGATTTCTACGTGTCCGCAGAACTACTTACTAGTTATTTGCTAAGGAAGAGCCCCTAAACGTTTCACCCTTCTCCATCTCATCCCAGCGATGTTCCCGGTTGCATCCCTCTCGGGAGCCCAGGGTCCGCTAAGCCCCAAATTGTTTTTTTTTTATTTGGGGTCGGCGCAGTCGGTAAGTCATCATTGACCATACCTTCTGCAATTAGATTTGGCAATGTTTTTACGGTCGGCCGCCTGCCTGACACCAACCCTCCTAAGGATCAAGCAGTTTAACCGCCACCGCGCGGGGAGAACTTAAGGTTTGCTGCTCTCCCTCGGATACCTTAGTCGCCTTTTACGACACCCACAGGATGAGATGGGGGTAACCCTATTTTATGCCGGAGCTACACGGCTACGTTTTACCCTTACTGGGAACGAAAGAAACTCGAGAATCGAGAAGTCATCTTTATTAGTGTTTTGCCAAAAACTACGTGCCTAGGATCAATTATTATTAGTATTGAATGGTTAGACGTTCCCAACACACCCTGTATAGCCAAACAGGAAAATAAAAAACTTAAAAGGGGAAAGCTGAAAAGGGTTAGTCCTCTTTCGCCACACTACGGCTACGAAAATAGTCTCTTTTCACCACACTGTATCGACCATGTCGAGCAGGTGTAGTGAAAAGAGACCCAAATTTATTCGCGATTTATTAACTTTAAGTTAATTTTGTTAGTTGTTAGTTGATTGTTGTTTTGAATTTTTTAAAAATTAACTATTGATTGTTAATCAATAGTTTATTTTGTATCACATTTTAAGGTTGTTTGAAGATTACTCGAAGACGGCTTGACCGATTGAGATTTTTTAGTAAAAGTGAGGATCTGATGAGGATCTTCAGAGTGATAAACGGGATTGCCAATTTAAATGTACCTAGTAACTTTTTCGCGTAAAACTGGGGGTGGCCGTAGTCGTGACCACGCCTACTTTTACAAAAAATAAAGGAAATAAAAAACATACTCTATGTACTAGGGTAGGTATCATCTTCTAATATATAAAATTTCCATGTCACAATGTTAGTTACCGTACTCCTCCGAAACGGCGCGACCGATTTTTACCAAATTTTATATGCGTACTCAGTAGGTCTGAGAATAGGCTACTATCTATAATTTATAAGGCAAAACAACGTTTGCCGGGTCAGCTAGTAAGTATGTAGAATGTAAAATTCACACTTATCACATTTATTTCTTCAAGCGAGATTCTTCTCACTTATAAAAGTACTAGCTGTGCCCCGCGGTTTTGCCCGCTTAAGGCCCAATCCCGCGGGAATATCGGGATAAACAGTAGCCTATGTGTTATTCTAGATCTCAACTTATTTATATTCCAAGTCTCATCGCAATCGCTTCAGTGGTTATTCTGCGTGAAAGAGTAACAAAGTCACATACATACATACAAACTTTCGCGTTTATAATGTTAGTAGGATGTAACGACCTTCTGGTGATTTATGATACCTTAGTACTAACATACTAATAACCTACTATCAAACATTTTACACTTCTAGTACGAAGCAGGACAACTTCTAATCAGTGCTTACACCCTGGTAAAAACCACGCTCACGTCCAATACATTGCGATGAACGATGACGACGGCTGTTCTAACCTTAGTTAATATCATTAATTCAATGGCTATTTAAAGATGTGAATAGCAGGACGCGTAGGGTGCATTTCCACTGCCAATATTTATATTTTTGTTCAACTTAAAGTTAAAAAAAATCGAATAAATAAATTAGTGTCTTTTTACACCACACCTGCTCGACATGGTCGATACGGTTTGGTGGAAAGAGACTACTTTTTTGTAGCCGTAGACCCTAGTGTGGTGAAAGTGGACTAACCCGCTGAAATAACCGTTCACTGGGTGATCGAAACGCCAGCCTTAGGGCGTTTTTAGTGTCATTCATCAAAAACGCCCTTACCTAGGGAGGACCACATATTGTCGGACTGTAAGGAGTACTGTACTAGCCACAGCTATAATAATTATGTTACTGGAGTATTGACATACCTATAATCAATTTAAAACCGAGTAATTCTTATCTGAATGACAATGGAAAAAAATGGTTTTGGAAAATATACAACTAAGTAGGTACCTATTCATTAATTTTTCATTGGATTCCACATTATACATACTTAGGCTTCTTATTGTTTTAATTGTCAGAGAATATTCATAGTCCGAGCTTTCTTGCGGAAACTTAAAACAATTCTATAACTAAATCGTCTCAACACCACCTCAGCATTGTTACTTTTTTTCTAAAACGATTAAACATTACCTATTTGGAAATTTTGCAGGAAAATGTTAGTAGTTACTTTTTTTTTTTCTTGCTAAAACCTTTAAAAGCTTTAGCGAAACTGCAAAACTACTCAAGTAGCTATTGAATTTCAGAAGCTTCACTGCCAGTATTTGTTGGATACACCGCAGGTTGTGACAGGCTTCGTCGTTCGCTTCGTGGGAACTTGCACGTGTAGCCAATGCCTGTGTGGGAGGAATTATTGATCGCTCGTCGTCGCCTGGGGTACAGGGATCCGAATATCAGGGATAAAAGTAGGTACCTAAGTATGAACATTTCTTTTTTTTACAAGGTTTTATTTTCTATTAATAACTTTATTAGGTTTATTTGGTGCGTCCACTTTTACCTGCGTAGGTACTTGAAAAAATGGTAAAAATCTAAAGGGGTTTTCAGAGAGATTCGGTCCCATACCGAAGCTCGTAATCATATGTTCGTCTTGCTCAGCGCGATTCAGTGTAACGGTGACAGCTACAGTGGCCCAATTGTAAGGCTAAGAGCGGAAAAGGCCCCGCAATACTAACTAACCCCTACTAGGGCATGCAATATCGGAAGGTTTTCAATCTCGAGATGATATCGATATTAAGAGCTCAATCCCGGGATCCCGGGATTGATACTGGGGTTTTAGATATCGTTAAAAAGGCGAATTTAATACAATAAAAATATGTAAAATCTAAAATATTTAATATATTTAAGACTCTAGTGGTTTCATTACGTAAATAAGTTACCCCAAGGACCGTCCACCCCATCATTTTGGAAATATGGCGGGCAATTAGCCTAAACCCGAAAGTATCTAAACTTTCGCGCCAAATTCTAGGCGCACCACTAAAATGATGTTAGCAGTAAAATTTAGCATGCGAGCTTGTATAAAAAATACTTGTCTTAAAAATTGCAATGAATCACGTTACTTTTATTGTATTAAACATTTTACCAATTCCCTACGCTTCTAAATCTAAATCTCAGGGGTAGACTAATTTGGGTTTAATTTTAATAGTTCTATTCAATCTTTCCATGAGGCAAAATATAGCTAAAACCCTTAATATGAACCCAAATAGTAAATTGGTCAAATCTCGATATCGGATCACTCAATCCCGGTATTATAATATCGAACTTTTGCGTCCGAGATCCCGGGATTACGATATCCCGGGATCCCGGGATTCATGCCCTAACCCCTACTGATGAGGTTCCTCGGAATCTTGAGCAGAATAGTAAAAAGGTGTTTTATTATTTTTTACTACCAATTAGCTCCTAAAATGACAGAATATCAGGAATACTTATTTAAAAAAAACCGGCCAAGTGCGAGTGGGACTCGCGCACGAATGGTTCCGTACCTTTTTAATTTAAATGTAAATTGTAAATTGTTGTTTACGATTTATAACGTACTAGCTGCGTCCCGCGGTTTCACCCACGTAGGTCCCGATCCCGTGGGAATATCGGGATCAAAAGCCTATAACCTTCCTCAATAAATGGACTATCCTACACTGAAAGAATTTTTCAAATCGGACCAGCGGTTCCAGAGATTATCGCGTTTAAACAAACAAACTTTTCCACTTTATAATATTAATAGTAGAAGATTGAAGAAGATTAAAAAAACTACTTGCTAGATCACGTTCAAACTAATTTTCGGTGGAAGTTTGCATGGTAATGTACCTACATCATATATATATTTTTTTGGTTTTATCATTCTCTTATTTTAGAATTTACAGGGGAACACACTTTTTACCACTTTGGAAGTGTCTCTCGCGCAAACTACACTCACCGGCACGGAAAGTGGCCCAAAGATGAGAATTCGAATTTCAGTTAATAAAAAAATATCAAAGAAATAACTCTTTTTGACTTTTTAACTCGTGCGTTTTTTGAGAGTTGTTACAAAAATTTTATTATCAAACTTTGTTTCCAAACTAAGCTCCTAAAAAAAATTGTGAACCATTAATGTTGCAAAACGTAGCCAGTAATATTAATTTACAAATGTCCCAAACATTCACACGACCAGTTCCCGAAAAAAAACCTTAAAATGGCCAAAGTCCCAAATTTTCAACTTTGGGCCACTTTCCGTGCCGCTGAGTGTATTCAGTTAAGAAAAAAAATGATATTAGAAACCTCAATATCATTTTTGAGGACCTATCCATAGACAAACACGTGTGGGTTTGATGAAAAAAAAAAAAGAGTTTTAGTATGCATTACCCCCAAAATGTATTGTTTTTTTTTTCTATTTTTGTGTGAAAATCGTACAGCGATTCACAGAATACATTTACTTACCAAGTTTCAACAGTATAGTTCTTATTGTTGGAAAAAGTGGCTGTGACATACGGACGGACGGACAGACGGACGGACGGACAGACAGACCGAAATGACGAATCCATAAGGGTTCCGTTTATTTGCCATTTGCTTACGGAACCCTAAAAAAATAATAAAAATAATAATAATAATAATGCATTTATTTTGGGTAGGTTTAACACTGTACAATAATAATTTTAACAATTTGTAAGGCTTAAAAAACGACTTAAAAAGTGAATATACCTTCCTTACCTATCTATACCTACTTAGGTACCTAGGTATTTGAAATCGCTTTAAACCACAAGATTAAACAAAAAAAATAAAATTATAAACATTAAAACAAAAAAGTTAATTATGATTTACAAATTATGAACAACTACCGGGATCGGGACTTACGGCGCATTTCACCCGCGTAAGCCCCGATCCCGCGGGAATTACGGGATAAAAAGTAGCCTATGTGTTATTCTAGGTCTCCAGCTACATATATTCAAAGTTTCATCGCAATCAGTTCAGCGGTTTTTACGTGGTTGAGTAACAAACACACGCACATACACACATACATACATAATCACAAACTTTCAGCATATAATATTAGTAGCTTACACCCTATAGTAGGTACTACCCATTACCCAGCCATTACCTACTAAATAAACCAAATTGCAATGAACATGAAATTTACACAATTTCATGTTCATTGCCAAGCCTCATTCAGTATAACGCAAACAGCTATATACCTACCTATAGATAGGTATACATCATACATAGCTATTTTATTCCCCCTGGGAACCTTAGCAACTGACGATGACGCGACGGCTTACTAAAGCCCTTGAACGCAAGAATTCATGCTAGCCTGTTATTAGAATAATATGTTTGCTACTTTGCGATTTATAGCTTGGAAAAGGTGTTCAAAGGCTAGCAAAGCCCTAAAATTATCGATAATTAATAGAGATGCGCCGTATATTCGTTTAGTATTCGGCGTATTCGGCAAATTTAAGTTATTCGGTATTCGGCTGAATTATTCGGTTACTAACTCCAGAGTCTCCAGACGAATCCTTAGACGTCGAAGTACTTTGCGTTGTTTGTTCTTTGTGTATTAGTTTAAAATGATTGTTCAATGTTCATAGAACTTGTAGTTCCATTCCGCCCAGATCCACCGCGACAAACTACAGAGTCACATAAAAATGCATTTCACTTTCGTTTCATAATTTTCTAGTTCATTGAAAAAGTCCCAAGCACGCGCACTTTTACGTATAGGTACTCACTGTAGGAAATGTAAAACTACAACATTATTTAATAAAAAAAACTCGGGGACTGCCGCGGTATAAAGCTATTGCATATCATTTTTTTTTCTCAGGCTATATGGTAGGTGGAGTGGGGGGGGGGGGTGTTAGGTTTTATTTTCGTTACCTACGGAATTTCTTAATTCGGTCGCCTCGTTCAAAGCCCGCGATAAAAGCTATGCAATAGCTTAACAGTAACTTTTGGCACTTAAAAACTATCCAAATTAATTGATTAATGATTTTTGGAACACAGTTTGCAATGATTCCTGTGAAATCCTGTGACGTATTTCAAAATTTTAATGCACTGTTTGTAGCGGAGAAGTGAAAAGGTACAGGGCGGCGAGGCACCTCTTGCCACCGCGCCCGCCGCCCCGCCCGCTTGCACAGAACAAGTGCACAAACTGCAGAAACCTGAACCGAATAGTTCTGCCGAATATTCGGTTCGGTAAGAATCATATCGAATAGTATTCGGATATTTGGTGAAATTACTATTCGGCGCATCTCTAACAATTAACCCTGGCAAATGGCAATGTTATTGGATTGGATTGCATTTATTGGATGCTCTATTAAATGATGTAATTATGTTATATCTGTTTTTACTGGCTACGGGGTGTGTAGAAAGTGTAATGCCGGCTTTCCACTGTGAGCGGAGCGAAGTCATTAACATCATTAATGTGTCAGCACAACATACAACGGTTGTTTTCATAGTCATAAAACTCTTTCGCACTATGGAAACAATCGTTGGATGTTAAACTGACACATTTTTAACTCCGCTCCGCTCGCAGTGGAAGGCTATGAAATAAGTCAGGAATAATGACTGACGACCTCTGTGGCGCGTCGTGCGAAAGCGCGACTGCAATGCAGAAGGTTGCGGGTTCGATTCCCGCCGGGTGCAAGTATTTATGTTTAAAAAATAGATAGTTGTGTCTGGTCTGGGTGTTCCTCTATGTATAATTATTAGAGATGGGCCGACTAGGGGTTCTGCCGACTAGCAGACTAGCCGACTATTCGGTTCCAAAATTGCCGACTAGTCGGCCGACTAGTCGGCAATGCAGATCATTTATAATTCCGAGATATTTGGGTTAATCATGATCACTCGGCGATTTTTGCTATTTTTGGATAAGTTTGCACTTCGAAGGCTGTAGCGAAACTTCGAAAAAATGGTTGAAGTAAAAATAAAAGTTGGAAAAAAAATGGAGCTGAGGCATAGTTATGACATTTTAGATGTTTAGATGATGTATGTAAGCTATGACGTGTTTTGTTTACGATTTTCTGACTACCCGCCTTCTAAACTGTACTACTAATTGAATAAATATTGGTTTTATTGTATAATTGTTAGTTGCCGACTAGTCGGTTGAACTGCCGACTAGTCGGCTTTCCCGACTAGTCGGCCCATCTACTATATAAAAATAAGTCGGGTTTTCCTTCCTGACGCTATAACTCCAAAACGCACGAACCGATTTCAACGGTTTTGCATTCGTTGGAAAGGTCTCGGGCTCCGTAAGGTTTATAGCAAAGAAAATTCAGTGAAGGGTTCTAAGTAGTTTTTTATTAAACGAGCAGGACAACGTCTGCCGGGTCAGCTAGTCTCTAATAATTATGTATGTATTTACAAAAGAAAAATAAATATAAGTATATTATATCCGTTGTCTAGTCACCGTAACACAAGCTTAGTCGCTTACCACGGGGCTAGATGGTGCTGTGTGTTGTTGACACAATTTATTTATTTATTTTATTTATTTTAATGACCATGGCAGTCTGTGTTTTGTAATTGGTGCGTTTTCTCGTACAATTTTACAATATATTGGCTGACCCGGCGCACTTCATCATGCTGCTACCGCTCCGGATCGTGTTTGGAGCAAAAGAAACCGAAGAGGCAATGAACCAGCATCGTTGGCTCCTTTGCGACGGGTACGATCAGGGGCGGTTTATTTGATTGACTTAATATATGTATATTATACCTATATATTGCGGAGCGGTGTTGGTCAAGTGGTACATACCCCGACTTTCATTTCGAGAGTCGTGGGTTCGAATCCAGGCCGACCGCGCACCGATGTCTTTTTCCTTAAGAAAAAGGTATGTGCGCTAATAACATCGCTCTTACGGTGAAGGAAAACATCGTGAGGAAACCAACATGTCCTAGGACTCACCACGGTCCGAAGACATGGGATATTCAGTGTTTTCTATGTATCATATGTATGTATTTACAAAAAAAAAAGTATAATATGTAGTATATCCGTTGTCTAGTACCCATAGTACAAGCCTAGTGCTTAGTTTGGGGCTAGATTGCGCTGTGTGTAACGTCGTGCAATATTTATTTATTTATTTTATATGTGTGTTGTTGTTTTGAAATTTGTGACATAAATTATTCTGAACGGATATACGAATAAAATAAATATCATGAAAATTAGTGCAACCGTTTCTGCGTGATCATATTTCGAACAATCACGTCAAAAAAGAAATTTGAAATCATTTATTGGATTGAGCCGATGTTAATGCTATAACTAGTCACAATAGTTCACCGCACTGGGGAACAATATGTCGGGCAGGTAGGTATACATTTACGTCAATTTTTTTTATGCAGAAGCCGTATTTTTGAACCACTTTAATTGAATTCGTATGCGAAAGTTCGAATTTCACATGCTTGCTCTCGTCTTTTCAGCAACTTTTTCGCATACGAAAAAGTTTTCCAACGGTAAAAAACCACTTTTTAAACTTACATGATTTCCGTTCATCATTATTAGGAGAAACAAGGGTCAAGATTACGTTGTAAAGTCAGTAAGTCGTCAGTCTACTCAAAATGTCGAGGTAATTCATAACAATGATTATCTACAACGCAATCTGACGACCTCTGTGGCGCGTCGTGCGAAAGCACGACTGCAATGGAGAAGGTTGCGGGTTCGATTCCCGCCGGGTGCAAATATAAATATTTGTGTATGGTCTGGGTGTCCCTCTATGTATAATATGTATGTATTTACAAAAGAAATATAAGTATTATATCCGTTGTTTAGTCACCGTAACACAAGCTTAGTCGCTTACCACGGGGCTAGATGGCGCTGTGTGGTATTCACAGAATTTATTTATTTATTATTTAATCTAGATTCCTAATAATAATGTTTCATGCAGATGACAAACATGCAGGTGAAGCTACAGTCGCAAATAAAAAGCCTATTGAAATTGTATTGAAACAGTTTATTAGTTACCTTCATAAATATTCTTAATTACCAATTAATTTAATTACCTAATTCAAAATATAATAAACTTAATTTAATAGGATAGTATTTTATTTTATTATGTTCATATAAAGTTCACCTAGGTCAGTAGGTAATGAATGTGTCATAATAACAAAATAAGTAGTTTTTAATGCGCCTTCTTCGATTTTTCACGGCTACAAAAAGTTAGGGTAAATTACCTTAACTTTAAACAAACCTACTTATGTCATTTTAATAAAGAAAAGAAAAGACAACTAGCGAATTTTAAAGTATTTGGACACAGTTTTGTTTTAACAAGTAGCTTCTCTACGGTTACATTTTCTCTGACCTAGGTTTCTACTATAAATTGAATGACTAGCTAGATGCTCTTTGGAAGATAAGAGGTTACAAATAATGGATAGTACTTATTTTTATAAGAGAGGATTGGAATTTTATAAGTGATTCCGGCTGGCTGGCTGTTTTGTAACTAAACCGTGTAGATGCCGTGTAGCTTCTACACGGCATTCGCCAGTCATTTTACGACTTTTTTTAATAATCTAAACGCGATAAAAACAGATTTTCTTCGTAAGTATATTTATAATCGATATATCGCGATATAAAGTGATTTTATATTGCGTCTAGAATATTAAAAGTTGTCCATGACTGGCGAACCGTATAGAAGCTTCACAGTATATCTACACCGTTTATTTGTGGAATAGACACCAAGTTTGTTATCGATTTTATAAAGTCCTTGAAATTATTCAAGGTGCTTATATAAGTACAAATAATTTCTTTATAACACTTTAATACATTTAATAGGTAGCGTTCGTTACACTTTTTCTTACATAAAATTTACGAACAAGTATTGAGATCAAATTAAGAGCTCTCACACACCACAAAAATCTTTAGGAGACCATTGATATATTGAGTACTAGTAGGTACCATAGTAGAGGAAATAAATAGGTACATACGCGACGAATTGAGAACTCCTCCTTTTTTTGGAAGTCGGTTACAAACCGCGGTTAAGACCCGGGAAAATGTAACTAATTTAATTACTTATTGTTCAATATTGTTGTACCTACTGATCCTGGTCGGTGCTCTTGGGAAGGCCTTACAGCGTATTCCCACGACGCACGACACGACGAAATGCGGTGACGACTCCGGGCGTCATACATTTCTATGAACCGTGTCGTGCCGTTCAGTGTCGCTACGTGTATAAACGGTTCATAGAAAATGCATGACGCCCTTACGGGACAGCGGAACCCGCCTGCAAGTCTCAAGTCGAACCCCCGTATTTATAGATGAATCGAGTAATTAGAATTACTTTGGGTAAGTAAAATCTGTCACATTTTCGCAGATCGTTAAAACCACTGATAAGTGCGAGACATTGCATAACTTAGCCAAAGTAATTAGTCGACTTGTCTATAGATAGTAGGGTATAGAACCGGGAAATCCCGGTACCGAAAATCCCGGGATTTCCCGGTTCTTTTGCTGTTTAAGAGAACCGGGAAATTCCGGGAATATTTTTACACGTAATTCTTATTTTCTAACTTGTTTTTATATTTAAACCATATTTTAGTACTAATTGATTTACTTCATTTAAATGATTAGTCTGATTTTAACTAGATTTTATGCCAGATACTACTAAATGATGAGGGACTACGCAATCATGTGATTTTAGAATTTGATATTGTCTAGCTAATGTCAATTTAGACTTAATATTTGTTAAATTATAATTTGTTATTAAATTATTGATTTATGACGTAAAAAACCGTCCAAGTACGGGTTGGACTCGCGCACAAAGGGTTCCGTACCATTATCACAATTGGGTACGGAACTCTAAAATGAACACTGGACCAATCGAAATTCGTGAACGCAATGTTATTAATTTATACTACTGGCGCGAGTATATTACTAGATGGCGCTAGTGGTAAAAATAAATCGCACTAATGTTGTTCTTGATATAGCGGCAACGGAAAAACATCATGTATAAAAACTTTAACTGTCTAGCTATCACGGTTCATGAGATACAGCCTGGTGATAGATAGACGGACAGTGGAGTCTTAGTAACTGAGTTCCGTGTTTACCCTTGGGATACGGAAACCTATAAATGGTTATTTATAAAAAAATAAGCAAAATATAGATGACAAAATATAGACGTACAGATGTTACAAAGCAAATCTTAAAGCATCTTACAGAGGTTTACACAAAATCCCGAAAGTACCGAAAATCCCGGGATATCCCGGTTCTTTCTTAGGCTGGTACCGAAAATCCCGGTTCCCAAAAAAGTTCCCGGTTCTCGATACCCTAATAGATAGGTACTAATATTATAAAGAGGTAAAGTTGGTAACAATTAAGTATATATTTTCCGGGTAATCTCTGAAACTACTGAACAGAATTTAAAAAATATTTAACTAATAGAAAGCCACATTATCAAGGAGTAACATAGGCTACTTTTGATCCCGATATATCCACGGGATCGGGACTTTGCGTGTCTATAAATACGGGGGTAAATGTTGACCGTCAAGTGCGAACGCTATAACATTATGTCGCTAGTTAAGTTTCGATATGGGATAGATGTAACAATATTGTTACATCTATCGTAAAAATAAATAATTAGAATCGCAACGGGTGCTAAAATAAAGTCAATGAATATCTATTAAAACGTCAAAAGCATCATTGAGTTTGCGGTAGCGTTACCGCAGCGGCTGTTACATTAACTTGAACTGTCTTCTTCTGATGTCATATCTACTGCTAAGGTTGAGATCAATGTGTGAGACCTTTATTTTCCTATAAATTGTCGTTCGTGGCATGCGAGAGCTCTAAAGTTTCAAATACACTACGACACTGACACTTTACCCTTTAACAGACCACACCTAAGTACAGCACAAATGCACGAATTTATTTCTATACTAATCTTACAATGTTATAAAGCTGAAGAGTTTGTTTATTTGATTGCGCTAATCTCAGGAACCGCTAGTCCGATTTGGAAAATTATTTCAGTCTTGGTTAGTCCATTTATTGAGGAAAGTTATATTTTGAAAAAAAATAGGCGGACGAAGTCGCGGGCACTGCTGGTTTCTTTATTATGTGTGCTGTGGTCTGCAGGTAAAGTGTAAGTGTCATCGTGTATTTGAAGCTTAAACGAGTATAATATAGACCCTATAATTTGGGTTTTGCTTATCTTAGTTCCTCTTTGCCTGTGACGTTTGTCGTTGGAAAGATCCTCGGGTCCTCCGGTATCCATATTTTGGCATGTAGGGTCCCACCCTGAGGTCTCTCACCTCGCCGGGACCAAGATAGTGAGTGCGTTTGAAAATTGCTACCTGTCAACAAAATTAAGATCAATAAGAATAACATTTGAAAAAGAAAAGCCAAGCGCGAGTGAGACTCGCGCACGAAAGGTATCATTATCTATAGGTACAAAAAAATTGACAACGTTATGCAACGTTTTTAAGATTGGCGGATTTAAGGCGCCAGTGGTAAAATAGATCGAGATATCGTTGTGATTGAATTTAAAAATCGTGTTTATTGCATGGGAGGCCCCCTTAAATATTTGTTTCATTTCATTTTTTAGTATTTGTTGTTATAGCGTCTACAGAAAACATCATCTGTAAAAATATCAACTGCCCAGCTATCACGGGTCTTGGTCGATGTTCCCGGTTGCATCCGCGCAGAGCTTTCATTTGATTGATTGGTCGATTATTTTTATTGTACAAGTCAGAAAAAATACAAAAACAAATAAAATGAACATCTTCAATGTGGTTGAATAGAGGGCGGCCTTATCGCTTAAAGCCATCTCTTCCAGCTAACCTTTGGGTAGACGATAAATCACGGAATGATATAAATTTGATGTGACTTATTTCGACTTTTACCGGAGCGACTGCCGCCTGACCTTCCAACCCTGAAGGAAAGTCAGCGTCAGAGCCTCGTCGTTATCCGGCAGGTGCACAAGATTTAAGGTGAGGTTGACTTAGGCACAAAGATCTATGAAGAACCCATACTAAATGTAAAAATAGGTAACTTAAAATTTAAATCAAAACTTCAATAGGCCTCATATAATGATCGACATTTCCCATTCATTACACGTGTATACGATAGTTTCTTTTAATTACATCATAATAATCGCCTTATACCTACCCCCCTAGCGTGAACTTGAGGTTTATTTATCTAAAATTATCGTGATAGTGCCCCCCGATATTCGCCAATGTGGTATACGCATGGAAACAAGTGCGGATAGGATCTTAATGAACATGCATGCAGTCTTAATTAAAATTAAAAAAAACCCCGACTTAAAAGATCTTCGAAGTTAAAACAAAAAAAAACAAACGTTAAAAAGGTAAAAATAATAAGCCGAAAACAAATTTCATGTCTTTGAGTAGGTATGTGGTACCTTACGTTCCCGCGTCGTCGGGGGCCGCGGGCAGAAGTTGATGGTTACCTACCCGTGCTTATAGTATCTAACGTTTCTGCGTCCCCCGACGCGGGAACGTAAGGTACCACATACCTACTCAGAGACATGAAATTTGTTTTCGGCTTATTATTTTTACCTTTTTAAAGTTTAGTTTTTTTTGTTTTAACTTCGAAGATCTTTTAAGTCGGGGGTTTTTTAAATTTTAATTTAATTTTTTTATTTCACCCTTTTTGTAAGAGCGATTTTAAACATGCATATTGTTGTCACAAAAGTAAAGTCCTTTCATTTGATACCCCACTCGGGTATATTAGAAACACGGGTTTTATTTCCGAGTTTGACCCTACATATACTTCGAAAAGCTAAGCCGATTTTGACTAAACACGCATATTGTTGTCACAAAAGTTACGTCCTTTTATTTGATACCCCACTCGGGTATATTTGAAAATATTCGGTTTTTATTTCCGAGTTTGACCATACATATACTTTGAACGGCTAAACCGATTTTGATTAAACATGCATATTCTTGTCACAAAAATTATGCTTTTTTATTTGATACCCCACTCGGCCATATTTGAAAACATTCGGTTTTTATTGCCGTGCTTCAACCCACATATATTATGAACGGCTGAGCCGATTTTGATCAAACATAGCTAAGAACACTCGCGCAAAAGTCACCTATCAACCAAAAAAAACTACATTGAAATCGGTTCAACCGTTCGTGAGCTATGATGCCACAGACAGATACACACACAGACAGACAGACAGACAGACAGACACGTCAAACTTATAACACCCCTCTTTTTCCGTCGGGGTTAAAAATATATAAATAGATTGTAATGTATGACATCAAATGAGCTGAATGTGTAAGAAGTGTAAAAAAAGTTTAATAGATAGGTTACAGAGCTATCTATTTCTTTTTCATGAGATAGGCTTGCATTTGGTTTCATCTCACCTGATGGGCAGCGATGATAAGTTCGACAGTGTAAGATGTTTATCTAGATTAAAAAACCTATTTATTCTAGACTCTAAGGATGTAGTTTTAAGGAGGAATATTGTTTTCAGTAGTAGACGCAAGCTATTTATTTATTATTCTATATTAAAATTAAACTCATTTTTCCATTTTAATCGCGTGGTGTTTATTACTTTTAGCAATGTTTCAATACTCAACGTGACCTACTCGAGACCATTATAGGTCTCTTCATCAGGTTTGACTGAGATGTGATTTGTCATTTTATAATACTAAAAAGTTACTGAAAAACTTCTTTCTCATCTAATATTATTTATCTTATTATATTATTTATTTATGCCAAAACATTCCTAGTCCTAGGTACGCGGACTTTTGATTGCAAGACTAGCTAATGTTTATTATTAATTAATAATTATGCACAAATCATCTATACAAGGACATGTTTTATAAACATAACAATGCAACATCGCGAAAACAGAAGAAAAAATTAGTAGTAATTTTATATTATTTACGAAGCTATACGTTATTTACGATCCTTGTCACAACGCACAAGGGCTGTAGGGCTGGTAAGGCCCCCGTTTTGAATGCACGTGTGCGCTGTTAGGCCACTTTACCCCTCGCCGATTATTTCTGATAGGGTTGACCTGTCCGTGTCGATACGTTTTTTGTCGCTTTTCGATAAAGTATTCATTTGAATTTGTTTTTGTTTCATCTAATAGATTAATAAACATTTTTATTTTGTTTAGGAACCGATTTCGTCTATTTTCTATGAGAGTAGTCGACCCTAAATGGCACTGGCGTGAAAACATGATATCCAAAGACCTTTATTTATTACCTAGTCGTAGTCATCAACTCGATACAAGCGTGTCGTTTAGGGACCTTTTTTAGGGAGGAGAAATACGAGCTTATGCACTGTCCCACCACTTAGGGGGAAGTGGCGGGGATGAGTGGGGCTCCCTGTTGGCCTAGGATGGTGAGCGGCTACAGGATTACCCACTAAAACTCCTAGGTGTCGTTCTCTTCACCATATTCCAGGGAAATGTAGTGTCAGTACAGGGACCTAGCCTAACCTATACTGACAAGCCTGTATTAACCTTGTATTGAGTCATCAATTGAATACAAGCTTGTCAGTATAGAGGCTAGGTCCCTTTACTGATAAACTTGTCTTGAGCCGTTCTTCGATATCCACAGAACTTAAATTGATTAGCTATTAACTAGTCATAGGTAGTTATCTACTCATCACAAGCTTAAAGACGTGTTTATGACTTAGCTGCTGGCCTAAAGGGGGGCGGTAAGAGACCCAGAAAAAAATAGAGGCTGAGGAGGCGATTTGTAGTTTCATCTAGCTAGGAGGACTCTTAGACACCGACTGAGCTTTCGGCTCTCGACTCTACCTTTTGATTTTTTTCATTTTCTAATTAAAATAGTAATAAAAAATAAAAAAATCTAAAAAATCAAAAGGTAGGTAGATGCATAGTCATGACAGATATAGGTTTTATGGCATAAACATATTTGCTCTAATGTCTTTATCCAGGGAGGAAAACGTCGACTACGTTTGTATGAAGAAAGATAATGGAGACTGTCCTCTTAAGTTCCTCACTTTAATGATTTTTACCTACATATGGCTACTTATTTCCCTACACGATCGCTGCACGTGTGGCACGATTTGTGAGCACATGGTCACTTTCGCAATTCGTCACATGCCACTAATAAGCAATTCTTGAATTCATAATAAGTACGGCCATCAACTACTTAATTAGTGTATATTTAATATCAGTATTTCCTGCATGTGATTCCACCACGGGCACATGACACCGACGACGGCCATTGAGTTCTCCCTGTAATTAGCTCGTAGTGAACGCGACGTCGACGGCAAAATGTACAAACACATGTCATTTTCCATTATTTATTCAAACTCTGTGGCCAGGTTGAAGTCGTAAGTTACATGAAAGAAATCAAAGTTTACTTGGTAAATCATTACAAGCTTTTACAAGTTATCGTCATAAATGTTCTTCAATTTTGTTGTCCTCTATAATTTTTGCCCGCGTATTTGGAAAGAGCTCCTAGTTCCTCTTCAATTCTCAAGATTTGATTGTATTTTCCAATACGCTCGGAACGAGCTGGTGCGCCACATTTCAGCTGACCAGCCGAGATACCCACTACTAAGTCGGATAAGAATAAGTCATCGGTGTCGCCCCATCGGTCCATCACCACAACTCCGAATCCATTCGTTTTTAAAAGCTTATAAGCATCAATAATTTCAGTCAATGTCCCGGCTTGGTTAAGTCTCAAAGCGGCTGAATTACCAGCCTTTTTCTCAACGGCTAAACCTACTCGCCTAAGACTCGTTTGCGTGAGATCATTTCCAAAGAGCTGGAAGTTAGTCCGAGCCGTAAGTGTCGACCACGCGGCCCAGTCATCGTACTCGAACGCGTCCTCCACCGAACACACTGGAAATTCCTTCATGTTGTCTAGATAAATCTCGGCAAGTTTATCGGATGACATGTACTCCTGAGGGTTGGAATTTGGATTCTTGAAGTCCAAATCGTAAGCGCCGTCTTTGTACATATCCGTGGCTGCTGCGTTCAGGCCTATTTCGGCTTTCCCGAAGTAACCGCATTGCTTTATAGCATCCGTGAGAAAAAGTAACGCATCTCTGTGACTTTGGAGTGGTGGCCCAAACCCTCCGTTGTCAGCGACGTACGTCGCTTCAGCTCCGTATTTTTTTGCAATTGCATGTTTCACGAAACGGTATATATCAGTGCCGATTCGCAAGGCTTCGCTAAAAGAAGAGGCACCCGTGGGCATTATTGTATATTCTTGAAACGGTAGTCCGTTTGAGGCAAGAATACCTCCTGTCAATACGGTAAAGTGTGGAACGGGCAGTATGATCGTTGTTACTCCGGCCATGTCGGAGATGTGTCGATACAAGGGCACACCTTTTTTTGCAGCGCCAGCTTTGGCCATTACCAACGAAACGACCATTATAGAGTTAGCTCCAAGTCTAGAGCGGGTCTCCGTGCCGTCTAGGGCTATCATGAAGCTGTCGATTTCTCTCTGCATCGTAACTTCAAAGTTCTGCTTAATAAGCTCAGGAGCTATGATAGTGTTAATATTCTTCACTGCGCCAAGTACTCCCATACCATTGTACTCGTTCGGATTATTATCACGAAGTTGGCAGTTCTCCGCTATTTTCTTGTAGTCTGTGCTGGGAACGCCGACACGGAACAGGCCTAGTTCCGTGACCATGTCCACTTCCAATGTAGGCACCCCAGTACTGTCCATTATTTGACGAGCAAGTAATATTTTGATAGGCATTTTGGAAGATACAAAGTAAATAATTTAGATAAATAAACTAAGAAAAAAGCCCAATTTTAAGATTAACGGAAAACAGATACAATGATCACAATGAAATTCAAAACAGTATATTTGGCATATTGTCAAAACTCGTTTTTTAAAGTTCAAAGTTGTCTTTAAAAAAAGGTTTATGTTTGAAACTACAGAAGTTTCTAATCAACATTGTACCTAAGGCATTTAATATCGATGGTTGAAAAACACAACTACTGTGCACGTGTGCTAATCTCTATGTAAATCCAATATTACCTACACAACGATAAGGTGCTTTTTTATTAATTGAAAAAGAGATTATGGAAAAACGAACAGAGAGCAAGCCGCGAGCTTCGATGTCCCTTATCGCACTCCCTTTTGATATTTACTATGAGATAGTAAAATAATGAAGTGATCGTACTTGCCTAACGATTTGGATAGATTGATGAAACAATGGAAATAATTATGTATATAACCTAATAATTATTTCCATAAAATAATAATTTTATTGGTACGTTAACGCGGACTTTTTGCTATAAAAACTAATTCGTGCCTATTTCTGACTTAATAAAAAAAAAAACTTTAGTACCCGCCGGGTACGGCGTACCATTTTGTAAGCATTTTTTCAAAAAGCAGTATTCCTGAGTGTGGATTAACACTAAGAAATAATGTTTAATAAGAATACTTTAAAATTAAATGGTAAGTAGTATCACTCGCGTGTTCCGCGGAAATATCAAGATAAAAAGTAGTCTATGTGTTAATCCAGATCTTCAGCTATCTGCATACCAAGTATCATTGCAATCAGTTTAGTACCTATGCGTGAAAGAGTAACAAACATACTTACTTACACACAAACTTACACAATTATTAGTAGGAAGGATACCTACATGATAGACAAAAGTAAATAGGCACAGAGTTCCAATAAAATTATTTTCTCAGCTACTATAATAAAAACTTTACCAACAATTGAACAAACAAAATAAGTAAGTAGGTATCAAAATACTTTTATTTCTACACTGCACTGTATTGTCTCTAATTTCCTTACAATACTTAACAAAGGGTCGATTTGAGAGCTTAATAGTGTTCTAATACACTCCTAGGGGTGCTCATTCAATTTGCTCCGGTGTGATTCGCAAATATGTTGCCGACGCGACACCCCTGTTTATTTAGTTCTCTACCCATTACCGATATACAAGTGTGCAAGTGGTCTCAGCTCAAGGCACGTGTTGACGCTCATGTTGAAAGTGTACGATGCTCTGTGCAAATAGTTGCTAATGTCTTTTAAATTATATTGCGTACAACGAACTCAGAATTTTTAGCTGTTTCTCGTAGTTGCATATTATTTAAAATGATATAAAAATGGTTTACTGGGTCTTTTTTCGCATCTACAATCTACATAGTGTCATAATTGGGCCAGTGTGCGTATTTAGTTGGCGATGAACCATTGCATCGGCTTTATTATGATTTCACTATTTTTTAGAAAAATAGCCATTTAAAAATAAAATATATTCCTATTTGAGATCAATGGAGGTAAATAAAGAAACGGTATTAAATTTAATTTTGAGGTCATAAGTAATTAAAAAATATTGCCAATAAGTGTTATTTTCTTACCTTATCACGTTATTACAATACGTAGTCTAGATGTAAACCTAGTTTAAAGTCATAATGTTACGGTGTAGGCTTCCGATAGGCGAGAAATCTATACTAATATTATAAAGCGGAAGAGTTTGTTTGTTTGAACGCGCTAATCTCAGGAACCACTGGTCCGATTTGAAAAAATATTTCGGTGTTGGATAGTCCATTTATTGAGGAAGGCTATAGGCTATTCTTGATCCCGATATTCCCACGGGATCGGGACTTATGCGGGTGAAACCGCGGGGAGCTGCTAGTATGTTAATAAAAACGGGGCAAGTGCGACACTCGCGCATTAAGGGTTCCGTACCACTATCACAATTGGATACGGAACCCTAAAATGGTTTACAACAACCAATTTTTAAATTTTATAGGAAAATATGAAATATTTATCTTCGATTCTTACTCCCATCAAACGACCGAATCACTCGAAAAAAAAAACCTTGGCACAAAGAAAATCTGAAACATAAAAGAAACTCTTTGGTAAGTGAAGGCAGACTGGTATATTTGACAGACAAGGCAGCCATTTTGAATTCCATGACCAACTCGTCCTCCTGTCCTCCTCCTGTCCCTGTTCCTGTCCCGCGACTCTTTGTTATTTTTGAAACACGTTTGTTGTATGGGAGCCCCTTTTAAATAATTGTTTTATTTTGTTTTTAGTATTTGTTGTTGTAGCGGCAACCGAAATACATCTTCTGTGAAACTTTCAACCTTCTAGCTATTACGGTTCATGAGATACAGCCTGGTAACAGACGGACAGACGGACGGACGGACGGACGGACGGACGGACAGACAGACAGACAGACAGACAGACAGCGAAGTCTCAGTAATAGGGTCCCGTTTTTACCTTTAGGTACGGAACCCTAAAAAGGTTAACTTCTTTCTTCTTCTTTTTACCCTTATCCTACTTTGTGTGGTAGTTGGTACATCATGTCTTCCCTCTGTTTCTTTGTTTATCACATTTTATTTTACGACCGAATGCCGTCCGTAAGTGGTTAGAGATACCTAATAAAACCTACTTAACATTTAGACATCGTTTTGTAATATGGGGATGTTATCAATTTACCCCATTAAACTCTAAAATTCACTAACGACGCAGTTGTATCAACAAAAACAGCCCTTGCAATTAAAAGAGACAATCAATAATAACTGTGAGAGTTTTGCTCGGTTCCCCATCAGTGGAGCGAACTCATCACGCGATGCCGTGAGAATCGACAGGAGCATCAGGACTATTCAGGACACCCGGCTGGACTGAGAGGAAACTGCGTAGGCGGCTTTTGTATCCCACGATAGTTTTATGTAAGTAAGTAAATAATTACGACCATCCCATGTACTTATCTAGACATAATAATTTGTATATAATGTCCATCAATTATCAATTCATCATCATTGACGGTAATCTACACTAATATTATAAAGAGGAAAGATTTTTATTTTAGTGTGTGTTTGTAATGAATAAACTCAAAAACTACTAGACCGATTTTAAAAAAATATAAAAAAATATTAAAAATATTAAAATATTATTATAAAAAAATATTTTATACATATAATATATATATAAAAATATTAAAAAAATATATAATAATATTATTAAAAACATAGGCTACTTTTGATTCTGATATTCCCACAGGATCGGGACTTACACGGGTGAATCCGCGGGACGCAGCTAGTGTGTTTTGCAGGGCGCCAGGGCCTAAAATCCGTGCCTCACTTGGTTGATTGAAATTCTATGTTCTGGTATTATATTATTGATCTAAAATATAGCACGCCCATCCTTCACCTTCACTTCACTCGAGTGAAGGTAAAAGACTCGTATTCTATAGGGGCCTATGATTTGGACCACGGACGAGTCGGCTTGAAGATACGACTCAGACCGGCTATTTTTAGGGTTCCGTACCCAAAGGGTAAAAACGGGACCCTATTACTGAGACTTCGCTGTCTGTCTGTCTGTCTGTCTGTCTGTCTGTCTGTCCGTCCGTCCGTCCGTCTGTCACCAGGCTGTATGTCATGAACCGTAATAGCTAGACGGTTGAAATTTTCACAGAAGATGTATTTCGGTTGCCGCTACAACAACAAATACTAAAAACAAAATAAAACAAATATTTTTTAATTTTAATTCTCAGACATAAGTACGGCGGGTTATTCCAAACCCATCCGAATGTTGGTTTTAATTTTGAATATTGGCTTAGGCTTTGCTGGGTATAGCTCTATTAGGAACCTATATAGTTTATCTCACTGTTTTATAATGACAGTTATTTATGAAACTAAAAAATCCCGACTTTCACAAAGATTCACATGAGTGTTTATGAAAATTATTATACACAAAAATTCCGACTCTAGCAAAGTAGAAGGCGAACAGAAATCGTAAGGACCTTTTTAATCCTCTTATACTCGTAATATTTGAACATAGCATTGATATTTTGTTCATTGACGTACCTACCTACTATTAGTTGGTCGACATGTTTTTATAATTGCAACAACAATCCTTATCGATCACAAAAATGAAGTGAAATGAGCTAAAGGTGTACAAACAATGGGACAGGGGTTGTGCCCTGACACCGAATCATCCACGATACGCACCATTGATTCTGGTGCATTTGTGTATAAACTATACTAGTCATTGCCATGCGGTTTCACTCGCATAAGTCTCGATCTCGTAGGAATTTCCTTCTTAGTGAATATTACCTACACATGACAAAGAACACATTCTCCAAATTTTATGTCTCTAGGACCTGCCGTTTGGGCTCTACGCTAATATACAGTCAGTCAATCAGTCGCGACTTTGAATTTTATTTGTTAAGATTTCTAACTCCAATAAGATGGGGTTAAGGTAAAAGTTGGTAACATCATATAGCATAATCGTATTTCCACTACCTTTATAGGTATTTTTGTCTAAAGCCAGCATTTATTTGTAGGTACTTCAAAAGCTTTGAATAAAACAACAAATTGTTTTCGAAACCAATTATCAAAGCTGAAGCATTTTCCCTACCAAAAGCATTTACCTACCTATTTGAGAAATTTTAAATTGTAGAACAAAATTTGGGCTCAGCGACATGTCGGACAGTAGTTATGATACTGTATGATATAAGTTATTTAAATTACCTTCAGTTATCGCGTGCCATCGCACGCCGTTGTTCACCAACTTACCTATACATTTATCTATGGGCACTTATTATAATATTAACTATTATAGTTAGGTATAGTAGTTTACCTCTGATGATGACTTTCTTCTGTACATCCTTATTTTGACTGTTCGTGACTCCAGACAACATATTTTCGGTATGGTTGCGGTCCGTTCTCACCTTGGAACAAAATCAATAAATATATTTTCTATTGCTATTTTGAATCATTTACGAGAAAAATCTAACAATGATGAATCATAGTCAAGACATCTTAGTTACAGAATATGTGGCAAGTTATTCTTCGCGGGCCGCGATCTCGTTTTTGTACCCCTACGCGTATAACGTCAATCATGAATTAGTAGAAGTACCTAAACGGGTTAAGCAACACCTTGCTTGGATGGGTGACCGATAATGGTCACCCATCCAAGCAAGTGCGTGGCAAAAAAACATTTTCGCGAGCTTCTTCGTACTTTGGAAGACCCGTTAAGGGCGTTTATTCCATTCTCTTTCTCCATACAAACGTAGTTTACGTATTCCTCCCTGGATAAAGACATTAGAGCAAATATGTTTATGCCATAAAACTTATATCTGCAATGACTATTCATCTTCCGAATTATTTTTTTCATTTTTTATTTTTATTTTAATTAGAAAAAAAAAGGTTCGGTCATTGACAAGACATGACAGATATAGGTTTTATGGCATAAACATATTTGCTCTAATGTCTTTATCCAGGGAGGAAAACGTAAACTACGTTTGTATGGAGAAAGAGAATGGAATGAACCCTCTTAAGCAGGTATCTCTGAAAGCAGTCGTTAGGTGGTCAAGTTAGAGGTCTTAGGCGACCTGATTACTCTAACTCTAGGTAAACCACACACACTCGAAATGAAGAAGACAGTTAATTTAACAGTTACTTTCAATAAAAACTTACCAGTTCGCCAAGAAAGCTGATGTACCCAATCGCCAGTTTCAATGTATCGACTTTGGACAGTCGTTTCTCGTACGGCAACGTCGGTATATGAGCTCTGAGGCCTTCGAACGCGTCGTTGATGGACTGCATCCGACGACGCTCCCTGAGGTTCGCGGCTTGACGCTGCTGGATCTGCTGCTGAGGGCAACGCGACCGCCGTCTGTGCAGCCGACGGAACTCTGATCTGTTCAATGTAACTTGTTTTAGGGGAAGATCTGGGTATCTATTTTTGAATAGGTTGTACTAAGTAATTCGCTTAATTTTCATTCATTCATTTTCTCGAGCTCCTCCGTGCTTCGGAAGGCACGTTAAGCAGCTGGTCCCGGTTGTGTTATCTCTGATAGCAGTCGTTAGGTCAAGTTAGAGCCCTTAGGGCGATCTGAAAACTCTAACACTAGGTGAGCCACACCTAGGGTTGCCAACCGTACTATAATATATATTATTGTACTATATTTCAGCTCACCGTACTATATATTTTTGAAAGCACATATTATAGTACGCAAAAATACTATATTTCTGGCATCATTTGTAAAAAGTTGTTTCTTTTATAAATTCCTCCTCTCTGCATTTACAGAGGACTGTTTTCTACGAGTATGTAGAGGGAAAAAAAGAAAAGCCATAAAAAAGGTCCTCAAGGATTGAATGTCGGGAACATTATTTTTTATATTCAAGAAAGAAAGAGTATTTGAAAATGTGAAAAAAAGGGTAAGTGCAAAAATACGTATTTTTCGAAATATTCTACAAAACACCGCTCAAATTTTTGTACTATATTTTTTTGGGACGTACCTACCATATTTTTCGAAAAAACTGTTGGCAACCCAAGCCACACCACACCACTATACGAAAAGAAGAAGAATGTTTCCAAGTGAATAACACGTGGTATCAACCAATCGCCACAGGAATCCGACATTGAACAAAAATTTATAGAAATCAAGCTATTTAGATCGCCCGAAGTGGTAAGAGCGATTCAAAAATTCGGCTCCTGTATTTTGGTAACTTAGATTAAAGCTTAATTACAACATGAGGCGGCCGATCGCTCTCTAACAAGTACCTACTTGGTAAGTCGTGAAATAAAATTCGCCACGGAAAAAAAAAATTGAAGCACAAAAAATAGGTCATCTAAAAAGGGACCTCCTAAAAAGGAGGTCATTTTCCGGAAAATGAGCCCGTACCCGTACATGTCATATATTACAATTAATAAAGAGCCACAACCGAATTGAGAACCTTGTCCCTAACACTCAATTTGAAAATAAATAGGTACCTACTTGTTTTGTAGGTATACCTAAATATAAAAAAGTAATATTACATATCAAATGGGTTACAATTTAATTATTCTATTATCAGGAAATAAGTCTTCTTCTTTTCGTGTAGTGGTGTGGTTGTGGCTTACCAAGTTTTAGAGTTGTCAGGTCGCCCTAGGCCTCTAACTTGACCTAACGACTTGATTATGATAAGAACGGTAATATAACAAACTAGCAGATTCCCGCGGTTTCACCCGCGTATGTCCCGATCCCGTAGGAATATCGGGATCAAAAGTAGCCTATGTTACTCAGGGTGAATGTAGCTTTCTAATGGTGAAAGAATTTTTGAAATCGGTCCAGAAGTTTCGGAGATTACCCCCAATATACATACATACATACATGCATGCATACATATTTGTTACCAACGTTACCTCTTTATAATATTAGTATAGATAGGTAGAAGGAATTAAATCATAATGCTAATATAAAATTACAAGTAAATTATACCCTTATTAAAAGATTAAAAGAGTTTGCAACTTTCGCTTTTTTAAGTAACTAGCTGACCCGGCGAACTTTGTTCCGCCTTAAAGGCAATAAATAAGCATTTTTTTTTAATCGAACGGGATAAAAAGTATCTTATGTCCTTCTCCTGGCTCTAAACTACCTCCCTGCCAATTTTCAGCTAAATCGGTTCAGCCGTTCTTGAGTTATAAGTGGAGTAACTAACACGACTTTCTTTTATATATGAAGAGCCAGGATGGCCTTGGATGGCCTTCATCAGAACTCATACTGTAGAACTAAGTAGGTAGATGGGCGCAGGATATAAATAATGGTGTCCATTTATAATCATCGTAGTTTTATTAACAATGGGTGTCTATATTCACAAAATAACTATTACATCGCTTAATTTATACTGGTTACTAAGTAGGAATCAACTCAATTATGTTAGGAAAGACGTGATGGCGGAAATACAAAGCGATTCGTCAAGTGTGTGGTGCACGGCCTCCGTCTCGATCACAGAATATAACAAGATGGCAGCTCCGAACAACCATCGTCGATGACGCTTCGCTAGGTTGACTGATGACTGTGACAGTCCATCAACCTGATGCTTTACATCGGCGGCGCCGTCACGGCCGGACTGACTTTCGACCGTCCTCGGGCGATTTATCTGAAACAGCAATCTATGATCAATGCACAATCCGCTCGTTCATCCTGACTACCTTTAACATCTTCATCTTTATCAGCGCAAAATCAGTACCAATTACTTAATGACTTGGACTAATCAATGTATCGCTTCGATCAACCCCTTGGGGTATGATCCAGATGATACTTGATTTTCACCAGTCAACAACAACCACATTATGTCTAGACAAGTCAACCATGAGAATGGTCTGACCCGGACTACCTATTTTAGTCTCTTCAACCACGACTATCAACATTTCGGAAAAGCCAGTGACGAGTATCCAACTCGGACGACATATCTCCTCTGATCAGAACCACCCACGAGACAAACCAACCTTCAGGTATGGCTTGCACGACACATTTCGTCCACAGAGACAAGCCACCCCTCCAGATGTGGTTTGGACGACACGTTTCGTCCACAGAGACAAGCCAGCCCTCTAGGTCTAACTTGGACGACGCATTTCGTCTACAGAGACAAGCGAACCCCCAAGGTCTGGATTGGACGACACATTTCGTCTAGCTACTACACTACACATGATTGCCAATAAACGTCTGTATTTATCTTTGCTCTGAATTTGCTTAGTACATTGTAGATACGTTATACCCGAGTTAGTTGCGATAGCTCTCTTTCACTAGGGAACATGAAGATCCACTATCAAATAAAATGGGGCAGACTCACCGGGATATGTTTCCAAATGCCTGTGGAAGGGCGGTGCTAACAATGATTTACGTCCTTGACTGTAGCTTACAACCATTTCTCCTCTCCGGGCAGTAAGTTGCCACATGCCCTTTTTGTCCACACGCGTAGCAGGTCACAGAGGACACGTTCTTCAACGCGCGTAATGAACTCGGCGGATTTTCTTGAAATTTAAATCCGGAATCTTCTCGACGTTTTTGACATTCGTTTTTCAGCATCCAGTTTGGTTGTTTGGCCCACGTATTGGGCTGGATTCGATCCCACTTCTGATGAAGAGCCAGGATGGCCTTGGATGGCCTTCATCAGAACTCATACTGTAGAACTAAGTAGGTAGATGGGCGCAGGATATAAATAATGGTGTCCATTTATAATCATCGTAGTTTTATTAACAATGGGTGTCTATATTCACAAAATAACTATTACATCGCTTAATTTATACTGGTTACTAAGTAGGAATCAACTCAATTATGTTAGGAAAGACGTGATGGCGGAAATACAAAGCGATTCGTCAAGTGTGTGGTGCACGGCCTCCGTCTCGATCACAGAATATAACAAGATGGCAGCTCCGAACAACCATCGTCGATGACGCTTCGCTAGGTTGACTGATGACTGTGACAGTCCATCAACCTGATGCTTTACATCGGCGGCGCCGTCATATATATAGAAATACGAGAAACACCTATACTTTTACACTGTGCTGTCGCCGTTTTCTTGTTTAGAAAGGAATGATCCAGAAAATTACATTAGGTAGGTATTGAGTATATTTAGGCATGTAGTAGGAAACAGGGGTTTAACATGTTTCACTGTTAAAAAAACAGTCGCACAAAGACCAACGATCTAAAAAAACTCACCTTTTTCTCGGCGTAGAATGATTTTCCTGATCACTAGCGTAGAGACTACCATCAGACATCGAAGAATCATCATAGAGAAATAATTCCGAGCTATTTGCAGAAGAAGGAGAACTGCCCGAAGCAGTGCTATCCACCGGTACACGCCGAGTTTCGTTTACACTTACGTTAAACATTTTTGTTAATGAGTTTCAATCACATTATTATACGTCTGCCCCTTCGAGGCCGACTGTGTAGTGAGCGTTAACTGCGCACTACCGAGCCTTAACTAGATAAGGGTTGTAGGCGGGTTTGTTAGCTCCGCCTCTACGAAACGTCCCGCCCGGGTCCCCTCCGTTTGGCTTTTTTTTGTCATAAACACGAAAGGCATATACTTATTCTTCATAATAATTTATGGCATAATACTTAAAACGCACATAAATGAAGGCCTCATATTTTTATAGCAAATCGATCATGACGCATAACATCAAAAAGCATTTTCTTTAGAGTATAAACTTAAAAATATGTTTTAGGGTTCCGTAGCAAAATGGCAAAAAATGGAACCCTTATAGATTCGTCATGTTTGTCTGTCTGTCCGTCCGTATGTCACAGCTACTTTTGTCCGAAACTATAAGAACTATTCTGTTGAAACTTGGTAAGTAGATGTATATTGTGAACCGTATTAAGATTTTCACACACAAATAGAAAAAAACAATAAATTTTTGGGGTTCCCTATACCTACAACTGAATTATAATAACAAAAAAAAAAACCTAGACGTGTGGGGTATCTATGGATACGGATAGTCAGGATAGGTCTTCAAAATGATATTGAGGTTTCTAATATCATTTTATTCTCAACTAAATAGTTTGCGCGAGAGACCCTTCTAAAGTGGTAAATGTTCTACATTAAGAGAATGATAAAACTAAAAAAAAGTGATGTACCTACGTTACTATGCAAACTTCCACCGAAAATTAGTTTGAACGAGATCTAGTAAGTCGTTTTTTTTAATACCTCATAAATCGTAAACCGCAATTTACCTTCCCAAACAAAACCTGTTGTATAGATAATGGTACGGAAACGGAACCCCTCGTGCGCGAGTCCGACACGCACTTGGCCGGTTTTTTTTAGTTATTTAGAGGTCTGCTTATGGATCCACGGTGTGGTCACCGGACCGATGATTTTTATTCATAACTAGTTTTAAGGTTTTTATACAAAATTGACTTGAAATAAAGAAGTTACTATAAAGCATAATGTTATTTCATATAAAGTTCGATTTATACAGGATGTCCGGAGACCAGTGGATATCCCTGCACGGGCGGCTGGCGGGGAAGGGTTGACTACCCAGAATACGTTTTTTTTTCTATCTCAAACGGTTCGAGCTGTACGTCACTTTTTAGTAAAAATTGAAAAATGTCTGTTTTTTGCACATTTCGGGGCGTCCACAGATTAAGCGATAGCATTGTTTTTTTTTTCGAATTGCAAGGCAACCTGAACGGGGCCAACTATTTACAGGTGCCATTGGCGATCCGGCGAAGAATGTGGCTTAAAATGACGGCTGTCCTGCACATTATGCCGTGCGAGTGAGAAACTATTTAAATGAAAGTTATCCAAGAAGATGGATTGGCCGATTAGGTCAAATATTGTGGCCTCCACGTTCGCCTGATCTGAATCCACCTGATTTCTTTTACTGGGGGTGTTTAAAAGAACAAGTAAACAATAAAACATAACCACAATTGAAGACTTGCGTGTACGCGTCCACGAAGCGGCACAACAAATAGGAGAAAAAAATTATAATCGTGTCCTTAAGAGATCGTTTATAAAAAGGTTAAGGGCCTGTATAAGGGCAAGAGGAGGACAATTTGAGCATTTGCTGTAACATTATGACATATTAAATCTTAATTAGTGTCCTTTTTTGAACAATACTTGTTTCAATTTTTTCATGAAAGATAGTACCTTCGATGCATTCATAGCACTAGCTTAGTAACTTATGACAAAAAGTTAATAGTATGATATTGTTATAGAATCCTTATGAAATAGGCAATTTTTGTCAATAGTCGGCCAGACAGGTTTCATACATTTTTTTTACACCACAGATGCTCAAACTTAGCAGAAAGTAAAGTTTATTAGACTAAATGTATCTTTGGGGACATCCTGTAAGTAACTAACTATAGTATTAAAAAAAAATTAAGGTGATTTACAAACATCAACATTAGTGAACACATGGCGAAAAAAAAAAACAATGCTATCGCTTAATCTGACATTTTTCGATATTTACTAAAAAGTGACGTACAGCTCGAACCGTTTGAGATAAAAAAAAACGTATTCTGGGCAGTCAACCCCTCCCCGCCAGCCGCCCGTGCAGGGATATCCATTGGTCTCCGGACAAGGGACAAGTAACATATACAGGGGTATATGTTACCGAAAATGTATGGAACCTAGGAATTGTATTTAATTCCTAGGATTTCTATATAATGGCGACCACACTTAGGAATTGTGTAAAATAATTATTATTTAAGGAAGGAACTGTAGGAACTAGAAAATGTATGTTACATTTCCTAGGAACTCTACATATTTCTTAGGGATTGTATGCAATCAGGTTAGGTTAATGTTAGAAAATGATAACACGCCTAATACTATAAATAAAAACATTATTTAGCATAATGTTTATTTCATATACAGTGCGATTTTTATACATCACGCCTTTTTTATTTACAGAATAAGGTGCCTTTGCGACCGCTGCCGCGGCACGCTCGCTTCGCTCGCTCGCCAAAGCGCTGCGTGTAATCATGTTCTAACATTCACCTAACCTAACCAAGTCGGGGAGCTCCGTTTAGTTTTTTCCGTGGTATAGATAGTTAGATAGCATCGGGATTTTAACTGTAAATATTTTAATTTTAGATACCTATTCGAATACGTACCCCCCAAACCCCCTGTTACCGACCAACATTCTGAATTTAACATATTTCCGATTGGTGTTTTGGAAATATATAGAATTCCTAGGAAATTTTTATAATATAAATTATTTTACACCTTTTCTGTGGATTTTAGGCAATGTACACATTTCCTAGGAATTCTATAAAATGACGGATTACATACATATCCGGTAACATATACAGTACGCTAATTACGCTGCCGCTGCCACGGCACGCTCACTCTCCAAAGCGCTGCGTGTAATCATGTTCCTATATTAACCTAACCCATCCTAGTCGGCGTGCTCCGTATATTTTTAATTTTAAAGTTTAAGTAAAACTAGCCAAGTTTCTCTTATACGTTGTGCACTTAAAAGAAACTTACTCACTTAATAAAACAAAGTTGTGATACCATAAAATATTTATGCCATAGATTTTTATGCGTAATGAGTATAATATTATGGTTAAAATGTTTGTGCCAAATGTCGGTTATGCCTAAAATATTTATGCCAAAAGTTTTTATGCGTAATGGGTATTATGGCTAAAATGTTTATGCCAAAATCGTTATGCCTTTCGTGTTTATGACAAAAAAGTTTATGCGAAAAGAAGGGACCCCGTCCCGCCCACTACGCGTTGAATCAATTTAAATGCCACCACAATAGCTTTGAATCTTCCACTGAGCAAGTTTATCCCCCGACTCCCTGTGTTGGGAGTTTGAGAGTATGGGGTGTGGGTCGTTTTTTTTTATTTTTTTTTGTTAGCCCGCTAATTTTGCCCACTGTGGGGCGCGATATGCGTCCAAATGACCTCACTACACGGGATGCCGAAGATCGTGCGAAGTGGAGACGTAAAAGCTTAGCGTAAAAGTAGGAAAGCGGACCCTCGCTTTAGAGAGAGATGCAACCGGAAACATCGCTCGGATGATGATGATAATAGAGTAAGGGCCTTTTTTTTTTCATCGAGGAGGAATGCGTCCTTATGCACTATCCCACCGCTCCGGAGGGAGCGGCGGGGATGTGTGGGGCTCCCTGTTGGCCTAGGATGGTGGGCGGCCACAGGTTTACCCACTAAAACTCCTCGGTGTCCATCTCTTCACCTTATTCCAGGGGAAGGTAGCCACTGTTTGCACATACTACTAAAATCCCCTCTCCTAAAACCTTTAAAAGAAAAAACCCTCACGAGAGGCGGCGTGGGACACGCCGCCGCCATCTCGGGCCCTTGGACAGGTGGCAGACCCCCCGAGTCCACCACCATGGGCCACATTACGGTGGAACATTGTCATTCCTGACTCTCCTCCGAGTGCGCCGGGAGCGAGCGGGGTCGGTAGAAGTTATCTCCCTTTCTCGCTCTGCTGCTTCTTTGGTAGCCATGACGGCGTCGCAATAAGTTCTCAACGCTTGCCACGACTCATCGCTGTCCACTATCGTGCGAACGACAGTCGACAATGACAAGTCGCTCCCGACGGCTGCGATGAGAGCGCGCGCGCCGCTGATCGTCCCGGGCAGGACATATTTCTAAAGTATGCTGTGCCGTATCACATGGGTCGGTACAGTGGTGGCAACGCTCATCATAGAGACAGTAAGCAGTAAGACCCCACGAAAACCTACTCCGGCTTGGCGAATGTCCCATCTCATACTTCGGACCATGTTGAGCCCTAGGGCCCTAGGACATGCGAGGATAGATTTCCTTACGATGTTTAGTTTCCAATATTGCATGCCCCAAGGCCGAATAGAGTGTTCCATTTATTTATACCTATTTATGCAATACCACATTATTGTACCTACCTTTATTCGCAATAAATGAATTGAATTGAATTGTTTTCCGTCAACGTAAGACCGATGTTATTAGCGCACATAACGTTTTCTCTCAAATCAAAACTGTCCTCACGGAAGTCACTAAATAACTAATAAGGTATCATAATAGCTAGCTATTATTATGAGGATAGTCTCCATACTCTCTCTCAATACAAACGTAGTCGACTGTTTCGAATGAAAAAAATCAAAGGGTAGGGGCATACATAGTCCAGATATAGGTTTTACGGCTTAAGAGGATAGTCTCCATTCCCTTTCTCCAAACAAACGTAGTTTAAATTTTCCTCCCTGGACAAAGACATTAGAGCAAATAATATGTTTATGCCATAAAACTTATATCTGTCATAACTATGCATCTACCTTTTTATTTTTTTCATATAATTATTTTTTATTATTATTTTAATTAGAAAAAAATATAGGTTTTATGGCATAAACAAATTTGCTCTACTGTCTTTATCCAGGGAGGAAAATTTAAACTACGTTTGTATGGAGAAAGAGAATGGAGACTATCCTCTTAAACATATTTGCTCTAATGTCTTTATCCAGGGAGGAAATAGTCGACTACGTTTGTATGGAGACCGTCCTTTTAAGCTTTTAGTTATTAGCCGTGTAGCCCCGACATAGAATAGGGTTACCCCATCTCATCCTGTGGGTGTCGTAAAAAGCGACTAAGGGATCTGAGGGAGATTAGCAAACCTTAAGTTTTCCCCGCGCGGTGGCGGATAAACTGCTTGATCCCTAAGAGGGTTGGTGTCAGGCAGGCGGCCGGCCGTATAAACATATTTTATAAACATTGCCAAATCTAATTGCAGAAGGTATGGTCAATGATGGATGACTTACCGACTGCGGCGACCCCAAATTAAACAAAAACAATATGGGGTTCAGCGGACCCCGGGCTCCCGAGAGGGATGCTACCGGGAACATCGCTCGGATGAGAAGATTAGGTAAGCTTTTAGTTATAATAAGCTTATTGTAAGTGGACTATTATAATGGAACTGATTTGATGGTGGAACATGGATAAATCAGTTACATTTTCCTGGGTGTTAATCCCAATTTTTTTACATGATCTACGTTTCAACCATGTTACAATGGTTTTGGTCGCGAGGGTCCCCTCGTGACCAAGACTATTGTAACATCGTAACCAGGGAAAATGTAGGTATGTTACGGAATCGTGTGAATTAAAAAAGTTTATGGAGAAAAGGCAACGTTTAGGAATAAAAGATAACTAAAATAAGAAGAAACTTGAAATATTCTAAAACTTATACAAGAACTTGACCCTGGCTATTCCAAATTGGACATATCTGTCGCAGACCAAAAAAAAAATGAAAAGTGTCTATGCTCCCATTCTAGTGTTGCCAACTCAGTGTATTTTCGACAAGTTTATTTAGTTTAGACAATACCTATAGAGAGTAAATTTAATATTGAATTTCGTGGCTAGTGGATTTTTCTAGTGGCTTTGATTGCTTTAGTTCGTGGTAAGGTACCACAACAACCACCAAATACTAATAAGATCTTATATATATAACATTTCCATGTCACAATGTTAGTTACCGTACTCCTCCGAAACGGCTTCACCAATCTCCACCAAACTCCACATGCGCATTCAGTAGGTCTGAGAATCGGCTACTATCTATAATTTATAAGGCAAAACAACGTTTGCCGGGTCAGCTAGTTTACTTATAAAATTAGCTACTGAAGTTCGACATTCGTACCTCGCTTTAATTTAAAAATTGTTCCCTTGATTTTTTTACCCATTTATATGAGTTTTATAATATTTATTACTAGCTGGGCCCACGGTTTCAGCCGCGTAAGTCCTAATCCTGTGGGAATATCAAAATAAAAAGTTATTGCATAGCTTTTATCGCGGGCTTTGAGCGCGGCGACCGAATCAAGAAATTCCGTAACGAAAATAAAACCTTACACCACCACTCCAATTCCCTCGCGGTCAATTCAATACCGCTATTGCATAGCAATAGCTTTACTGCGGCAGTCCTCGAGTGCCACACGTTTTATTTTGTTAGCTTTTGTGTTATTCCCGGTCTCCAGCTACATGTATCTACACACCGAGTTTCATCGCAAGCGGTTTAGAGGTTTTGCGTGAACGACTAACGAACATTCACACACACACACACACACACACAAACTGTCGACTTTATAATATAAGTTAAAAAAAACCATTTATGCAATATTGTTGTTCTATTTTCAAATATATAGGTAAACATAGGTATTATGTAAAATTTTCTACATTTCATTTAGGGGCGCCCTAAATTACCATTACACAATTACCCCCTAAACTCAATTTTAATGCCTCTTTGGTTAGGATCGCGAGGGCATTAGGGGGTTAAGGGGATTATTGGCCCCTTGGATCGGTCTGTCTCCTTGTAAAAGGTTTTAAAATAGTTGTCTGGTGAACATAATATATAAAAATGGAACATCTGAATTTACGTGAAGTCGAGTAATTATTTTGGGAGCTTTAAAGCGACTGCAAGGTAATACGGCCGACGGAAAGTGTTTGGGAGTATTGGCGACATAATATTTTTAAGTATATTACGTAAAATATACATGAAAATCAGCTTGGAGAATTAACGTGAGAGGTAAGTAATTTTTTTATGTATCTTGATGACCTGAATTGGCCGTCGCAGCAGGCTAGCAAGTAGGCATGCGTTCTTAATACATACTAACACTACTCAATAGACCACATTTCGTTCGTCAGAAAATACGTGATGTCTGCCACTTCTGGGATCTTGGACTATTAAGTTGAATGACTTGAATTAGAGGATTTCTGGTAGTTTGCGAGATAGGTTATGTGGTTTTCGGTGGCCACAAGTCACAAGCCCACATTTTGTGGATTCGTAAAAATAAAGTTGGCAACACTGCTCTGATCTTACTTATCTACAGGCGCTGTTAACAAATGTATTGAACCTAGGCAACACTGATGGAAGCTCTATCTATACCCATAGCTTGGTACTAAGTTGGCATCGCAGAACGATATAATACCTTAAAATCGATGTAGATGGCACAGTACACAGTAGTTCCTTTGGTGTATTGTGTAGATGGCGTGGAAAAACCATAAACACACCGACTAATTTATGTAGATTGCCATGTTATCCAAAGTCTCCGAACATTGGAGTTTATTTCCTATTGATTTTGTAATAAATTTAATGATTTGTTAATTGACTATATAAAATATGTATAATTTAAGAAATTAACCGTTATGTTATACAATAGCTGCAAGTAAATATAATATTTGATATTTGAAAAGAAGAAAAAACAGCGGACTATCTGGACCAATTTAAATTTACTATGAAATATGAAGTTTATGTTAATGGCAACACGGGAAAGTCTTAATAGTCCGGGCGGCGGCTGCAAAATATCAACCTCATCGAATAACTGAAAAATATCACTTTCCACGAAAAAAAGACCTAAACAAAATAAGAAAAAAATTGGTCTGCCGGGGTACAGCTTGGGGGTCCTTCGCAGTGAATTAAAATATGGTCCACCTCGGACCATCATTTTATCTCATGTGGCGAACGAAACCTTCTTCTTGGCTTTAGAATTAATTAATAGAGTCTAAAAAATCATGTCGTCCGAGACCGGTGTTGGAGGGTTCCGCAGACCAACCAATTTTACGAGTCCGGTCGGGAGGTCCATTTTACCTCAGTAACCGAGTTACCGGATGAAACTAAGTTTTTCTAGTGGCTAAAATTATGCTCTTTAAATATAAGTTGGTCTGCCATCTCGCAACCTGGTAGTTGACCGACATCCACGATCTTTGTGCGAGAGCGCAGTTCTGTGTTTCGGATTTTGTCCATTAATTTGACACTCAAAATACTGCGCTCCATCGCTCGCTGGCAAACCCCGAGGCTGGTCTTCTGTGAGTACGTGTCTTGTCCGGGTTGGTTCCGGACGAGAATAGGCCAACCCCAACTCTTCATACTAGGGTGTCGTAGAAGGCGACTGATGGTTCTCACGTATTTTCTTCACGCACATTTTCTAAGGACTTGCTTTAGAGAAATGTATGGAAAAGACAGATTCGAATTTTGAAAACTCTTTGCACACTAGCGTGCAAAATTCACACAGAAATCTGCGTGCAAAACGATTTTTTCCGAAGTTGTGAGGTGAGAAGTATATGTAAAACTGGGTTCTCTTCTCACGGTGCGAGATATCACGAGATAATGAATGATACTTCTAGTCTAAGGTAGCTTGAATATCTCGTATCACTAAACCAGAGCCCTTCACTACGCTCAGAGTTCAATATGACTCCTTTGACATGAGGCATGACTTAGTATCTCGGTTATATACCATGAAATGTTCATAAAAAATATTTTTCCTCAATTAAATACGCTGTTCACAATATATTCAATATTTTTACTATAAAAACATTTAATATTCTGTAACACCTCTGTGTAAATCGTTTAGCTAGTTATCTAGCTTAAAGATTTATTTATGATAAAAACTGCTAGTCCTATCACTGTAATACCTAAAGGTGAAACTATTTTTTTTTAATTATTTATTGCAATATTTATATAGGTCAATATTTATATAGATAGTAAGTTCTTAAAATTAAATGAATCTAGTAAGATTAGGTACATTTTTTACTAAAATAACAGAAATGCTATCTGTTATAGGTAGGTATATATTATTTCTTACTAGGAATAAATGAATTCGCAAACAAATCTATTTTAATTTAACTCTTTACATTCCTCCCTAGAAATAGGTATTTCGATCTGATTTAAAATCAAGATTTTTTACATTTGAAATAGAAAAAATCTTGAAAAATCAAGAAAAAATATTAATGGTTAAAACTGAACTTTCGAAGGTCGGTTGTAGCGACGCTGATAAGAGGTGGTTTTGGGATAAACTCGGCGAGGTCCTTGGGGCTATCTCGTTGTCACAGGGAATCGTTTTGGGTGGTGATCTGCACGGTCATGTGGGTGAAATGGGGGTGGAATTTGAACGTGTTCATGGAGGCTACGGATATTATGAGGAAGGGAAAAAAATCCTACGTAGGTACGTGTGCCATTGCCGACCTGGAACTCGTGAACATACCTTTCTAGAACCTTTTGAATTATTTAATTCGGACATTTCATTCAAAAGATATTGGTGTATGTAGGTACCTATTGGTTCCCGACATATTTTTTCAACTTAATTAAAAAATAATATTAGGGGTTCCTACGTCAAGTTAGTACTGTTGTTTGTACCTTTATTATTCCTTATTGGAATCACTCTTAACTCTTACTAAAGGGCGCCAAGGAGATATTTGCACACGGGCGCTACATGAGCTAGAGACGCCCCTGGTCACACTATAATAAAATAAATTATTTTATTATAGTAGTTACCTACCTATCAGTTTGAACCGAACTTAAAACAAAATGTTCAGAGTTGCGTGTTCATAAGTGGTCGGACTGCAAAAACTACCGCGAGCGAGATGGCAGACCAACTTATGTTTAGAGAGCATAATTTTAGCCACTAGAAAAACTTAGTTTCATCCGGTAACTCGATGAGGTAAAATGGACCTCCCGACCGGACTCGTAAAATTGGTTGGTCTGCGGAACCCTCCAACACCGGTCTTGATTTTTTAGACTCTATTAATTAATTCTAAAGCCAAGAATAATGTTTCGTTCAGTAACCACATGAAATAAAATGATGATCCGAAGTGGACCATATTTTAATTCACTGCGAAGGACCCCCCAAGCAGTACCCCGGCAGACCAATTTTTTTCTTATTTATTTTAGGTCTTCTTTTCGTGGAAAGTGATATTTTTCAGTTATTCGATGAGGTTGATATTTTGCAGCCGCCGCCCGGACTATATCATGGCATGTTGGTTGAATAGTTTGTGTTGAAGAATTATCTTCAATTATCTTGGAAAAACTTATGTTTTCTCCGTTATTACGTTGAGTTGCGTGAACTTTGTTGCTCCGCATTAGTGTTGGTGTATTTTGGAAGCGAAAAATTGACTCTTTGTGTTGTTTATTTTTAAGTGAATATATTGTTTGTGTTGTGAACTTATTTCAATATGGCTTACGTTTATAGAAAATGTGAAAAGCAAAGATAATTTAATGCCTGGCAAAGTGCCGGGCATTAAATTATCTCGGTTTCCTAAACCTGGAAGAAGAAATGCTTTGCGGTAAGTTCTGTTTATACCTACTAACCTAAAAAGTCAGAATCACGATATCTTTGCACCTCCTACGAACCCTAGAAATAGAAAATAACTATATAACGTACATACCCTTACCCATGTATTGTAAATTATTGCAAATTTAAACATAGATAGGTACGTATTTCGTTTTTCAGCTGTGAAATGTGGACAAAATGTTGCTTTCCCAATCCCCCTTTGTCATCTCCGGATTTCCAACCAAAGTTGTTGTAAAGTAGCCGTATTGTTGTATCTATACCTTAATTTTGATCCCTAAGTTTGTAAGAAAAGTTATTTTTATTTTCCAGGATCAGCATTTAATGAATATAATGGGCACAAGTTCATCTCATTCGACGGTTCACGTTAATTCCCAGCCGGGACCGTCCATCTTTGGGAAATTTACAACTACCTACCGCATTGCTAAACCATAAGGTAAGTTTGTACTACATTGAAAAAAAAAATGATTTCCTTCTCTCGATATACCAGGTAGGTAAACTTATTCACCTGTTCTGTTTATACCTACTAACCTAAAAAGTCAGAATCACGATATCTTTGCACCTCCTACGAACCCTAGAAATAGAAAATAACTATATAACGTACATACCCTTACCCATGTATTGTAAATTATTGCAAATTTAAACATAGATAGGTACGTATTTCGTTTTTCAGCTGTGAAATGTGGACAAAATGTTGCTTTCCCAATCCCCCTTTGTCATCTCCGGATTTCCAACCAAAGTTGTTGTAAAGTAGCCGTATTGTTGTATCTATACCTTAATTTTTATCCCTAAGTTTGTAAGAAAAGTTATTTTTATTTTCCAGGATCAGCATTTAATGAATATAATGGGCACAAGTTCATCTCATTCGACGGTTCACGTTAATTCGCAGCCGGGACCGTCCATCTTTGGGAAATTTACAACTACCTACCGCATTGCTAAACCATAAGGTAAGTTTGTACTACATTGAAAAAAAAAATGATTTCCTTCTCTCGATATACCAGGTAGGTAAACTTATTCACCTGTTCTGTTTATACCTACTAACCTAAAAAGTCAGAATCACGATATCTTTGCACCTCCTACGAACCCTAGAAATAGAAAATAACTATATAACGTACATACCCTTACCCATGTATTGTAAATTATTGCAAATTTAAACATAGATAGGTACGTATTTCGTTTTTCAGCTGTGAAATGTGGACAAAATGTTGCTTTCCCAATCCCCCTTTGTCATCTCCGGATTTCCAACCAAAGTTGTTGTAAAGTAGCCGTATTGTTGTATCTATACCTTAATTTTTATCCCTAAGTTTGTAAGAAAAGTTATTTTTATTTTCCAGGATCAGCATTTAATGAATATAATGGGCACAAGTTCATCTCATTCGACGGTTCACGTTAATTCGCAGCCGGGACCGTCCATCTTTGGGAAATTTACAACTACCTACCGCATTGCTAAACCATAAGGTAAGTTTGTACTACATTGAAAAAAAAAATGATTTCCTTCTCTCGATATACCAGGTAGGTAAACTTATTCACCTGTTCTGTTTATACCTACTAACCTAAAAAGTCAGAATCACGATATCTTTGCACCTCCTACGAACCCTAGAAATAGAAAATAACTATATAACGTACATACCCTTACCCATGTATTGTAAATTATTGCAAATTTAAACATAGATAGGTACGTATTTCGTTTTTCAGCTGTGAAATGTGGACAAAATGTTGCTTTCCCAATCCCCCTTTGTCATCTCCGGATTTCCAACCAAAGTTGTTGTAAAGTAGCCGTATTGTTGTATCTATACCTTAATTTTTATCCCTAAGTTTGTAAGAAAAGTTATTTTTACTTTCCAGGATCAGCATTTAATGAATATAATGGGCACAAGTTCATCTCATTCGACGGTTCACGTTAATTCCCAGCCGGGACCGTCCATCTTTGGGAAATTTACAACTACCTACCGCATTGCTAAACCATAAGGTAAGTTTGTACTACATTGAAAAAAAAAAATGATTTCCTTCTCTCGATATACCAGGTAGGTAAACTTATTCACCCTTCGTACTTGAACACTTATGTTTTACGACTTTTTGAAATTCAGACTTTTTTTAAATTTATAAGTATACATAAAGGTTTTTTTGTCAAGACTGAAAACCGTTGTTATTAAAAGTATAGGCAATTAATGTTTGTTGTTACTATTACTCAATAATAATAATAATAGGTAATCTTGGGAAATCTGCCTCAAGTAGTGAGTTTGTCATCCCTAGCTATCAACCTATAATACTAAGTTTCATCACAATTGGTTCAGTAGTATTACATAGGTATACGTGGAGATGTAACAAACATAAACATATTCATACACAGGATTACGGATTTTCACATTTATCATATTAATAGGATAAACTAACAAAACTGGTCATAACACCTATGAAATAATAATTATTATATGAAATATTTTACAGGATCTACTAAATGTGTAGACCAGGGCCGGGCCACTACAACCAGGGCCGTTCGCTGCAGGACCATCAAGTAAGCAAACTACCTATATTTATGCTTAGATTAAAACAAAAACTTGAGAGGTGTCAAGGGACACCTGGATGGAACGAAATTCCTTATAACTATAGCAAAAAGTGTCGTTACAACTTTTGGTCTTAATTTTTTCCGTCTAGCCCCCTTTCGCAACGCGCGATAAGGAACTTCGTTCCAAAAACTAAAGATACGGTACCTAGTCACGGCAAATGAGACGATTAAACTGCATCTAGCTGACGCACTAGCCTCAGTTGTATGTCGAACCGTTGCCGCGTGAGCAAGTGCTGTCTCACTGCGATTATCTTTTTGAAATACATCAGAATGCCTTCTTGCTCGTTTTACAAATGCCTGAATCATTCAGGGAAACACAAAAAAAACATTTTACACATAATTTTACTCAAATAATAAAATAAAATGTATAGTAAAAATACCTATATTTAAAGACAAATGTTTTTAAATACAATAATTATGTGAAAGTGCATATAGGTGTTTCTAACTCATTTTTCAAATACGCAATGTTAGAATAATATGCCGTATCTACTCTTGTTTGTTTTCATCTAAGTATTTATGATCGGTTATTAACAATTAGCCGTGTAGCCCCGGAATAGAATAGGGTTACCCCATCTCATCCCGTGGGTATCGTAAAAGGCGACTGAGGGATCGGAGGGAGAAAAGCAAACCTTAAGTTCTCCCCGCGCGGTGACGGATAAACTGCTTGATCCCTAAAAGGGTTGGTGTCAGGCAAGCGGCCGGCCGTAAAAACATTGCTAAATCTAATTGCAGAAGGTAGGTATGGTCAATGATGACTTACCGACCGCGCCGACCCCAAATAAAAAAAAAAACAATGAAGGGTTTAGCGGACCCCGGGGTCCCGAGAGGGATGCAATCGGGAACATCGCTCGGATGAGAAGAATTAACAATAATACATCAGCACAATTGGTTCGTATACATAGGCGAGGTAACAAACATAACCATATTCACACACAGGATTACGGACTTTCGCATTTATTATATTAATAGGATAAAGTAACAAATTGGTCATATTACACCTATGAAACAATAATTTTATGTGAAATATTTTACAGGATCAACTAAATGTTAAGACATCTCAACCAGGGTCGTCCGCTGCAGTTGAAGTTCTGGACCATCAGGAGATAACGATTTATTTGTGATAGGAACTGCTAGTCCTATTAATTTAATACCTAAAGGTGAAACTGTCTGTGTAAGTCTCACACAAAACCGCTGAACCGGTTTTTTAAATGATTTATTTCAATATTTATTTGAATAGGTCAATATTTATATAGGTAGCAGATCTTAAAATCTAAAATTAATGTTATGATATTGAATTTCTGTTATTTGAGTTAAAAATGTAATCTTACTATTAGGAATAAATGAATTCGCAAACAAATCTATTTTAACTCTTTACATTCCCTTCTAGAAATAGGTATTTCGATCCGGTTTAAAATCAAGATTTTTTCTAATAGAAATTACATATCAATAGAACAATAATTATTCTATTGAAATGTAATTTCTTTCTGAATTTCCATTAGAAAAAATCTTGATTTTAAACCAGATCGAAATACCTATTTCTAGAGATTATTAATTGAACTGAACTTTCGAAGGTTCCCGCCAAAAATGCTTGTTGCCAAAATGCTTTGCTAGGCCACGAGATGGCGCTGTAATAAAAAAAAGCAATATAATTTTGTATACATCCATTTCGTATGGTGTCGACATTCTTCTCCGCTAGGAGTATAAGTGTTCGGTGCTTATCTATGGCTATGGCCGAATTTGTTTTGGATGTTGCTACGAAAAGACAGTTTAGTTAAAAAAAATAGCTGAGTGAGACTGAAAGAAGCCATTTCTATCTCTAATGAAACTGATAAAACAAATTACACTAGGTGTGCGGATCAAAGTGTTTATTAAAATTCGTGCGAACAGACGCAGTGTTGTTACAACGTCTCTCCGATAAATTTTCTGTGCCGCATTACCTTTTTGCTAACAGCTAAACCTCGAAATCTTAATAATAATAAAGAACTCTCGTAAAGATGTTCATTGTAGGACTTACTGGAGGTCTTGCTACTGGAAAAAGTACAGTTTTATCGATATTCCGTGAACACGGAATTGCAGTTATTGATGCAGACGAAGTGGCTAGAAAAGGTGAGGGTTGCACTTTACAATATTACGTCACAATTTTGGGCGTAGGAAGGGGTGAGGGATAGGGGGGGAGGGTTGTACAACCCCCCTAACACCTTCCCCTCTTGAGCAGATGCGTAATTTATAAAATACCATAAATATAATAATTTTTTAGAATAGAAAACATTTATTGAGAGCGAAAAACACGCCACACAAAAGAAAAACAACACTATACAACAGAAGAGTTACAAAATAATAATAACTACCTACATGTATGTACAAAGAAAATAAGTTAAACTAAATAAAGGGGGGGTGTACAGTACAAGACCCTTTTCAACCCCCCCATGAATGCATTCTAATTCATTACATAGTTTTAAAAACCCTAGCATACATAAGGAAATAGATACAGTGGGAAGCAACTTTGTTCTATAGGTATATACGGTCTGAAGACATGGGATATTTGCCAATACAGAGTAGGATCCTGTGGCGTCTAAGAAATCATGTACAATTGTGAGGCTAAGTGCAGAAAAGGCCCAGCGAAACTAACTAACTACCATTTGTTTATTCCAGTACTAGAACCGGGCACTAAAGGATGGAGGGAACTCCGACAATACTTTGGAGATGAGGTTTTCTTATCAGACGGAAAGGTCAACAGGGCTAGACTTGGTGAACTAGTGTTTGATGACATTGACAAGGTATTATACCCAAAGACATACCTACAACAAAATATATATTACTAGCTGCGCCCCGCGGTTTCATCTGCGTAACGTAAGACCCGATCCCGCAGGATTTAGTATCCTATGTCCTTCTACCGGTTCTAAGCTACCTTCCCACCAATTTTCAACCAAATTGGTTCAGCCATTCTTGAGTTATATATAACTAACACAACTTTCTTTTATATAATATGTAGATTATTATATTTTCCTTGTAAACACGACAAAGGTGGTCCCATTGCCAAAAGAATTTCATACATAAATCTCTATTTTTAACAGTCCTATGTTTTATTTTTTTTGTCAAATTCTCCTGCAATGTATGAGGATTTGAATGTTTGACAACTCCTTATAAAAGAGAATTAGTGAGGAGAGCTATCTGCTGTCTGTCTATCTCCTTGAATATGTATTCTTCATATTCTTTGAGAAATTATTAAATTATTCAATTTGGGGTTTGAGAGGGATGCAACTGGAAATATCGCTCGGATGAGAAGAAGAAGAAAGTTTGACAACTCCTTATTAAAGAGAATTAGTGAGGAGAGCTATCTGCTGTCTGTCTATCTCCTTGAATATTTATTCTTCATATTCTTTGAGAAATTATTAAATTATTCAATTTGGGGTTTGAGAGGGATGCAACTGGAAATATCGCTCGGATGAGAAGAAGAAGAAAGTTTGACAACTCCTTATTAAAGAGAATTAGTGAGGAGAGCTATCTGCTGTCTGTCTATCTCCTTGAATATTTATTCTTCATATTCTTTGAGAAATTATTAAATTATTCAATTTGGGGTTTGAGAGGGATGCAACTGGAAATATCGTTCGGATGAGAAGAAGAAGAAGATAGATAATCAGAAAAACTTGTAACCATGTGATAAACTAATTATATGGTCTGCTTTTTCTTTAAGCGGAGAAAGCTGAATGCCATAACTCATCCCAGGATACAAAGTGCTATGATGAGAATGGCTATGGCTTACTTTTTTTCTGGACACCGATATATCGTTATGGAAGTTCCATTGCTGTTTGAAACTGGGAAAATGTTGACGTTTATGCATAAAATTATTACTGTTGTGTGGTAAGTTTTACTTACTTATCTTCTATCATGCCTTTTTTTTCTAAGTGCTCTTGTGATGCATGAAATCGTTATTATCATTTATCTATTATTTAGAGTTCCGTACCCAATGGGTAAAAACAGGACCCTTTACTGATACTTTCCTCTCTGTGAAATAATAGAATTATTAGCTAGCACGTACAATATAATGATAATACAAAGGGTGCAGAACTATATCATAAGACAGATGACAAATGCACCGTGGTTTATTAAAACGAAGGAAATCCACGATATCCTCAAGATGCCAATGGTTGAAGAAGTGATCAAAGGGCATGCTACCAACTACAAGACACGACTGCACAGACACCCGAATCAGCTTGCTGGACAGCTGACCATCCCTGAAAGCATCCGTCGGCTGGGGAAGCGACGAGATATCTTTGATGATGTTGGTCGCCTGGAAGGCTGACATAAACTTGGAAAGGGGCTGTCTTCGCTGGAAGTAGTGCCCTACACGATCTTATGACTTCATCTCATCTGTTTATAGTCTTAAGACTGATCGCAGGATTATAAAAAAAAAAAAAAAAAAAAAAAAAAAAAAAAAAAAAAGCTAGCACGTATTGCGTAATCTCGACATTTTGTATTGTCATTTGCTAATTCGTACTGGCTAATCCATATTAATTACTACGAAGTAGCTGCGCAATTCAGCCGCAAGAGAAAAGGATACCTACTTGTTGTCCATACAAATGTAGCCGACTGTTTCCTCCCTAGATAAAGACATTAAAGCAAATCTTTTTATGCCATAAAACCTATATCAGTTAGTTTTAGTAGTTCTTAGTCTTGGTTTTTTCATTTTCTTACTAGAAATAGAAATAAAAGTTAGAAAAATTAGAATATGAAATTGGGCATGGTCAATAATGGTCATAGTACTATTGGTTTTATTGCATAAATATATCTTCTCCAATGTCTTGATCCAGGGAGGAAACAGTCAACTACGTTTGTAGTCACTCTGCCCGTCATTTCCCTACACAACATCTGATCATGGTCGAAAGCAAATTAAAGGAGAATAAAAACTTTTGTAAAGTTTGTATAGAGAAAAGAGTAGGTTTCCAAATTCTTTATTCATTAAGAGCAATGTTAGAAAATACATTATCATTATGAAATGTCGAGTTAAGACTATGATTTTATTGTGGTTTCGGAACGCGCCCGCCTATGAGAAGAAACCACAAGAAACTTTCCCCTTTAGTAACCCAGTGTGACTATGTGTTACAGTGAAGATCACCAACAACTAGAGAGGCTGTGCTACAGGAATGACTACTCCGAAACTGTAGCAAAGAAGAGGATTAGTTGCCAAATGCCGTTAGAAGATAAAGTTGCGAAATCACATTTCGTCATAGACAATTCCGGTGATATAGCTAACACGAAGAATCAGACGGAGAGGATTATTAGAACATTAAAGAGGTCTAAGTTTACTTGGTAAGTTAACACAGTCAATCGTATAAAACGCCCTTATTTTTCATTGTTATAGTGGCTAGTGCACCCCGCGGTGTTATTCGCGTAAGTCCGATTCCGTGGAAGTATCGGGAAAACTGATAAACCGGTATAACGGCCCTTAGGGTACTGTCAAAGAAACAATGTATCTATCAAAATCGGTCTTGTAGTTCCGGAGATTACCCCCAAACATACATACATGTTACCAACATTACCTCTTTATCTAAACTTCTATACTAATATTATAAAGAGTTAACGTTGTAACGTGTATGTTTGTATGTATACATGTATATTAGGAGTAATGTCTGAAACTACTGGACCGATATTATAAATTCTATGGAAAACCAATGGAAAGCTACCTTATCGAGGATTTACATAGGCAACCCGAGTTTTTCAACCCGATATTCCCACGGGATCGTGTACGCAGTGGTTAGCGCACTCGCCCGGCAACGAAGGGCACAGGTTCGAATCCTGTCAAGAAAGAATTTTTGATGATGCATTTCTCCTTGTAAAGTATTTCTTAAAACTTTATTTTTGTTACAGGTATTTCAGAGCAATATTTTTAATATCTTTACTATCAATTGCCTTTGGCGCGGCTCACATCGTAAGCAATATGGTTGAAGATACGAAAGCATAGACTAGTCATAAGTACATATAATAAGTACAACATAATATTATGCAATAATAATAAGTATAATAATAGGTATTATATACTGGCCAAACTTATCACTCTAGTAATTATTATGTTAGTTGTTAATTATTGTTTTGTTTATTTATGAAACCTAATGCATTTAGTAAGATATTCATAATAAGATATTTCATAGATGTTAACGCCACCCCTTTTGTTTATAAATATTATTACAATTATTTACTCATTGTTTCACCAAAAATTTTCATTAATTAATTAAACATAAATCCTTTATGAAAAATCATCCCAGGACGCGGTCGAACCCTTGCCCCTCGCTTACCAGGCGATGTTTTTACCACTAAGCCACTTGGGAACCCACGTGACACGGTGAATAATTGACTGTGCATCTTCCTCTGTTTGTTTTTTGACTGAGGGTCAATTTGAATGTCATCAACCGAGCGAGGGGTCCGAGTTCGAATCCCGTCACGGGAGGATTTTTGAAGTTACATTTATCCTTGATAATATTTCTAGTAGACTGCCATGAGCAATAAAAATATAGGTAATATTAATTAATTTAGTTTAAACGTTCATAAATAAATGGCGTTAAGGTGTGTCCAGATATAGCGCGGTAAGTGCGCGGCAGTAGTACGCGGCTTTTGCCGACACATTTTAGTTAGGAATAAACCAACGAATGTTTGCGCGGCAGTCGTCTAAACATAGTGCGGTATTCGAGCGCGGCTGGCGTGCGCGGCTTTCGCGCACGCCAGCCGCGCTCGAATACCGCGCTAGATCTAGACACACCTTCAAAGGGATGGCGGAAGGTAAATTATTTAAATTTATTGTAAGGTGTGGTAATACAACTAGGAGTTTAGGTGGAATACTAAGAAATCGAACTTGTCATTATTTTTGAAAATAGGATATTATGGAACCTTGTCAGTTTTCCGACGCTACGGCTGCGCGTGTCTCAGTTCCACAGAGCAGATAAATAAGGGTCGCCTCCCATTCTCATCGCGCGCGGACAATATCAAGGCCCTGATTACGTAGCTATGTACTATGTAGCTAACAATTTGGATTGAAACAATTAAAATTATTGATTACACATCATTTTTCACGACATTCAGTCGCTAACAAATTGTCATTGCAATGAAAACTAGCGACTGTAGCTGTCAAATTGTATATCCGTAAACGTAATAATCAACAATTTGAATTGTTTCAATCAAGATTTGTTAGCAACTGAGTTACGTAATCAGCTAGCTGGGCACTGTCTGTAAACTGCAAAGGGATTTATCGAGACAACATTCGTTTGTGTGGCTACACCTGCTTGCCAACGCGACACGAATCTTCGCCCGCTAATGTAGTCCTAGCACAACGATTATACCACAGTTTACCTAATAGTTTGTGCGCGTCGCGCCGCTCTGTCTGTACATAATATTTATGAAGATAAGTTGTATAGTTGTAAGTAAGAACCGTGATGTCTTGTAGTGAAACCACTTTAACTAAAAATGTTCTTCCTGGACTGAGCTTTGCAGGGGATCATTTTTGGTTACGTCACAGTTTACCTCACAGCGCTCTAGTTACGGTATCCATAGTTCGTGTGCGTCAGGTTGGCTGGATTATTCAATCGATTTACACCAAACTATTCTTTATTTAGGTCATTATTTTGTACCTATTTGATACTATTTGGTAGCTCTGTTCATATATTGGAATAGTAGATTGTATAACAAGGGGGCAAAATAGTATTTTTACGGCGAGGGCGTTACTTTGAATCACGAGCAAAGCGAGGAATTCTAGAATAGAATCCCGAGCGTAGCGAGGGATTCTAACGTAGAATTCTGAGCGCAGCGAGGGATTCAAAGTATACATCGCCCGAGCCAAAATAATTTGCTCTCGAGTCATATACTCTACTTTTCATCCCCTTTCTATGAGAAAATAAATAAGATATGGTGTTACGTAATTCGTGAATATACCTATTTACTTAAACAAAAATGTTGGGTATAAAATTTTAATATCACGTTTATTATACAGAAGCCCTCTATAAATATTTGTTGGTTGTTATAGCGGCTACAGAAATACATCTGTGAAAATTTCATATAAATACTAAAAAAATAAGCAAAATAAATAAAACAAATGAAACTAATGAAACTAACGCAACTAACGCAACTAACGAAACTAAAGAAACTAACGAAACTAATGAAACTAACGAAACTAACGAAACTAAAGAAACTAATGAAACTAATGAAACTCATGAAACTAATGAAACTAATGAAACAAATGAAACTAATGAAACTAATGAACTAATGAAACAAATGAAACTCATGAAACTAATGAAACTAATGATCCTAATGAAACTAATGAAACTAATGAAACTAATAAAACTAATGAATCTAATGAAACTAACGAAACTAACGAAACTAACGAAACAAACGAAACAAACGAAACAAACGAAACAAACGAAACTAATGAAACTAATGAAACTAATGAAACTAATGAAACAAATGAACCTAATGAAACTAATGAAACTAATGAAACAAATGAACCTAATGAAACTAATGAACCTAATGAAACTAATGAAACAAATGTAACTAATGAAACTAATGAAGCAAATGAAACTAATGACACTAATGAAACTGAAACTAATGACACTAATGAAACTAATAAAATAAATAAATTCTGTGAACAACACACAGCGCCATCTAGCCCCGTGGTAAGCGACTAAGCTTGTGTTACGGTGACTCAACACATATCTGCCAGTAATTCATATAATTAACGTTTGATTTCTATGATACATAATGTTCCAAATTCAAATTTACTTTGCTCCCGCCTATTTTATTTTGCTCCCGCCTATTTTATTTTGCTCCCGGCTGTTTTACTTTGCTCCCGCCTGTTTATCTCTTAACAGAAAAGAGCTACTTTGGTCGCACTTATAGAGGACCAAAGCGACACTTTTCGAATAGATGGGATGAAAAATCTATTGCTTAGTCCGGCCAACCTGACGGACACCATAGTTTGTAAACAAAGCATTTCAAAATAATAGGTGTTTATCTATGAAATTGCCGTTTTGGAACTGTATTGTAACCACAGTTTACCTAATAGTTATTAACCCCTCGCGGCGAGAGCGCCGAACAGTAGAGTATAGTAGAGTAGAGACTCTACTATGCGAAAACTGACTACTATTCAAGTAAGATGGTTTTTTCTTGGAATCCTACTAATACTATAAAGGCAAAAAGTTTGTGTTTATGTAAGTAAGTAAACGAGTGTTTGTTAACTTTGTTACCTCTTCACTCAAAAACTTCTAAACCGATTGCGTTGAAACTTGGTATGCAGATAGCTGGAGATCTGGACTGTTTACGCTCCCCTGCGTAAGTCCTTATCCCCGGGAATATCGAAATGAAAAGTTACTTATCTGTTAATTTAGATCTCCTCTGCATCTGCATACCAAGTTTCAACGCATTTGGTTTAATAGTCGAAAACGGATCAGCAACTACCAACAATTGGCTCAACCGTTTTCGAAAAAAGCTTACCAGTTCTGAGTCATTATAATCTATATCTATACTAATATTATAAAGAGGTAACGTTGGTAACATGTATGTATGTATGTATGTATATTGGGGGTAATCTCCGAAACTACTGGACCGATTTCAAAAATTCTTTCACCATTTGAAAGCTACATTCACCCTGAGTAACATAGGCTACTTTTGATCCCGATATTCCCACGGGATCGGGACTTACGCGGGTGAAATAATAATAATAAGCCCGCAGGGCACCTTGAGGCGAGGTGTCGGGGAGTAGCGACCCCGCGGCTTCCCGAGTGCTCCAGGGGGGAAATCACCGTTCCTCACCTCCGGCTTGCCTCAGTTGGCTGGTCGGAGTGAAAAATGACGAGGAATCGGTCCCCCGCCTCTGGCTTGCCTTCAACGGCCGGTTAGAGTGGAGTCGCGAGAGCAGAAATTCTCGGAGGATGGAGCGATGAGTTGGCCGCTCCACAGGATTCTGTGGAGCGGGCCAACTCCAGATTTCCACAAAACACCGGATTTTACACCATTCTAAGTTACCGAGCCCACCTAGGATGGTTTAAAATCCGGTGAGGTTGCTCCATCCTTCAGCCACTCACGCCCTGTTGCCCCCCTAGCTTTAATTTGCTCGGCATTAGGGTGGCCCAGTTTGTGAGTTGGCGAGTCTCCGTCTGCCATTTTTGCAAGTTTGTTAAGAGGATAGTCTCCATTCTCTTTCTTCATACAAACGTAGTTTATATTTTCCTCCCTGGATAAAGACATTAGAGCAAATATGTTTATGCCATAAAACTTATATCTGTCATGACTATGCATTTACCTTTTTATTTTTTTTCATTTTTTATTTTTTATTATTATTTTAATTAGAAAAAAAAAAAAGGTAGATGCAGTGTCATGACAGATTTAGGTTTTATGGCATAAACATATTTGCTCTAATGTCTTTATCTAGGGAGGAAGATTTAAACTACGTTTGTATGGAGAAAGAGAATGGAGACTATCCTCTTAAACATTGTTATGGCAGGCGCCATAGTCCCCATAGTTCCTCCCAGTATCCAATCCACTACCAACCCATTTTTATAGCCCAAGTAGTTTTAGAAACGTTACAAACAATAATAATAAATAATAAATATTGCACGACGTTACACACAGCGCAATCTAGCCCCAAACTAAGCACTAGGCTTGTACTATGAGACTAGACATCGGATATACTACATATTATACTTTTTTTTATTGTTGTAAATACATACATATGATACATAGAAAACACTCAGACCAGATACAAATATTTATTTTTAAGCATAAATACTTGCACTTTGCGGGAATCGAACCCGCAACTTTCAATCCTCTTGCATTGCAGTCGGGCCTTCCCCCTTCAGTAGCGCGTCGTGCGAAAGCAGGACTGCAATGCAGAAATTTGCGGGTTCGATTCCCGCCGGGTGCAGATATGTATGCTTAAAAAATAAATATTTGTGTCTGGTCTGGGTGTCCCTCTATGTATATAAATATGTATGTATTTACAAAGGAAAAATAAATATAAGTAATTATATCCGTTGTCCAGTCACCGTAACACAAGCTTAATAGCTTACCACGGGGCTAATTGGCGCTGTGTGTTGTTCACAGAATTTATTTAATTATTATTATATGTATTAATTTCTTTTTTTTAATTTTGTATGTAGCTCAAGGCTATTTTATTTAGAAAATTTATTTTAAAGGAAAAATAGCATTCAAAAATTTTCACTTGCGGCGAGGCTTGAACTCGCGTCTTTGGGTCGGTATCCCAACGTCTGTTCCAACTAGACTACGCAAGTCCACGCTGCGTGCCGTGAAAACTTCCAATGCTATATTCTCCTCTGATTGTTTACGATTAAGGCTCGTTAAAGCGCCATCTATCTAACGCTACAGGAACAACTTTCCAGTTGTTTACACCTGCGTCGTAATGGTTAACTTTACAGTTAACTCATTACTAACGTAAGATGTCGCTTTTTCCATTACTATAAATTACTTTTTTTAATTTTTGTATGTAGCTCAAGGCTATTTTATTTAGAAAATTTAATTTAAAGGAAAAATAGCATTCAAAAATTTTCACTTGGGGCGAGGCTTGAACTCGCGTCTTTGGGTCGGTACCCCAACGTCTGCTCCAACTAGACTACGCAAGTCCACGCTGCGTGCCGTGAATTTTTGAATGCTATTTTTCCTTTAAATAAATTTTCTAAATAAAATAGCCTTGAGCTACATACAAAAATTAAAAAAGGAATTTATAGTAATGGAAAAAAGCGACATCTTACGTTAGTAATAAGTTAACTGTAAAGTTAATCATTACGACGCAGGTGTAAACAACTGGAAAGTTGTTCCTGTAGCGTTAGATAGATGGCGCTTTAATGAGCCTTAATCGTAAACAATCAGAGAGGAGAATATAGCATTGGAAGTTTTCAAGGCACGCAGCGTGGACTTGCGTAGTCTAGTTGGAGCAGACGTTGGGGTACCGACCCAAAGACGCGAGTTCAAGCCTCGCCCCAAGTGAAAATTTTTGAATGCTATTTTTCCTTTAAAATAAATTTTCTAAATATAATTGTATTTTCAAAACGTTGTAGTACGATAAATTAGTATGTAAGTAAGTATAGGAATAGATTTTTGTTTTATTTTCGCGATGTTGTATTGAAATTAAAGACATTTTTCGGTTTGAATCGCGTGGTGTTTATTACTTTTAGCATTGTTACAACGCTCAACTTTTCGAGTCCTTTCCTTTCCCTTCTTCAGGCCTGAAACAATGCTAAAAGTAATGAACACCACGCGACTCAAACCGAAAAATGTCTTTAATTTCAAGTATAGGAATACCAGAATCTGATGGCAAATAGGGTATTTTTTTAATAGTAACCCTTGGGTAATCCGACTATACCATCTTGATACTTTAATATAATTATGTAAACAATGTTTACAATACGTATCAAGACTAGTTAGGAAGGTACTAATGCAGATGACATTGCCGTATAAAAAATACTAATTCTGTACTTTTTCTTATGGCATGAGATTCTGGTAGACTTATAGCCATTTTGTTATGTCACAGAAAAATCGGCAAGTTCATAGGTAAACCTTTCCTAACCTTTTATATTGTTCTTTTTAATAATGAAGATAAGTGTGATTAAACAATGGACCTGTCAACTTCTTACATTGTCTTTTAATGAATTGAGAATTGATGTACAAGATGTACGACGCCAAGACTTATAATAAGAAGAAACTTGAAATATTCTAAAACTTGACCCTGGCTATTCCAAATTGGCCATTGCGGTCTCAGACCGAAATAAATAAAAAAAATAAAAAATAAAATGAAGAATTAGGAGGAACACTAACTTTTTATCCCGGCAGAGGGTGCGAGTCGATTAATCTTAGGTTTGAATTAAGAACTGTCAAACATGTGTTTTTTACAACTGTCGGCGCCAAATTGGCCATATCGGTCTGAGACCGAAAGAATAAAAAAAAAACTCGGCGTTTCCATTGGTGGAGGACCATCATCGAAAAAAAAAAGATCATCCGATGCTAGCGCCTCTGCAAACAGCTTTGCGCGTGGCACCCCATTGAGTTTTGGCGGGAACGCGTTAGGACATGTGTTGCTGAAGTTTCATTTTCGTGAAACCTAGTAAAAATGCTTGTAAATTATTCAATTTCGGTGGCATATTAATCAATTTAGTTTCGTGAAAGTGTACAAGTGAAGTGAAAATGAAAAAAACCACGCCAAACTTAGATAAAAATAAAATTATAGATACGGTATATTCTAACATTGCGTATTCAAAAAATGAGCCAGAAACCTTCATGCATTTTATAAAATTATTTTATTTAAAAACATTTGTCTTTAAGAATGATTCAGGCTTTGTAAATAAGTATAAACATAAATTCTTATGAATGTCAAAAAGACAATCGTAGCGTGACAGCACGTGCTCACGCGGCAACGGTTCGATATACGACTGAGGCTAGTGCGTCAGCTAGACGCAGTTTTATTGTCTCATTTTCCGAGACTACGTACCGTATCTTTAGTTTTTTATTTTAATCTAAGGTGCCAAAGGCAAACATGGACTTTTCCGTTGCTTCAGAACCTCCTAAAATTTGTTTGTAAAATAGCCGCCATTTACAATGACTCCCTCCCTCGACTTGACTTTTAAACTAACCTACGATGACGACTTGACTATTATGCGTCGGGCGAATACCCGGTTGCAACGTTGAAGGTTCAGGTTCGATTCCTGCAGGGGTCAAATATAATAATAATAATAATAATAAGCCCGCAGGGCACCTTGAGGCGAGGTGTCGGGGAGTAGCGACCCCGCGGCTTCCCGAGCGCTCCAGGGGGAAACCACCGTTCCTCACCTCCGGCTTGCCTTAGTTGGCTGGTCGGAGTGAACACTGACGAGGAAGCGGTCCCCCGCCTCTGGCTTGCCTTTACCGGCCGGTCGGAGTGGAGTCGCGAGAGCAGAAATGCTCGGAGGATGGACACCTCACGTCAGTGATGAGTTGGCCCGCTCCACAGGATTACCTAGGATGGTTTAAAATCCGGTGAGGTTGCTCCATCCTTCAGCCACTCACGCCCCTGTTGCCCCCTGGCTGTAATTTTCTCGGCTTAATTAGGGTGGCCCAGTTTGTGAGTTGGCGAGTCTCCGCCTGCCATTTTACGTGTTTGTTGAACATTGTTACGGCAGGCGCCATAGGCCCCATAGTTCCCCCCAGTATCCAATCCACTCCCAACCCATTTCCATAGCCCAATTAGTTTTTCACCCGTAGTTTACACAATAGTTCTATCCAAACCGGGGGTTGTCCTTGGTTGCATTTTATAGTGTAGACAGGGATAACCGCCGGTTTGGTGTCCATCACAAAAAAATAATTAAAATGTTACTAAAACAGGCCTCTACGTGTTGGCTTCGGCCCCACGCACGCCTTCCAAAGGTCCGGGTGCTCCATAGCCCCGAGTATCGGTAATGGTAACAACAAATAATAATAAATATTGCACGACGTTACACACAGCGCAATCTAGCCCCAAACTAAGCACTAGGCTTGTACTATGGGTACTAGACAACGGATATACTACATATTATACTTTTTTTTTGTTTTTTGTAAATACATACATATGATACATAGAAAACACTGAATATCCCATGTCTTCGGACCGTGGTGAGTCCTAGGACATGTTGGTTTCCTCACGATGTTTTCCTTCACCGTAAGAGCGATGTTATTAGCGCACATATCTTTTTCTTACTATATTTGTACTGTTTAAGGCCAACTTTTGCGCATAAAAACGCTGTTCGGGCTTGGGATAAAAAAGTACATATCAGTTAATCTAAGTCACCAGCTATCTGCATACCAGATTTCATCGCAATCGGTTTAGTTTTTACGTGACAGAGTTACAAACATAGTCGCAAACTTGCACGTTAATAATATTACTAGCTGCGCCCTGCGGTTTTATCCGCGTAAGTCCCGATTCCGCCGGAATATCGGGATATAAAGTTATTGCGAGAAATAGTAACAAAGTCACATACATACAGACAGACACACATACATACTTTCGCGTTTACAATATTAGTAGGAAATAGAAAAAGTAGGAATAGGATAGGATTAGGATAGTGTAGCTTTAAGATAATGGAGTAACACCTTAGATCATTTTATTGTTTTGTCCTCAGAGTACGTAGGTACATTATGGTCTTGTCATAGGAGACTTCTTTGCCTCACACACAGAATCTGCGCCATAAGTTCAGCCGTTCAGCTCCTACGAGGTCACAAAGTTATGGCCACATACATACCCATTTAAACGCACCAAAAATATAACCCTCTCGCAGTCTGTTAAAAACGGGACAGATCTGGATTAAAATCTACATATCCTATGTAGATTTTAATCCAGATCTGTCCCGTTTAGGGGATGTACCTAGAAAGACATAGGATCAAACTTGTCCTAATCCCGTTTCTACTTCATAACTTAAGCTGTGTCGCAGAAGTGATTTTGATTGCAAGAAATTGGTACAAATATACCATCATATACCACCAACACCAAGAAAAAAGCGTGTGGCACTCGGGGACTGCCGCGGTAAAGCTATTGCATAACATTTTTTATCAACTTATGCAATTATAATTATTTATTTATTTTGTACCATGGCAACATGGTAGGCGAAGTGGGGGGTGTTAGGTTTTATTTTCGTTACGGAATTTCTTGATTCGGTGGCCACGCTCAAAGCCCGCGATAAAAGGTATGCAATAGCTTAAAAACTACATAGATCAGATGCAGAAACCTGTGAAGTTCCAGTAAACTTTTCTAAAACTACGTTGAAACCTGTGAAGTTAACTCGCTATTCTGCAAGCCAATGACGTCACACAAATATTACCAAGTTTTGTGGTAAAACGGTGGTCAAAGGAAAACGAAAAAATACGAATAACTCGCGAACCGTGTAGAAGTCAGCCGACCGGCGTCTACTTGGTTTTTCTTAGAGAATAGCCCCGCTGGTCAGTACAGATAGTTGGCTGGAACAGTATGTTGGAATAGTAAGTTAGGACAGTCCTAAGGATAGTAAGATGACAAAAGTTAGTTAAAATAAAAGTTAGGACAGTAAGTAAAGATGATAAGATGACAAAAGTTAAGATAAAAGTTAGGACAGTAAGTAAGAATAGTAAGATAGGACATTAAATTAGGACAGTAAGTGAGCATAGTAAGATCGGAAAGTTAGTGATGATATTCAGTTACGACCATGTAACGACTAACGCAGCGTCCTACGTGGACGATTGGATGCGAACGCGATTGCGAAGCGATCCGATCCGTCTCGTTTGTCACGTCTCATGAGCGGATCTACTTCGTCATTCAGCATTTTGTCTCGTTTGTCACGTCTCATGAGCGGATCTACTTCGTCATTCAGCATTTTGTCTCGTTTGTCACGTCTCATGAGCGGATCTACTTCGTCATTCACCATTTTGTCTCGTTTGTCACGTCTCATGAGCGGATCTACTTCGTCATTCAGCATTTTGTCTCGTTTGTCACGTCTCATGAGCGGATCTACTTCGTCATTCAGCATTTTGTCTCGTTTGTCACGTCTCATGAGCGGATCTACTTCGTCATTCAGCATTTTGTCTCGTTTGTCACGTCTCATGAGCGGATCTTCTTCGTCATTCAGCATTTTGTCTCGTTTGTCACGTCCCATGAGCGGATCTTCTTCGTCATTCAGCATTTTGTCTCGTTTGTCACGTTTCTCCTCATCTCTCACGTCTTCCGGATCCATATCACCGCTGCAGCATCCGTGTCGAAAAAAAATACCTAAAATAGGCAATTAAAGTGCAAATGTGTCACGAATACCGGCTAACCGTGATCATGGAGAGAAACGCATTCCACAAAGGTTATTCCTTCTCCTTTTTCCCTCCTATTCAGTTCAGCTTTTCGCCAACTTTTCCTGTTCTTTACTCTGGTCTGTGTTGCCAGAGATGTTACTTTGTACCAGCGAGACTTTACCAGACCCCAGTGATGTGACACGATGTGAGGCGAGAGGCGGTCCGCGTCTGTCCGCGCTAATAATCAAAGGTGGGAAGTCTATTGTCATAAAAATTATTATATTTTTATTAAAAGTTTGACTAAAAATTACTACACTAGTTAGATTGTTTCTTACCAATTATAGGATTAAATAATACACATACAGTTCGTTAAATTATAATTAGAGCGTTAATCTATTTCCAACGAATTGGTTAAATTATTTTTTTATAAATAGGTTTTGTTGCTTTCACCGTACCAGTTAGTCTACAAATTGAACTATTTCAGTAGTAGTCATGGTTACTAATACTTAGTTTACTAGCCAGCAAACATTATTGTAAAACTCCTTTTGCATACCTAACTAAATTAGGTTTGTAGTATGCTCTCAAAGTATATTTAGTAATAACCAAAGTTTGCTTAATAAGCGTTAACAAAACATGTTCGGGTAATCATTTTTTTCAGTGTATCCTCGCCGTGACATGCAGTAACGGGGTACATGAAACTTAATCTGTGCCATCTTCCCCGTTAACCGCAATAACGGGGTACATGGCACTAGATCTGTGCCATCTACCCCGTTAACCGCAATAACGGGGTACATGGCACTAGATCTGTGCCATCTACCCCGCTGAACACCGTAGTCCACGCTAACGGGGTCGTTGGCACAGCTTTTCCCACCTGCCCCGTTGACGGGGCAGAGCCAGCGGGGTGGATGGGAGTAAGTCGGCAAAAATAATATAATTCAAATATGGGCTTTAAATATTGCTCTTTAGATATATTTTACATTGGCATCATAAATTAGCAGACAGCTCGCTTTCTGCGAGCTTACCGCCGTCAGACTGCTCGGGAGTTGACGCCTCGCTGGCCGCACGCTTACTGCCAGCAGTCGCCGCGCGCGCCGTCGCGGAGTGTTGCCAACCGTACGATTTAAATCGTACGGTACGGTAAAGGCGGGTGGACAGCTGGCCGTCTGCTAGCTGTCGCCGCGTGGACTGCTGGTTGCCTGCTAGCTGTCGCCGCGTAGACTGCGAGCAGTCGTCTTAGTTTAGGGCAGTGTTGGATGGGAGCGGTGTTGAAGCAGAGTCGTTTAAGTGTGCTATGACCTTTTAAGGTCATAGCACACTTAAACGACTAAAAAAATAAAACGTACGATTTAAATCGTACGGTTGGCAACACTCCGCGACGGCGCGCGCGGCGACTGCTAGCAGTGAGCGTGCGGCCAGCGAGGCGTCAACTCCCGAGCAGTCTGACGGCGGTAAGCTCGCTGTAAGCGAGCTGTCTGCTAATTTATGATGCCAATGTAAAATATATCTAAAGAGCAATATTTAAAGCCCATATTTGAATTATATTATTTTTGCCGGGTGGGAGCGGAGTCGTGTAAGTGGGCTATGACCTTTAGTCTGGCGAGATATGCACCTACATAAGTACCTGTACCAACATACCTCTTGTAAACCTACTACCTACCTATTTGGGAAATGTTCCATAAGTTTCATTATAATAAATAAATAAATATTGTATTGTACACGTTTACAAGTTGACATTTTAACCTTTGTTGAAATGTCAACTTTAATCTAAGTATATATGTTTAGAATGCTTTGTCCTGAGTGTCTGAATGACTGATCAACGCTTCGATTAGAAGGGGTTTTTCGAAATCCCCACGGGATCGCGACCTACGCAGGTGAAGCTGCGGGACTCTGCTAGTAATATATATTTATCAAATCCAGCTAGTATAAACATAAAACTGTTGGCAGATCGTTATCGAGAACTCGCCGCGATGGCCAACAAGACGCATGCAGTCGTCGTCCTCGTTCTGTAAGTATTACTACTGTAGAAGTACTAGGTCTAGTGGTAGATACCCTGAATTTCATTCAGATGGTCGTCGTTTCGAATTCCGGCCGATCGCGATTAGGCGGGTCCACACAAAGCGAGCAGCCTCCCGAGGCATTTGCCGCGCGAAGCAGCGGTTAGTGTGGACATGCCTCGGCCGAGGTAAGCGCGCGTGCTGCCGCGGGCGAGCGACCAAGCGCGAGCCATCGAGTGTCGGCTTTTCATTTTGCTCTGAGGCGCCTCTAGGCGCATCCACACAGAGCTAGCAGCCTCGCGAGACTTTTGCCTCGCGCGGCAAGAGCCTCGCGAGACTGCTCGCTCTGTGTGGACCCGCCTAATGCCTTTTCTATTAGAAAACCATATGTGCGTTATTGCGCTATTAATATCGTTAATTTTAATTTACTTTTTACATTATTAATTTTAAGGTTACGCAAAAGGTTCCAAGAGCTATATTTTTGAACCACTGGAATTTTATTCGTATACGAAAGTTTGAGTTTCGCACGTTTCCTTTTGCATGTTTCCTTTCGTTTGTTGTGCATGTGCGTGAGCGAGACTGCGCAGTGCGCACCCATTCATTAGCTTTTCGAATTCTTTTTCAATACGAATGGGTTTTCTAACGGTTCAAATATAGGGCTAGTTGCGGGAACACAAATAGTATTTGTTTGAATGGAACACTGCCAGAATTGAATTAGTAGGTAGGTAGGTACACTATAATTATTTGAGCCTAATTGAAAACCTACTGTAAACCTACTGAAAAATAGTTCCTATTATTCCGTCCACTAATCCCGATTTTGAATAGGGGTTTGTGTAGTTTCTGTCCTAAAAAAATTCTCGTATCCAAATAAACTTTTTATACTAATGGGGATTTGTGAACTTTTTGTCCACAAATCCCCATTTTTTGAAAATCGATAAATAATGGGGATTTGTGGACAAAAAGTTCACAAATCCCCATTAATGGGGATTATCAATGGGGATTAGTGGAATAACCCAAACCTATATAGCCTGGCTGCGGCAGCCAGTAAAACATATTATGTATGGGATAATCCCAGCTGAATTCTAGCTGCCGCAGCCAGCCTAGTGCGCGGAGGCCTTAAGTCTAAAACGAAGTTTAGAGCAAAGTAGATAAGGCCCCAGATGCGTGGCGAGCGTTGAGGGCTACGTGGCGTGACATGAGTAAAGAATTGGTACCTAAACATCCCGTAGGGTACGTTTCTTAAAAAAAATGTTACAGTTTTCATGGAAGTTTAATAAACCTTATATATTATAATAGTTATATCAAAGACGGCACACTGGTGTTACCAAAAACACTGAACTTAGATCCAGCGGTGTCGATCTCTGTCTTTGATTGTATCTCCTTCCGTAGGGAGAAAATCTGTTTTTCTACCTTTGATCGGGAGAATGGAGAATTTGAATGAATAATTGTACGAGGACGGAAACGATTCAGTGTTCCTGGATCTGTTGTATTACCTAAAAGAGATTAAAATTTGTTAGTCTCTAACTCGTACGTCTATGCTGGGATAACTCGTGGTCTTCCCTAGGTAAGGTAGAGAGTGGGTCCTTGTTAGGGTTCACAACGACCATTTCGCACGCCCGGATTATATGTAAGTGTACCTATGTAGAGTGCGCGCCAAAGACTGAACGCGAGCGACTGCGGTAGCGCGACTGACTAAAATTATGTAATTAACGATATTATGAGTATAGTGAACAGGGATTAGTGGATTAGTTGACCCTGCCTGTAGCCCGGGTCTAAAAGAAATATTATTGCTAACTACGGTATGCCAGTCGTAAAAAGCGACCAAAAGAAGTTTCTTGGAATATGCCCAAACGCCGCGGACGTTGTACCACTGCTGTCTTCCTTCTGCTAGATGAGCGTGCTATAAGGCCTTAGCCTCAGACTTGAAACAGAGTCGTTTCTCAATCTCAATTCTCTCATAAGGTGGTAGCTTCCGTGGTCGTGGTTGTGCTAACTTTGGTGGTTGTGGTATGTGCGTATGGACTGAGGAGCCATTTCAGATTTTACAGGGAAAACCACCCCGTAAATTAGTAGGTATGGAAATATTATTGTAGCCGGATTCCTGAAATGTGTGGTATAATGGTGTTCGGTAACGTCAAAAAGGTTGGCTAAGTCCTAACAAAAAGTATGAGATATCAAAAAGTGGGCAAATCTCTATAATTTGTAAGGAGTGGGCAAAATTTGTCCAAATTTCGAAAGGGGGCAAATGCCGAACCCACCGGTACAATATATCTCAAGTTTTATCGATTTGAAATTTTACAAATTTCAGGATTGCAGATACAAAAATATTAACGGGTTTCCCTGTCTATCTATACTAATACTAATATACTAATCTTAATCTATCTATCTATCTATTCTATTATTATTATTATTATTAATCTATACTAATATTATAAAGAGGTAACGTTGGTAACAAATATGTATGTATGTATGTATATATTGGGGGTAATCTCCGGAACCGCTGGACCGATTCCAAAAAATCTTTCACTAATAGAAAGCTACATTATCAGGGAGTAACATAGGCTATAATTTATCTTATAATATTATAAAGAGGTAACGTTGGTAACATATATGTATGTATGTATGTATGTATATTGGGGGTAATCTCCGGAACCACTGGACCGATTCCAAAAATTCTTTCACTAATAGAAAGCTACATTACATAGGCTATAATTTATTTAAAAAAAAATTAGGGATCCGTAAGAAAATTGCAATATTGTAACCAAAGGTAGAAAACTCAAAATAAAAAATAGCGTGCGCGGCAAAAACTGTTGATATTAGAACAAAATAATGTACTACAGGTTTGTAGTTCTTATAAATATCTACCAAAAAGTCCGCGATGTAACATATCCAACTATTATAGTTAATAAAATATGAAGTGGCTCCTCAGTTGTGGCTGTGTTTGTAATTATACCATTTGCTTCTTCGTCATGTGGCTGTTTTGTGTTAGTTTCTGGCTTTCGTGAAGCTTCGGCGTAGTTAATTTCGAATTCTTCATTTATGGGGTTGTAAGCATTAGATCCGAATATTGGTCTGAAACAGAAAATAATTATATATAATAATGGTTGTCCCTTTAATTTCCACCTAATGTTATTCCATTTATTGATTTCTTCTTTGCGTAGTTTTAGAATTTTAATGAATTGACTAACTGAATAAAAAAATGGGTCAAGTGCGAGTCCAACTTGTATAGACTCAAGAGACTATAAAATACATTCTATTAAAATCTAGCTAACCAAAACCACATACCGTTTATCGTCATATGATAAAGATAAAGATCTTCGATTTTGAGCGTTACCTTGCGCAAGAGCACTGAAACTGAAACGTTATACCTATAGCTGTTAAAAGGAGTATATACGCCAACGACCTTGAAACTGAAAATCCCTGTCGGGCTCATCGAAAATTGTTGATTATTTCATGACGGAATGTCGTAGAACTTTTTTTTGTGCCCAGATTGTAGGTGACATTGTTTCCTACATTTTGGTGTAGTTTTAAGACAAGAACCTCCTATTGATGCAAAGCCTATCCAAATTTTAGACAAAAAATGTCTGATTTGGCTAAAATGTCGATAGGCTTCAATACGTTTAGACATATTTGTATGGAAACTGCACTAAAATATCGGAAACAATGTCGCCTACGATATGTACACAAAAAAAAGTTCTACGACATTCCGTCATGAAATAATCAACAATTTTCGATGCGCCCGACATGGATTTTCAGTTTTTCAGAATAAGGCCCTTAATAAATAACTACAATCACAAAAAAAGGTAATATTAAAAAGTAAAAAGTAAAATAATATAATTATCTCTTTTGCCTTTTGTAAGGCAAATAACATTTTCTATTATATTACAATATAAAAGTAGGATGTCGTTACAGTCACATTAATAAATCTAATAAAAACAAATTTTAGAACATAATCTGGCGACTATTTGGTTTCTAATGGAGGTAGACGAAAATACATTTAAAATTATTAGAAAAAACTTACAACAGTGTTGTTTGTAAAAAGTTAAACCAAGTAAATAGTAAGTACATTTTTTAAACAATATATTTTGATTGTATTTTAATATAAATTTATTGTTATAGCCATATCGAACTTATATAGGTAAATAAAAAATATTGGTAATAATAATAACTTTTATAAGGCAAGTAGGTAGGTACTTATTTCAGGTAGCACAGATTTCAGACGCAATAAACAGAGTTCTACTGGAAAGAAGTTGAACTTTTTTTATTTAATCAGGTTTCAGGTAGGTAGTGTCACCTTGGACACTAGGTAGCTCGTCTTACAAGAACTTGGCTCTGGCTTAGGGTGATGATCTGTGCGTAACTAATTCCCAAAGGTCCCTCGAAGTGCTGAAGGGTATAATCGACCCTTTCTTGAAAAGATATTTGGTTGAACGGTTAGGACTCTAAATCATAAACTGGAGTACTTAGGAGTGAAGAGTTGATGATTGTACCATGCCTTGGTGCCTCCATGTCTTCGGTCGTGGAGAACCACGACCGAAGGCATAGAGGCGAGGACGTGAAGAAACCGACATGTCTTAGGACTAATCCTAGGACATGTCGGTTCCTCCACGATGTATTCCTTCACCGTAGGAGCGATGTTAAAAGCCCCCGTGAACAAAAGTAATTTTCAACATTTTAAAAATACATTCATAATCTCTGGAATTTCCATCGGATCTCAGGCTATTCTCAGGACTTTCGCTGTTGCCTACATGGTAACGCTATATCGACATTTTTGGTTCAGGTTTACTTACATAAGTAGGAACTTTAAAATACTTTAACCTTTAAAATAAACTTGGGAAATGAAATAGAGAACTCGTTCATAGATTTACAAATAGAAGGTCACATTAATATACTTTTAACTTCATAAGTGGAGGCTACCTATTTTTGGAACCTGTTTATTATTAACCAAAAATTAAATTTCATATCCGGGTTGAATTTTAGCCAAATAAACGAGTAAGTAGGTAAATTCATAGATAAGAATGTCTAGATCTGCATATTACGAAAGACTTTGCCCGCGGCCACGATATTATAAGAGAAAACCTTACTGTTTTTAGGGTTTCAAATGGTTTACCTCACAACAGGGCCAGGGCTCTGTTCCAAATCTATGGAAAACCGCGTGAAAAATGTTTAGGTAATTTTAATTATCATAGTATCACAAACGTACTGAGAAACTACAATGATATAGTATAGTATGTGAGTTTAAATATTAGGTATCTATAGATCTCAACATTCAATTTTTGTGTGGCCCATTATTGAGCAGAGTATAGTTAAGTTACAAATGTATTGTACATTATATTACAATAAGGCCTGGCTGGTAACTGTATAGACATTTTGAATGCTTTCCCTTCTTTTTTAGAGTCATTTTCCAATCACTAAATCGTCCCCACACTCGCTTGCTTAAGTTATATCATTTAGACAGGCTAGATTGGTATTTAACTCACAAAATATTTAAGCATTTATAGAGCGCGAAGAGAGTAGGTAAACGTATGCCGCACAGCATATAAATCAGTGCTCCTCGGCCAAAGTACATTATTAGAACTAGGTATACTTTCCCACCAATTTTTTTTTCTTTGTTTAGGTATTAAGTACCTACGAAGCATTTAATTTTATAATTGAAATTACCTACTGTCGCAGTGATCAACAAATTAATTAAAAGTTATGATACCAATTACTCGCACTCGCAAGTCCCGTAGTAGTCTAAGAGCCCGTGAAGATCGACCTTCACCCATCTGATAACCAGATGAGACATATTTTTTATCAAATATTATACATTAACGAACATGCCTATGATAGCTTGCCTATCGAAAAGTGTTCATGGCTATTTTTAATTAAATTAATTTTAATCAATTTTTTTTCATCACCTTCACTCTTTTGATAACCGAATGAATTGTACCTCAACTGATAGTTTTTAACATACAGAATATGCCTAGATAGGCTTGCCTACTAATTTCTGTTCATGGCTACCTGGCAAGCAGGTGTGAACGGGTAAGTCAATATAGGTAACTACACCGATCTGATAACCCATTCAAATTTATATCATAAGAAAGATAATTTAATTACAAAAGCAATCGTATAAGCTTGCCTGCAAAAAACCGTTCATGGAATACCATTGCCAAGCTATAAACTTTCTCTCTCGCACCTATTAAATGACTCCAATTCTAAAACTTTATAGCTTGGCAATGGTTATTCCATGAACGGTTTTTTGCAGGCAAGCTTATACGATTTTGTAATTAAATTATCTTTCTTATGATATAAATTTGAATTGGTTATCATATCGGCGTAGTTACCTATAGGTATTGACTTACATGTTCACACCTGCTTGCCAGGTAGCCATGAACAGAAATTAGTAGGCAAGCCTATCTAGGCATATTCTGTATGTTAAAAACTATCAGTTGAGATACAATTCATTCGGTTATCAAAAGAGTGAAGGTGATGAAAAAAAATTGATTAAAATTAATTTAATTAAAAATAGCCATGAACACTTTTCGATAGGCAAGCTATCATAGGCATGTTCGTTAATGTATAATATTTGATAAAAATTATGTCTCATCTGGTTATCAGATGGGTGAAGGTCGATCTTCACGGGCTCCTCTACTATAGTACCTACCTAAGGTAATAGTTTTCAGACTTTTCAGTTAGTTAGTTAGTAATGGTTTATCGGTCGTCTTGTATTTCTTACTACCTTTACGTTTCTATTTCGTCCCACAAAAGAGAACGAACTATAATTGTTTGACGTCTAAGGATTTCGACGATAGTGGTCCGATTCTAAATCTCTTATATATAAAATTTCCATGTCACAATCTATAATTGATTTATTCATAACAACGTTTGCCGGGTCAGCTAGTCTTCTTCTATCTTCTATCTAATATATAAAATTTCCATGTCACAATGTTAGTTACCGTACTTCTCCGAAACGGCTTTACCGATTTTTACCAAATGTTATATGCGTATTCAGTAGGTCTGAGAATCGGCTACTATCTATAATTTATAAGGCAAAACAACGTTTGCCGGGTCAGCTAGTATAACATAATAATGAATAGTAAAAAAAAATTTTTTCCCTAAAATAATGTTTTTCAAGTCGCGTGTGAACAGATAGGTCTTACCTTCTAGGCCAAGGTTCACCTTCCTGTTTATCTACTCTGTGTTTATATATAAACCATGTGACAGGAGTAAAACGTTCACCTATTTCTTAAAGGACCTGTTATTTACCAAGGGTTGAAATGTTAGTTTTTTTTTAAGACTACCTAGGTATAGTTTTTGCAGAAAGCACTTTGAAAGGTGATTGCCTGTCGGTGTAGGCCAAGCGGTCGGTGGAGTGAGTGAGTGCGCACGCGCCGCATAACTGGAGAGCGAGCGGAGTGCATTAAGCAAACGAGCTCAGAACCGCAACAACCGTGCACTCAGACTGTTGTGGACACTCGCACATCCACGAACAAAACGAAGGACATCGAGAGCCATGAAGATTTTACCCCTGTAAGTACTAATAAATTATTAAATAGAATACCTAATATCAATACCCTTTAAAACGATTCGAATTAAAAATCAAGGGGATGATACGACGGATAAATTTATAAGGACTTTGATAAAAATACAGATACATACTAACTTATTATATTATTATTTTAATCCTAAAAACGACATGTCATTGTACTCTCTTTGATTAGTAAACAGATTTCCTAGTAGATTTATTTTGCTGTGCGAGCGTTTGCGATGTCTCTTGCCACTGTGTTTTTGGCATAATTTGCAGGTCACAGTGTGTTAGATAATCCTCTTTATTTTTATGTAGGTAAATAGGACCTATCCTATTTTTTAGGTGGTCGGTTCAAACTCAATTTAAGTTTAAATTGTAGTAATTTGTAGTTAATTTCAAAGATACTGTTTCACATAGCCATTACACAGACAGTAGGGGCCCGTCGCGTTTTCTTCAAAGTTAGTCCGCTCCTGCTTCGTTCAAAGAAAATAATGTTATACACAGCGCAATCTAGGCTTGTGCTATTGATACTATAGACAACGGATATACTACATGTTAGGGTATACCTTTTTATGTAGCCTTGTCCTCGGTGGAAACCGAACCCGCAACCTTCTGCGTTGCACTCGAGGTTTCGCCCTACGCGCCACAGAGGTCATCATTTATTAAAAGGAGTATACAAATGCAATGGTGACCATCTTTTTTTAATAATTTGGGTTTTAAACTAGTTTTAAAAATTCCCTATCCCTTCGAAACTGATTTGTTACTCGCAGTTTCATACTTTATCCTCAGGTACCTATAGCGACGTAACCAGTACGCGATCTAACTAACGATATAATTTTCAAATTAATAGTGAGCGTAGCAAACCGGTTGAGGTTGGTCCCATGTCGAAAGTCAGACCCGCGACCTACGATTGGGCAATGAAATGTAGGATGTATAGAATAAGTTATATTACAGTACTTATCCAGACTAATATACGAGTGTAAATGCGACCTAGTTTGTCAGCGAGATAGTTATGGGCTTCAAAGTTTTGCTAAGTTAATATTATCGTAGATAAATTATGCCGTATGGCACCGTTCAGCCACCGAGTATCTAATCCGGTGGTTCAGCTGACGCCAAGAAGGTCGATGTAGAGCTACGGCTGCCCTAAATCGTGCTGTAATGTGGATGCAAAGATATATGGTGATGCTTATCATGCTGTATCTATTGGTACAGCTGTATATATAGCTCCACCTGGTGTTCGTCGTGACGTGGCATGTGCGTTTGCTACGGAGAATCGAAAATAGGAAACAATAGTTTATCGGTCCACAAAGACTCTGGATTACCTGCAAAGGCCATAGAAAAATCTTTTGATTACCAGTAATTCTACCGAACCCGGCTTTGTCGGAATTCCTGCCTCCAGGGAATGACTTGAAGTCACCAACCTTCGAAATCAGGTTGGTGCCGAATTTCGGGTCAAAACTTTGTAATGTTCACGCAGAAGAGATAATTATTTCGAATAATTAATCTATGGTGGCTACGAGTAGTTACTGAACTATAAGGTCTTTTGGTACAGTCTCTAATTTTGGCGGATGTCTTATTATGTAATCTATTATTACTATTATAAAGCGGAAGAGTTTGTTTGTTTGTTTTTTTGTTTGTTTGAACGCGCTAATCTCAGGAACCACTGGTCCGATTTGAAAAATTCTTTCGGGGTTGGATAGTCCATTTATTGAGAAAGGCTATAGGCTATATACTTTTGATCCCGATATTCCCACGGGATCGGGACTTATGCGGGTGAAACCGCGGGGAGCTGCTAGTCTCTTATAAATATCTTAAAATATTTTGAATAGAAGACCTTTAGAAGACCCTGCCCAAGAAACTGCTGGAATTTGCATATATCATAAGAGGGCCTTGGAAATATTTTGCATTGTTAGAATATCTTTTTCTGGCACTGTATTTTTGGTTTTTTGGATACTTAAGAGGTAGTTACGAATTTAATCTCGGAAAAGAGACAACCTTCGAGCGATACGTGTAGATTTTTTTATGTAGATATTAATTTAGCCGGTAACCTATATATCAACTCACTAATCATGACTGTTCTAATAATGATTGTTAAAATAATAATCTACTTGCAATGCTAGGCGGAAAACAGGTACATACCTAATAACTAGTAAAACGGACTAAGAATTATTAAATTTCTACATTTTGCAATAAGTACGTAGGTAAGTACTTAGCATTCCTTAGTTACCTACTACTACGGTTGCTGCCAGTTACCGGCCTCAATTATTAATTATAAATTTATCATGTAGCCAACAAGGTAGTCAAAATAGTAAGCCGATTTCTAAGTAAAGAATATTTTGTAAAATATATTGGTAATAAAAAATAAAAGTTATACTAAACTATCTGTGCCCTGCAGCTTTACCTGCGAAAGCTTGGATCCCGTTGGAATATCGGAATAAAAAGTAGCATATATGTGCTAATCCTGAACCATGGCAGTCAACGTTCCAAAGTCCGCGGTCGGTTCATTACCTAGTTTCTGCGTGAAAAAGTAACAAACAATTCACATACACGTTCGCGTAAATTATGTTATAGTAGGAAGTAGGATAGGTAGCATAAAAAAAAGAGTTATCAAGCGGATTAAATTTACTTTCTTGAAAAAATAATCTCCATTTTAGGCTAAGAGTTAATGACCTCGTTAGTAATAAACAGTGGAGTTCATAACGGTATTATCATTCTAATTAGGACATTAAGGCATCAGGAGTTTGTACATTTTGTCTCTGAGAATATCCATCTTGACCATTCACAAAACTTTTGAAAGGTCTGACGACTAAACAGATCATGATAAATAACGGATCACTTTTCGCCCTTTGGGATAACATTGGACGTATTTCTTCTTTAACTTAAGGATCTATGACCAAAATAATTCCAAAATGTATGGAAACGTTACCCTACTAACGAGTATCGGAACAGGCTTCATTGGGTAGCTCCCACTTGGCTCCCACCCTCTTCCAGGTGATGCCAGTATGCGGGCCGTAGGTATTTATTTTGAATGTATTGTGATGTTTTTTATTCCTTAATTTAATAAAAAATGTTTTTTTTGGGATGTATTAACTAGTGTTATAGTCGGCAGAAGAAAACGGGCACTGTATAAATACTAACCCAGTATACAACCCGATTGCATTTGGTTGCCGAAGTGTAGATCTCACGACACAAGCCAAAGAAGATACCTACTAGTATACCTACTAAAGCTTACTCAATAACCAGGCATTACCGAGAGCATGCAGACATTTAGTAATAAAACATAGTTGCACAATGCACAACCAACCGATTGACATTTACCTATAAAATGTAAAGAACCTTTGACCATATCGTAGCTCAGCTGAGATAATACCACTGTGCTGTTGAATATACACGTGTACAATTAACTGTCTTCGATCATAATTTCGCAGCTATTCAAAACATTATAACCTAACTGAACACACCGTTAAACTCGCGTTTGTCGCGAAAAGCAGGATAAGTTTGTCCGTAAAGTTTATGACATCGCAGGCCATATATAGTTCTGTATGTAGGCTCCCCGATCCCCAAATTTGATCCCGATCATTCAGTGGGGTCGGGAGCTTAGTCGGCAGAAACAACTTATGTTCTTTTATATTTCATTAAGACTGGTTGTTTCTTTGCTACATTTCCTCTCCACATTTATCTTCAATGAAACTGTCGGTTTATAAGCTTGAACGAGTTTTTTAACTTGCCATTTCGTTAGGCACGGAGATTTATGTATTGATTATACTTATTAACTGTTTGTAGCTATACGTTTGTTTCCTAACCAAATATAAATAAAATATACTAGCTTAGATAATTGCACGTCGTTACATAAGCTTAGATTTGTAAAGCCTTGTAGAGCCTTGTAAAGTACGATGGGGCGATCTGTTCACAAATTGTCATAGTTGCTATTTTCACAACAATCACGTTACACAATCTTTAGCTAGACTGAATTGTGAGAAGATTCATAGGTATGCGAAAGCTTCTCATGGATTACCCAACTAATCAAAGTTAGAATCGTCGCAGACCACAAACTGTTGTGATCGACGGTCTATCGGCCTACTAAATGTGTCAAGCCATTTAAACCAACAGAAAGTTGATTGTCTAAGAGAGCTATGTTGTTTTATACGAGAGTCGCGTGGTGAAACCGGTCTAATAGTTTCGTATATTATATGAAATATTATCTTTAATCTTGAAATTGTTTCTTTTCGGATCGTGCAGATTGTACGATAACGAGAATTGCAAAATTACGTGCCTGAATGAGTTATAAAATAACCTTAAGGTATTTGCCCCTCACATCGTTGCTTGTTAGCTGTATACTAATATAAACCTTAGACTCTGTTACATGTAGGTACTATTTATAGGTATGTAGACTTTTGAGGTAAAATATTTTAAATCTGTTTTGGTTATGTCGAAACAGTGGAGTACCTTTCCTATCCAAAATAATGACAGTGCTAACAGGTGGTTGCAGTCGAAACGTCATCGTCGTTACCGAGTAGGAGGTCCTTCCAGCAACCTCAGTGCATGCATCGCGAGGTCAACCTACTTTTTGTCACTTCTGGTTCTGTCCGCCCGACTGACCTTGGTGCGGTTTTTGAGGTTACAATTACACATGCTTACCGATCGCATGCATACTACCGCATTTATTAACATACCTATCCAACGTATTCTACCTACAGTATTCATAGAAAGTCAACTTTTTCCAACGTGACTTAAATTGCAATTTTCGTTTAGTACCCAAGAGACGTACGCATCGATTGTAACCAGAATTCACAGTTCAAAACTCCTTTCACAATAGATTTCACAAATGCAACAATATGGCTAGGTACGAGTAGGTATATTCAATAACATATCTCGGCTCTATTTCTTAGACAATAGGTGTAGATAATTACTAACGAAGCAACCACACGTCGCGTCGTGGGATCGTGATCGGGCATAGTGTGTCGATGATGAATTGATAATTCCAATGATGCGTTCAAATCTTCTGAGTTACATAAATCAGAGAAAGCAAAGGTTGTGTTGGTGGCGAGCGACGCGTTCGGTGCGGCGCGGTAGGGTTGCCAGGTGTCCGGCTTTTTACAGTCGTGTCAGGCCAAATATATACAAGTCCGGCCTGTCCGGCTTTTGTTAGGCTTTTGGTCAACCCCGTCAGAGTCACGCGGACACGCATAAAGCTTCTACAAACAGGCGAATTCACTCGCGCTTTCAAAAAATCATCTTTAATAAATTATTTTTGAAAGCTAATATTTTTTCATTCATTTCATCTTGTTGCAATATTTTCATCAACCTGCACACGTAATACATGAAAGTACACATTTTTTTTATAAGCAAAAAGGCCTCAACGTGGCTGGCGTTGCGTGCGGAGTATTTGCCACAGACAGATGAAAAACCAATGTGTCAGGCTTTTGGGGCAAAATGTCCGGCTAAATATGAATCTGTGTCAGGCTTTTTAATTTTTGGGCCTGGCAACCCTAGGCGCGGGCGGCGTAATGTCGGAAGCGGATACGGAACTGACCGCTCTGTCCATCTGACCCGACCCTGTAGACACTTGTTATTCAACTATCTATACCACAAGAGGTTGATCTTTTGTCTGCTAGGCGACTAGCATCAAGAACCCCTAAAATTAGTAGAGCAAACACGTGTCACACAGTTCCAATTAAATTAAGAGGATAGTCTCCATTCTCTTTTTCTATACAAACGTAGTTTAAATTTTCCTCCCTGGATAAAGACATTAAAACAAATATGTTAATGCCATAAAACCTATATCTGTCATCATGACAATGCATCTACCTTTCTATTTTTTTTTATTTTCTAATTAAAATAATAAAATGAAAAAAATAAAAAGGTAGATGCATAGATATAAGTTTTATGGCATAAACATATTTGCTCTAATGTCTTTATCCAGGAAGGAAAATTTAAACTACGTTTGTATGGAGAAAGAGAATGAAGACTATCCTCTTAAGACCTACTTCGAAACATTGCATTGGTTTGTTTGAAGAAATACATAGAAGAGATAACCTACTTACTCGTATTTACCGTAATATTTCGCAAGTTTCAAATATTTCGTTTTAAATCCTTACACTTAACGAAGCGTGAAATGGTACGTAAATTATATAGAAAACTTGCTAATACCGAATGTTAGGTAAATGATAAATCTACCAAATCCAGTACCAGCGCGAGCGCGAGCGTGTTCCCAGTCTTGCGACAATTTTATGAAAATTCCTTGATTAACGTGATATATTATATTAAGTAGGTATATTGAAATGCTAATTATGGTGTACACACACATTATAGAGTGTTTTTTACAAGTACCAACGATAGATGAGCTTTTGACCGTTACCTTACACGATGGTAGTGATCATATGCTCTAAGATGTAGCTCGCTCATCTAGAAGAAGCACGGCAGTAGAACAAGATCCGATCCGTCTTCCTTAGTGGCTGCACCGGTCTACGTATCGGAACACGAAAGATTATTATTAGAAATAACTACATATAAAATATAAATTCTTACGAATAGTTTTAAAATGAATATCTACTGATTTTGTGTCAGAGTAGGTAGCTATATTAACATGCTAAAAGTGGGACAAATTACATTAGATTAGTGCCGGATAGTGATCGGTGTTTCTTGGTCGACATCTGCGCACGGCACGCGCAGGCGCGAGGCGGCGCGCTCGCAATGCAAGGGCGACAAAAAGTTGTGCGCTCAATTATGTCACTTGCAAATGTGAGCTTGTTTTAAATTCCTATTGGCTAGGTAACCTAAGTACCTAGTACCTACCTTATCGGTTTATAGCTTATCGAGTACGGGTAAAGATGTAAAAAAATTTGACTGTTAGAAAGAACACCCAATTATTTCAAAAAACCAATCACTTGATTCTCTATTTGATAAACGTTGCGTGTTGATTGGTCATTGGATACGACATTACTTCTGCGAAATGTGTGTAACTATATTAAACATTCATTATTTTAACCTAGCCTAGAGCTAAGGCCGTCTTAGGTAGCTAGGTACTTAAAACAAAATAATATAAACCAACTTACAGCCCAATACTGAAACGCCAGTTAAAATTTGAGAAGTAGGTACCTACTTAAATGATTGAGCAGCTTCTAAACTTCAAATTAGTAAGTAATGGGATTTTTTAGTTAGAGAGCTGCTTTTTTGTTTAAATACAAGTCAAATTTTGAGCAGCGTTTCTGTATTCGGCCGTTAGGTAACTAAAGAAAAATTTGGCAATTTTAATGAATTCTAAAATTTGATTATTATTAAAATTTGACCCAAAGAAAATATTCAGGTGTTTTCTCTTTTTTCAAATAAATATTTGTTGTCTTTGAATCAGTACGGTAGATTAACCCGGAACCCGTTGGTTGTATTTAAATATGAGCCCTACCTAGAAAGTTACGAGATAGGTATTTATCTAGTTTTAGTTTACCCACAATCAAAACTGTGTCTTTGACATTTACTAATAGATTTACCTATATCCATTGAATTAAGCTAGCTAGCAAAGATTTAATCTTTGGATCTTTTCTTTAAATTACAGAGATTCATTAGAAATATGTTTAAGGAAAAATGCATCCACAGAAATTGCAGCGATGCGATGACCTGATTCTATATCGTACACAATCCAAGTCAAGAACAGGTTAAAACTCCTAGGTTAAAATAAGAAAAAATAGGTAGAATCTAATAATTAAATTCCAAAGAAGATGTGTCATATTTTCTTAAATATACGGCAAAGTATTACAACCATTATTGCTTTGTTATGTGGATGAATCTGTAGAAGCGCTAGGGTTTTTGCAGTGCCAATATGATTAAATAACAACGTAACTTATTTGTACGATAAAATCCATTAACATTCTTTGCCAAAGGTCACAAATTGATGTAATAAAGTACCTACCTACTTACGTTAAGTAACCTAGGTACCTATGTAATTATATTTTGTCATTAGTTGCACAAATTATTAACACTTAAATTAATGTAAAAAAATATCTACCTACACTACAAAGCAGAAAACATAAAAGTCGTGTAAAACTTGTCAATTAATATAGGTAACTACTTCGTTCAATGTCAAAATTTTACCAGATTTTATGTAGTTATTAACGACACCCGCGTAACTTCGGATCCCACGGGATTATCGGGATTAAAAATAGCATATGAAGCCAGATCATCAGCTATCTAAGCTTAACAAAAGTTAAATCGAATCGAATTAATTCTAGGTGCGTTGTACTATTTCGACAGGAATACGTTTAAGTCTTATTTCTTTACTTTGTTTCAGTATCGTCGTGATAGCGTGTGTAGCGTGGCAATGCGCAGCTCAGGATGACGAGCCGAGGCCGGTGCTGACGCGAGGTCTGCTCAAACGGGGACCGCAGCAACGGGGGAAACTTACTACCACTACCACCACACAAGCACCACAGGTAAACTTTGAAAGCTATTCACGGCTAGGCACACATATATAGTAAGTAACACACAGCTAATACAAAATGGGTAGAGTCTCAAATTAAACTTATTTTTTTGGTTTTTATGGAGGCGTGGTGTTTATTACTCTTAGTTTTTAGCATTGTAGCAACGTTTCGAGACCTTTACAGGTACCTTCTTCAGGATTGACTAGCGACGAATTGCATTGACGATCCAATCCTGAAGATGATACCTGTAAAATGAGTCAAACATCGCGAAAACAGAAGAAAAATCTGGTTAGAGTCTGTCAGGCTCGCACATGTCAATGCAGAAACCTATCTTCTACTTTTCATAAGCTTTTTGGGGCGTAGTGAAAAGACTCGGAAATCGGTACTGTGTAATTGGCTAATTTGTAACTCAAAATCCGGCTTAAAAGTAGGTAAAAAACAAATCTATGATATAGGTACCTAATAATATCGAAATACGTGAACGCCTCATTTCTTTCTAAATAGCCTACTATTAAAAGCTTCGTTTTCAAAAAAGCAGTCACTGTGATAGAAAGAATTTCTTTTATTATAATTTTTTTTATTCTGAGTTTTTAAAAAAGTATCTGAAATCGTTAGAAACCTATAGTTATCTAAAATCTTTCCCATGCAGTTAATCAAAGTATATTTTCTATTTAATAGGAGTGTTTTGTTTGTAAATGTAGATACGTACCCAAAACTTCTTTACTCTCAATTTTAATTGACTAAGCTATTGACTAAAGTTAGTATTCTTTGGATACAAAAGTCTTCGCAATATAAAAAAAACTGCTATTCAATTAAGATATACAATTTTATGCCTAGCGATTAAAAGCAGGTATTTCTGCAATAAAATAACGCATATTAATCATCGTTTCTGTACGCGATTTTACTTTTTACATAATCTTACATCATTATGAATTCTTCAATACCTACGTTCCGACAATGTCCTACTTAGGCAGAAGTGATGTTACTTTTTAGAATTTTTATTTGTAGGTTCCGTGTTACATGTTTGATTGGACTCATATTTAATTGGCGCGTCCGAAAGTTTGTTTATATATTTGTTTGTTTCCTCTTCACGGTCAAACGGCTCGACCGATTTAGAAGAAAATTTGCATAGTTTTAGTGATGGACATAGCATTCTTTTGATTCTAATAACCCCGCCGGATCGGGACTTAGGTACGCAGGTGAGACCGGGTGCAGCTAGACACAGTTTTGTGTCAGTGCAGTCACTAAAAAAACTATACTCTATTTCAGAAACTTAGATCAAAGATGTAAACAAAAATCGCATACATTTATTTGAAAGAAACAGCTTTTTATTTACTTTTTCCTTTAAAATTGACAGTTCTTTGTTTACATCTTTGATCTAAGTTTCTGAAATAGAGTGGCTGCCTATAGGTCTGTATTTGTTTTATCGTTTGACAAATCATTTTGCTTATTACCTACTTTTCGCAGGAAGCGGTTAGGTAGGTTGGTCCCATTTTGCCATAAATCATTATGTATTTTACAACGTAGAAACTTTAATATACCTATAAAACAATGAATGTAACAGTGACATCACCTTAATTGATCCAGTGTCGCAAAGATCAGACATGCGAAGCCAAAACTGGTTCAAGGCAAAACTCGTGACCTATGGCCCGGTCACTGTTGATGTAAACAACGAATAGCCTTTTGACATCTTGAGTATTGGTTCACTGCAAAACGATTATGCATCAACACTACAGCTCGTGACCGAGAGATATCTGAAACGAATTATATATTACGACTTCTGTTAAACAAATGGTTTAGTGAGAATCTTTCGCATGTAACTATCATGTTTTCATCCAAAGTAATATAAAATTAGGTAAGTAGGTATGTCACATAATGTTACCCCGCGATTATACCCGCGTGAGTTCCGATCCCGTGGGAATATCGGGAGTAAAAGTAGCCTAAGTGATGAATGAAGTCTATGAAACAGATCTCCAGCTAACTGCATTACTAGGTTTCATCGCAATCGGTTCAGTAGTTTTTCGTGATTTAAACATTCAATCAAACATACAACAGTGGGATACCATTACGTGACTTTTATGAGCGATCGTTTTTTAATATAATTTAATATAAATTTCCAATTTACTAATAAAAATCGGTATAAAATAATATTCTGATTATACTTTTAAAATCCAGGTGACTATGCCAGTCACCTTCGCAGCGACCTTTGCTAAAATGCCTATTCCTTTCGTTTGCGGAATTTCTACCTGCATTTCGGTAGACATGAGATCATGGACCCAATTTAAAATAAGGTTGTTCGACCCGGAACATTTCACTTTTTATTCATTTAAATTGTATTTCGGCCACATACCATACTCTAGTTAATGAATTGTTATTGACCAGGTCAATCGTGGCTACCAATGCCGGAAGAACTTTGAATAATAACGACATGTCCCCTTAGAGCAAACAATCAGTAAAATACCGTCAGACTCAGAAAAGGTTGTGAAGTAAAGTATACATCTATCGTACATGAGTTGTGGTTGAAGGACACGAAGAATATGGGTATAGAGACAATCGCACTGCAGCGATACCCATACCATATAACTCGAATTAGTAGTAATAATATTAATAAACCTCTAACAGGATACCTACAGGTTATAGATAGACATATAGAGGAAATATGTTTATGCCATAAAACCTAAACTGCATGACCATCTCTATGTTTTGGTTTCAATTTCTAATGAAAATAAAAATAAAATTCAGAAAAATTAGAATATGATAAAAATCATGGCTGATATAGGACTTACGGCATAAATATATTTTCTCTAATGTCTTCTAATCCAGGGAGGAAACAGTCGAGTAAGTTTTTAAGTTTGTATGGAGAAAAGAGAAGTTATCGTTTAGTACTCGGATTAGTACTTAGTAGGTAACAATATTATTAAACCTTTAAGAAAATGAGAACACGAGTGCAACTAACTTAATATTCAGCACGTAATACTAGTCAGTGTCATTGAAAACTAGTTGCTTGACATTTTTTACAAGAATCGATGTAAATTATTATTGACACCGGTTTTAATTAACGGCCGGTATGTTGGAAACTGATCGTAAAACACTTTCTTACGCCTAGAGTGGTTTCAAAGCGGTTTGTTACGTACGCTTACGTGCTTATACAGACCTTACCCTACCACTGATTGCCAATTTAGCTAATTCTTTCGTTTGTCTTTGGACGCATAAATGTTTGATTTGATTCAATAAAGCAAAACACAAGCCTAAAGAGGTAAGAAGGGCGTGCGCGCGTGTTCCATATTTCCATTTTTCCATATAAATTACCCTGTTTATTGAATATGAATTCTTGTTCCACTGACTGCTTATCCTTGCTAAGTGATCCAGACTCATTCTTTTTAATTTGCGTCTAAGTACAGACTTTCGTCCTCTCTTCCTGTACTATGAGTAGAATTATTGCCACTTTTTTCGGTCAATGAGGACAGTAAAATAATAATTTATTAAAAAAACACTCTGCAGGCAACAATCAGGAGGAAAACAGGGAAATACTTTTCACTTCATAGAGAGGCGAGCGACCGTCCTTGTGCTATTTCAATCTAACTTATATTAATCTTTTCGAAGCATTACAGGCTTTTAGAAAAAAACTTTTTAATCTTCCACGTTATGTACTTATATTTAGATTTTCCTGGGTCTTATTCGCGTATTGTCATTTTAAAATTCTCTTACCTCGATATTTCGACTATAGTACAATAGTCTGCGTGGGTTCGCGTGGTCTCATGGGAATCAAAACTATTGTAAATAATCGAAACATCGAGGTAAGAGAATTTATGCCTTATATAAATATAGGATTTAGCGCCCTCTTATAAACGATGACTAAGTTTATGTAACGTTTGTCTTTTAATGTGACATGAAGTTTCAAAGTTAACAGACAAACGTTACACAAACTTAGTCATCGTTTATAAATCTTCCTCATTTTTAATAATACCTGGTAACAACTTTACAGGAAGACGTAGAGTATGAAGACGAAGCGGATTACCCGGCAGAGGAATCTCCAGATCCTTCAACAGAAGCGCCACCGTCGTCTACGGAGGGCAAGAAGCTAGTCGGAGGAGGAGTCCGACCTTTCAGGAGCAACACTGACCTGCTCGAGACTCTTAAAAGACGGAGGGCTCAGGCCGTCGAAGGTACAGTACACAAACTAGATAGGTAATAGTATATAATCAATTATTCATTTCCCCTTTTTAACCCACTGCCTAGGAAGCGTTATGCATTTTCAATTTATACTTTTTATACCCATACCCACTTTGTGCGCCTCGTAGCTTCACTGCCAGCCGCCCAGCTATTGAGTCCCCCACCACGGCAAGGTGGACGCACATCTACGTGCAATGGAGGGATACTACATGTTTTTACGAGGGAAATATTTTTTTTTATATTACCCTTTTTAGTGCATTCTTGACTGCCAATAAAAATCATCGAAATTGTTTTAATTGTAACCGTAACTTTAATCACTGAGGAGTATTCAGATGAAAAAGTGGTTTTAGGTGGTCCATCAATTTGTACCTAGTTCTTTATAATATTCTTTTGATGGAAATCCATACATTCATACATAGGTACATACATACAAACAATATACGGGTCGAATTAAGAACCTCCTCCTTTTTTGAAGTCGGTTAAAAAAGGTTCTATTGCGATACTACTATCTTCCAAAAACATACATCTCTCATTTTCAATTTTAGTATTAGCAGTATTAGTATAGATTGATGAATTATCGGTCGGTCCGACCGAAAATTTTCTTCAACAGTTTCAAACTAATTTTAAATTTCGAACGTCAGAAATTATCATTCGGGAGGCGGAGAAACGCAGTAGACCTTCTACGTATAGGTCCAATGGGGTGCCACGCGCAAAGCTGTTTGCAGAGGCGCTGGCATCGGATGATCTTTTTTTTTTCGATGATGGTCCTCCACCAATGGAAACGCCAAGTTTTTTTTTATTCTTTCGGTCTCAGACCGATATGGCCAATTTGGCGCCGAGAGTTGTAAAAAACACACGTTTGACAGTTCTTAATTTAAACCTAAGATTAATCGACTCGCGCCCTCTGCCGGGATAAAAAGTTAGTGTTCCTCCTAATAGGTATCTGATTCTTTTGGAATTTCCGTATAACCGGTTTTTTTTCTTTGTATTAAGCCTAAAGCCTCATCGGGGTCAGAAGCTATCTGCATACCAAATTTGGTTAAAATCGGATGAGCCGTTTCTGAGATTAGCGTAGTCAAAGCCACACACAAACACAACCATATCTTAGTATCTTCAAAAAACAGACAAACAGACAACCAGAAAAATAGGTTCTACTGCTTTAATAGATACCTATACCATTTATAAATTTTTTATATCTTCCAAAACAGACACCGCTGAGTTACGATTTTATTATATGTATAAGTATAGATAGAAAAAAAAGGATAAAGTTTGGATGTTTCAATTCATGTTTTTTGGAGGTAATCTCCTAAACTATTTTGATGAAACCTGATTTATGTTGTTGTAAATAGTCCAATCGCCCATTGGTCATTAGTTTATTTTTATAATGAAAAGAAAACAGTTGTATTTTTCTCTTCGTTATCTTTGCATCCGGTATATTTGAAAATGTTGCATAATAAAATAAATTACCTTACGATTTCAGCTAAGCTCCGTGGGCACTCTAGTTCCCCAGTAGAAGTAACACAACCACCACCGGAAGCCCCTGTAGAACCTGCCAAATCTAGCTTTAGTAAGTAACAATACATTTCTTTGAAACTTACATGATTTCCGTCCATCATTATTACTAGTAACACGGGTCTAGATCGCGTTGTAGATAATCATTGTTATTAATTTTATAACAAAGATAATCATTGTTATTAATTTTATAACAAAGATAATCATTGTTATTAAGAAACAGATCACATCGGCCGTGGTCGCGAGAAGACTTGAGTTTTGAGAGAATTATCTACAACGGGATTTGGACCTGTGTCTAATAATAACGATAAAATACTATTGTATTATTATTTTGTGTTAGAGATTGATTGGTAATATTGGTGTGCCTATAACTTTAGGCGATTTTATATGGAATTTAGAGATAAAATGTTTATCTCATGTTCAGTTATTCTAACTTTCTAAGTTTTATTTATAAGTAGGTATGTATTTAGGTACACAAGTACATAATGTATTTTTCTGTACTTCGTACTTACAAAAAACCTATTAATTAATACCTATATCTATTTCTTTTGCTCTATTTTTCTTTTCTTCGTTCTTACCTTATCCTGTACTCTTTTGCAATCAACATATTTACATTACAATAATATTATGTTGATCACACGATCATTCATATTTTCAAAATAAGTATTAAATTTCAAAATTGCAAAACATGTTGACATTTTTGTATTGTGTGCTACACCGAAAGTAAAATAAAATAAAACTGAGACAACAACAAAAAGAGTACGCACATCATTCAAAGTGCGTACAGTGAACGGTACTTTTATCATCTTTCGGTGTAAGACACTTTACCTGTTTCAGTCATATACATATACCAACAGCTTACTCACAATATCACGTTGTCATCCATCCCTCTCTTCTAGATAAGAAGAGATTCAACACCTCCCCAGTGAAAGAGGTAGCGAATGAAGAAGCTCCGGCAGCTAAACCGAACCGCGGAAGGTTCGGTAGGCGTAAGTAACCACCATATGCCATCAAAATAGGTATATTTCACGTCATTTGTTACCTTGAATGGTAGTTAGATGCTTCGCCTGAAAAAACCTTTCTTGGTATGAACTTACTTTTCGTATTATTTTTATGTCATATTTATGTATTTAAATGCTTGAAATCATGTGTGTGTTAAAGTTTACGGCTATTTAAAAATCATATTTAGACCAAATTTAGACATATACATCTATGGAAAAAGAATTTAAAAACACACTACATGCCACGCGCCAATTTGATTTCAGCATGTTATTAATTTCTTTGGCCTAGCTAGATAGGTCGAAGCAGACATCATAAAGTACATTTATGTCACCTCTCTCCGCCTCTCTTTGCTTACCTTAACTCATTTTTACTCTATTTGCCTTACCTTGGTAGAAAAGGTAAAAAATTATATTACCCAACTTTTCGAATTTAGACCTAACTTTACGCCTACGTGGCTCGCGTTAGTGTGGCATTATTTGCTTCGTGCTGTCTGAACGAGATACATTTTCAATATTATAATTATTTATTTACTTTCTATTATTTATATTATGTTTGCTTTATTTATCGTAGTGTACCTAACCCACCTATTTTAAATTACATATGTGTTTAAATGAATTAAATAAATCTATTAAAACTTGACAAAAAGAAAGGGAAAAAAAAATGAGGAAGGCACACACATTTGATGTGTGGAACTGGTAGGCCGATATTTGCCGTTACCGTTACATTTCGTTTGCACGTAAATGGGCAATGACAAATATAAATGTAATTTTAAGCCGATCCTCCATCGCTATCTAAACTAAGTTAGTTAATTTAGCTCTGCATAATCACGCTAGTATTTCATATATGCGCAAACTATGCGAGCTATGTTCACTTGCTGAAAACTAAATAAGCTAAAGTTGGCGGTGGAAGTTTGACTTTACAGTTAGGTAAAAGATAAATTTACTTCAGAGGAATAACAACGCCAACGACCTTGAAACTGAAAATCCCTGTCGGGCTCATCGAAAATTGTTGATTATTTCATGACGGAATGTCGTAGAACTTTTTTGTGTGCACAGATTGTAGGTGACATTGTTTCCTACATTTTGGTGTAGTTTTAAGACAAGAACCTCCTATTGGTGCAAAGCCTATCCAAATCCTGATTTGGCTAAAATGTCGATAGGCTTCAATACGTTTCGACATATTTGTAAGGAAACTGCACTAAAATATCGGAAACAATGTCGCCTACAATCTGTACACAAAAAAAAGCTCTACGACATTCCTCCATGAAATAATCAACAATTTTCGATGCGCCCGACATGGATTTTCAGTTTTTCAGTAAAGGGCCCTTAAAGTCAAAAACTTACATTCTCTTCCTAAATTACTTTTAAATGTATTTTATTTTTATAGAACCTTCAAACGCAAGAACCGTTTCTATTTTAGTGTATTTTGGAATGTGACCTTCCCTTCCTTTCAAAACGTTTACGCAAACTTATCTGCAACAGTAGTTAGTTTAACAATACACTATCTAATGCCTAACTAGTTTGATATGTAATGTTTCCTAGTTAGTTCTAACGATGATATTTGTTATTGGAATGCTTATGTATTTTTAAGAAACTTGTATTTTGAAATTAAACTCATTAATCGGTTTTCATCGCGTGGTGTTTCTGACCTTTAGCATTGTTTCAATGCTCAACGTTTCAAGACCTTTACAGGTCTCTTCTTTAGGATGGACCCGAAAACCGAAAAATGAGTTTAATCTTAATTCAAGATCGCGATAGTAGAACAAAAATCTAACTTGTATTTTTCTAACATAATTGCTCAGTTAAACCTTTTAAATACGATTCGTTTTATTAACGGGTAGTTCTTACGCATTAGAAGTTTCTACAAGACCAATAAAAACTGGTAACCATACTCGTTGCGAAAAACCAAACTTTAACAGTTACAGATAGTTTCATGTTTTTTTGCATATCGTTTCAGAACAGTTTTGAGAGCTTTTATTATTTATTTTAGAAAATACTATTTTTATCTCCTACTTTCCGTAAGTTACTAAAGCGAATCGTATTTTTAATAACAAAATCCCAGCATGAAGAGTAGAATTAACATACCAACCTATTTATCGAAATTTGAAAGAGTTTCGGGCAGGTTTTTTTATAATTTGTGATTTTATGGACCATGTCTTACATAGAGCAAAGAAGGCTTCACGAATCCACCCCGGACCGCAAGCCCCGTCCGTTATTCTTATTTAGCCTTATTAATCAACGTTGAATAAGGTCGGAGTATTTATAGATAGATAGATACCTATTACTATTAGCCGTAGTAACGTCATCACTTTCACTTTTATTGTGCGCAGCTGCAGTATTGATCCACCTAGACTACGTAGATACTTATTAGTGCTTATAGCCTTCCTGAAAGCTCTTCGTGTTTCATGATCGCCTGGTTGAATGGCAGCCCGGCGTTGCACATCGGCCCGGGCAACCTTTGGGCGTTTCCCTCATTTGCTTTATTGATTGAAGAAAATTCATAACTTTCATTTTCAATGTGCGCAGCTTGCAGTATTGATCCACCTAGACTACGTAGATACTTATTAGTGCTTATAGCCTTCCTGAAAGCTCTTCGTGTTTCATGATCGCCTGGTTGAATGGCAGCCCGGCGTTGCACATCGGCCCGGGCAACCTTTGGGCGTTTCCCTCATTTGCTTTATTGATTGAAGAAAATTCATCACTTTCATTTTTAATGTGCGCAGCTTGCAGTATTGATCCACCTAGACTACGTAGATACTTATTAGTGCTTATAGCCTTCCTGAAAGCTCTTCGTGTTTCATGATCGCCTGGTTGAATGGCAGCCCGGCGTTGCGCATCGGCCCGGGCAACCTTTGGGCGTTTCCCTCATTTGCTTTATTGATTGAAGAAAATTCATTATTTTCCTTTTCAATGTGCGCAGCTTGCAGTATTGATCCACCCAGACTACGTAGATATCTGTTAGTGCTTATAGCCTTCCTGAAAGCTCTTCGTGGTTCATGATCGCCTGGTTGAGGTGCAGCCCGGTGTTGCACATCGTAAGGGGTCTTTAGGTGTTTCCTTCGTTTTCTGCACTTTTGTATGTTGATTTTTTGTTTCTGTCTGTCAACTTTGAAAGTTCCTGTTGCGGAAAAAGACAAAGCATGTTCTTTAAGAACGACAAACTACTCCGACCTTACTCCACATTTATCAATAAGGCTAAGTATGTTTGATCTGCGCTTTATACTGATAAAGATATAATAATAGCCAGTACAAAGTCGCTGAAAACATTAGAATCTTTCGTCACATTACCTTCAAATCAGAATCATCTTATTTCTAGTCTGGAAGATCCTGAAATATTTAATTCACGGTTGGAATCGAACTCGCAATCTCTTCCATAGCGTTAGAATATATGGCCATCGAACTACTGAGCATAGAGAACATTATACATAATGAATGCTACTAAGATCTTTGACGTATGACTTTGAACTTATATAGTTTTTAACTTTTACTTCTTGACCTTTGCGTTGACATTTGACCCATAACCTGAAGGGCAATACAGCTTGACAGGCGAGAAAATCGAGGCATGCGTGTCTATATTCATTTTACCCTCGTCGGTAAAAAGAAAAACCTTATTTAACCAATTCTTAGCTTAGCAATTTCCGATTCCGTTGTTTTGTTTTTGTGTATTAATTACCCCATAAAGAACTAGATTTCCTCTAGAACTGGATAGCGTGTGAACAGAACACGCTCTGTGGACATAGACTTAGCTTTAGGCTTTTAAATATCAAACATCTTATTTTGCAGCTTCGACGCGATCAGTTCAACCTCAATCAGCTGAAGAACAGGACGTCATACCTCCCCCAGCACCGTCAAGAAACGCTAGAACTTTTAGAAGAGGAAACTGATAGAAAAGAACTGTTTAAATCTTTCATCCTTCAATCATTTAGCATAAGGGCGTACTGGCCGATCCGAATCTATGAAAAGGCAGATACAGGTTGCCAGCAAACATTTAGAAAAAAATGGCGGAAGCTCAGAAGTAGATTTTTCATAGAACTCGCACGTAAATGTACTGCGCTAACTTTCACGTCAGAATTTTTCAAGATGTTTGTCGGGACCTGTATTTGAATTCGTTCTGCCCAGTTCTGCCCCATCGCCTCTCTATACTTTTCTGCGATAGCGCCGCGTCCTTTTCACGAATCAGATACGGATAGGATGTTGCATGACATCCTATCCGTATCTGATTCGTGACTGCACAAAATATATATTTCGTGATTATGGCCTAATGTGATCAGTATGATTAGCCTTAAGCTAAGCAAATTTATTCCATTCCATCCTTAATACCTATAGTAGGTAGGTACATACGTTTTTAAATTTCAGACTATAGTCTGACATTTTTAGCTTTGTTTTTGACATTTTTTCTTCAGGAAGATGTGTCAAATCATAGTCTACAATTAAAAACTGAAGTATAATACGAAAATCCGACCGCTGAGCCTTATTTATCAGAGATACGGTATATTATCGAATTACAATGACATTGACATTTACTTAACTGGTTTTATCTTAATATCTTATCTTTGAATAACGTTCAGCGCTTGTTTTATAATATTAGCTGGATCCGTATAAAGAATTGTCTTGTGCTGACCAGATAACGGGCAGAAAGTACTTGCATACTTTTTGTTTGTAAATACATTTTTATAAAGCATTAATATATTTATCTATTTTTCACATTAATCTATTTTTCACACAAGGTATCTCCTGCCATCTACTATACCTACTATATAGTTTCATCGCAATCGTTCTTGTAGACTAGTTTTCATAGACGCGAACGAAGTTTTTATAGGTACTAGCAGTTTAAACTTGACATCGGTTAGACGTGATTTACTGTTAATCATCAATTCATCACTGCCAATTTCCTAGTTTAAGGTAAAACTTTAGGGCGTATCCTTTCAATGTTGTATCCAATCAAATGTTAACTAAGTAAACTTACTTAGCTCCGAATAATGTTTAAAAAAACTGGCGTGCTAATCTTAACTAACTTAGTTGTCGGACTTCTTCCGGACGAAAAATGGGGGAAATGTATGAAAACGAATATTTTAAGAGACGCCCTTAAATATTGACGATATAGGAACGAGTGTAGATAAAAAATAAATAAAACGTGCTTTTAAAGTTGAAATTTTGTTGAATTGTACAAAGAAATCGCGAATTCTTCGAGTATTTTTTTATATTAGGTACCTAAGTAATTTCCTTTTAAGTTTAAAAAAAAATAACGTAAGAGAAGACATTTGAGATAATTATAATAATATAATATATTTGACTTTGCTTTTATATAATTTGTATGTCACGTTACATTCATTCCTATTACTTTTAGAAAGTACCATCAAGAACATCGTCATCTTATATTAAAATTTTATACTTTTGTAAATTATACGTTTAAGTATTTTTTAAATAATAAAATAATTTTAATTTTATACGAAAATACTGTTATTTTATTTGCTTAACTAGCTGGTACAAGATTTTACAGCGAATTAACTAAATCTTATTTGGACTTAATGAAAGCGTCAGTTTCGCAAAAGTACCTGAAAGGTTTAACTAAATTCCGAATCTTAGATCAGAAATGTAAACAAAGAACTGTCAATATCAAAGGAAAAAGTAAAGAGCTGTCATTTTAAAATAAATGTATGGGTTATTTGTTTACATTGTTCATCTAAGATTCAAAAATAGAGTAGGTAATAAATAATCTCTTTAAATTCAAATAAATTCGTTACAATTTCTTAACGTTACGTGTAAGAACATTAATTTTGATGATTCTATTTGCATTTTAAAACTGTGATACTTCGCTTAATGGTTCTAAGATTTGAGCAAACAGTGTTTCTAGGTCGTAAAAGTAGAAATAGAGATATTATTCAATGTCCGCAGTTTGTCCGCAGTCCTTAATACGGTGTTACGTCAGTACGGCGTTTTTTCACGCCAACGATTATGCAAAGGCATGATTGCGCATATGTATAGAGAGATAATCTGTCTTTTTTCACAGGAAACTACAAAAAAGAAGTGCGATGCAAGATCAAATGTATTATTAAGGAACTGGTAGCGTCCTTATAAGGGATCGTCGAAAGAATAGTGCGACGCGACCGATGATTTACGCCTTATGCTTAAACATAAATACCTATTTGTTTCTGGTCTGGGTATTTTCTATGTATCATATGCATCTCGAGTACCAATCCCATAGTTAAGTCACAAGTCTAGTGCTTAGTTTGGGGCTAGATTGCGCTGTGTGTTACTTCGTGCATTATTTATCTATACTAATATTATAAAGAGGTGACGTTGGTAACATGTATGTATGTATGTATGTATGTATATTGGGGGTAATCTCCGAAACTACTGGACCGATTTCAAAAATTCTTTCACCATTAGAAAGCTACATTCACCCTGAGTAACATAGGCTACTTTTGATCCCGATATTTCCACGGGATCGGGACATACGCGGGTGAAACCGCGGGAATCAGCTATTAGATATAATGATGAAAAAAACTAAAAGTTCTGTATTGACAAAGTTTACCCTAGACAAACCGATAAATCCTTCGCATTATTAAAAAAAAACGATTGGTTCTACAGTTTAGCCATATACCGCGAGAAACTTATTGAATTCCCTGAATTCCCACCCATTTTGCCACGGATAGCAAGTATTTTTACTATATTCCGGGGTTAGCTGGCTGTAACGAATTTTGAGCTTTTCCTTCTGGCCTATACAAAAACGACAACGACAATACCTATTTAGGATGATTTCACACGGACACATCGTGTTCAGCATGCTAATTTATAATAAGTAAAACAATTGAAGTTCAGTTTACATTTTTTTACTTTATTTATGTAGAATATGAAAGAGTTTCGTTGTTTTTTTACAACAATAAATGTAAGTATCTCGTAAGACGATACTAAATCAAACGCTCAGCGTCGAAGCAGTCTTTTAAAGCAAATGTTTTTAGAAACTAATAAAAATACGCAATATAAAAATCGCATGCGCTTTACACACTAAATAATACTATTGCTTTAGCACGCGAGTAACTTCAGCGAGTGGTGTTTCGTACGTGCCAAGCTTGACGAGGTTTACTAGTTGCTCGGCGATCTCTTGTCCGACGCGTACTTGGGCCTCCTTTGTCGACGCACCTGGACAAAGATCAATCGTAAGTGTGTTACTATTAGTTAACAAAAGTGTGTAAATGTCTTGTTTGGCTATGGTTCTAAGGTATTTTCTGGAGGAATGGGTATTGTTATTTCTGAGGTAAGTTAAAAGTCTTTCTGGCAAACTTTTCTCAGAGTAAGACCTTGCCCTATAAGGGCGTAGTGGGACAAATTATAGGAGCAAAAAAAAACCCTACATCATCCGTGAAAATTTTAACTCATTATCATCATCCGAGCGATGTTCCCGGTGGCATTCTTCTCGAGAGCCGCTAGAAAGTCCGCTTTCCTAGTTTTACGTCTCATACTTCTCGTACTTTACGTGTGAAAATTTCAAGTGTCTAGCTATGACAGTTCATGAGATATAACCTGGTGAAGTGGTAATAGACTAGCTAGACGGACAGACAGACAGACAGCGAGGTCTCAGTAATATGACCCTATTTACCCTTTGGGTACGGAACACTAAAAATAAATAAATAAAAATAAATTTAAATAAACAGATAGACAGAGAGACGGACAAAAAAGTGATCTTTTATGGGTTTTTTTCCTACCTTTGTGGTACGGTACCCTAAAAATAGAATAATAAGTAGCTTTAAGGAAAACTAAAATCAATTGGACGGACTACACTTACCTAAATGTGGAGTGGCGATAACTGCAGGATGTTGGATGACCTCCAATGTCAGGGGATCCGTCGGTGGCTCCTGCTCAAACACATCTAGTGCAGCTCCACCGACCTGCGTATTAATTAAGTTATGAACGGTGTCGATTCCCGAGATAATCTAATAAGCCAATACATTTTAATAAGCCAGTCCCAAATGGCTTCCTTCTTGGCCAGGCTATCCAAATTGCAGTGGTCTGTCTGTCTATTAACTACATACCCTTTTTTTTTACCTAAGTGATCGCGGTACATATTACCCGCATAGATATGCCCAGGTCCCGTGGGAATTTCAGGATAAAGTCTCCCGTAAAATAGGTAGATATACTTTATTATTATTTATCACCTCTAATAAAACTAAATAAAAAATGTCAAAAATAATAAAGTTATGATGATATATCCGTAGGTAGGTACAAAACTAATTGAGTAAATTGTAAATTTAATTGGTATCCAAAAGTACCTGTCCAGAGTTTAGTCCAGCCAGGAGATCCTGTTCATTGATGAGTCCACCGCGACCGACGTTCACGATCTTGATGCCTTTCTTACACCGGTTCAAAACACTCGCGTTTATGAAATCTATATAATAATACAAATATGTTAATAAAAATCCCGCGTTGCCTGAGAGAATCCGCATGGCTACGTGTTCCGAATACGTTTTTTTCATTCGGAATGTTTACAGTCAGTATATTTTCCGTTCGGAAACAAAAGGAACGTGTGCGGTAATCAAGACATTTTATATAGATTTGAAGCATTCAGGAACATGTATACGGAACACGTACGTGTGCGGCCAGTCTAATAGTAGCCTCTGTTTTAATCTAGACCTCCTGCTATCTGCGTAGCAAGTTTCATTGCAATCGGTTGAGTAGGATTTGCATGAAGGAGTGACAAACATACATACTGACCCCCTTACTTATAAATGATGACTAACTTTATGTAACGTTTGTCTCTTACTGTGACATGAAGTTCCAAAGTTAACAGACAGGGAGTCAGGGACAAACATACATAAACGTAGTCATCGTTTATATGTAGGTAAGGAGGTTTGTAACCCACGAACCTTTACCTTAATAATAGGGTAAATGTACTGTACTTACTTCTAGTAGACTCAATGAGTGGAGTGTGTAGTGTGATGTAGTCAGCCAGTGGCCAAATCTCGTCGAGCTCCATCTTGGTGGCGTGGAACTCCTTGCATTGGTCAGCTGACACGAACGGGTCGAAACCTATGATCTAAAATCAGTAATTGATACATTTAGGCTTGTAATATTTATGAATTCTGTGACATAGGGCTTTCCAATGAAATAAAATGTAACGCTTGGTAATGAATGAGAACATCACTGTCTTTAAAAAAACGTACTTTAGAACTTTAGAAAGCTTTTAAATATGGTTGGGTTGTATTTTATTCGCGTCATGAAGTTCTAACCGAAAGTAAGTTTTCTACTACAAACACATACGACACGTGGACGTGCCTATACAATAAACGTGTGGCACTCGGGGACTGCCGCGGTAAAGCTATTGTAATAGCATTTTTTATCAACTTATGCAATTATACTACAATTATAATTATTCATTTATTTCGTACCATATTGCCATGGTTAAAATGGTAACCATGGCAACACGGTAGGCGGAGTGAATTTCTTAATTCGGTCGCCGCGCTCAAAGCCCGCGATAAAAGCTATAAAATGATGATGAGGTGTAAGAATGTCCTACCTTCATTCCAAATGCGTGCATCCTGATCGCAACTTCCCTGCCTACCCTGCCAAGGCCCAATATAGCCAACGTTTTCCCGTTCACCTCTGTGCCGGTGTACAAAGCACGATCCCAACGGCCAGCGCGCAGGGCCGTTGCTGCTGGCACCACGTGTCGAGATAGAGAGAGGGTTAGGCTGCAGGTCAGCTCGCATGCGCTGAGAGCGTTCGCGCCCGGTGCACTGCGGGGAACAAAGATACATTATACCGTAGTCAAACGCTTGCGTCGAAACAGCCTGGACAAGAGGTCAGTCACGTTACTTGTTATGCTCAGGCCTGTATTTTTACAGGTGGTTTATTTGAGACAGCTGGTAGGTAATAGCGGTTTAGGACCTGCCCTTATTCTTGTTTCCTGAAATTAACCATTCTGTATAAGCGCGAATTTGGTTTTGGCGCAGTTCGACTGTTCAATTAAGAGGTTAGCCTAAGCCATATACAAAATTATTTTTTGTGTACTCACTTGATAACTCCAATGCCCTTCTTCCCTGCGGCATCGACATCGATGTTATCGACGCCTGCGCCTGCTCTGCCTACCACCTTCAGCCTGGTGCCAGCTTCCAACACCTCTTTGGTCACTTGTGTCGCTGATCTTACGACCAAACCGTCGTACGACTGAAATTATAAAAACAAGAATGTTTGTTCGGTCAAGCGTTAAGAACGAAAGATCTAGATAATATGAGTGCAATAACCTACTTAATAAAGTCATTGAGAAAAAAGCAAGAATCAGAAAATAAAGGCGATAAGAACTATAAATTGTTATTTATTCCAATACTTGTGACTTGAGACCGATGTATGACCGCCCGTTTAAAAGACCGATAAATAAATTGATAGTAAATTAACCTACCTATAATGCTATGTGACTCGATTTTGACCCTGTATCCTGGCGTGACGAACTGGTAAAAATATTCTACTAAAAAGTAGATATATTTCCTCAATGGTATATCGCCCCCTAATCATATATCTACTTACCGGTAGCTCTTTAAGAAGTTGATCTTTAGTAATCTTCGGTATATTTGTTACTTTAATGCCGTGTGAAGTGAGGATCTCCGTGCAGTTAGCCCCTACTCCATCGACCACCAACACCGATTTGAAATCCTTTAGCACCATGATTTACTGGAGAACAAGAACACGGTTTAAATGGAATGATCTCGTTCCAGACCTACCGTGCAACTGTCGTTGAATTCAAGAATGAGATTTGATGCGAAGTCTGTGCTGTTTAAAGAATTCCGCACCACGCACAGGAATGACACGCGCGGTACAAACCACGCGTCGATTTACATGCATTTTAAGCCTACGCCATTGATTTGAACAGTTAGGGTCTCTGCATGCGTAACGTTTCCCGTAAGGGACGTGTTAATTTCTACATACAAAAATCCCGTCGTCGGGGCGACGATCGATGGGAGGGATGGCACGGGATTTTTGTATGTAGAAATTAGCACGTCCCGTACGGGAAACGTTACGTATGCAGAGACCCTTAGTCGTTTAAATCGGCATCTATTTTAGCTGAATAATTTAATGACATTAAACGCAGTCATTGAATCAATACTTTGCGCGGTGCGAATGTCTTGTCACCGCAAGTAGACGGTATAGACCTAAATGCTGCTCCATGAGAAATGAGAGAAATGAGAATCCTACTTACAATTATTATTACAGCTTACCTAATAGTTGGTACGCTTCAGGGCGTTTTCTACTATGATACAAACAACATACAAAAATATAAAATCAAAAGTACTACATTTTAAAAAATGGATCATTCTTATTATTAGTATTATTTACAAGGAAAATTGACAAATACATAGGCGCTTAGCGCATTTTATAACAAAGCAACTATACATAGGTACCTATAGGTATTTTAGGTGTATTCTGTGACAATTTCAAAGTGACCTTACGCCACGCACTTGCAAAAAGATGTACAATGAATTAATACTTGTTCTTTTAATTATTTTAAACAAATGACGTAGGTACTAACGTATATTACATAGACTAGCTTGATTTAATTTATGGAATAAGTTGTATTTAGGTGTTATATTGTTACTTACAAAAAAATATTTAATTGTTGTATACCGCCAACCGTCAAGGCAAATAATGACCAACTGTCTGTGCGCCGGCGCATATTGACTGAACAACCACAGTGTAGGATTATGGGTAGTAAGTGGACAGAGTGTTACCTTAATTTCGAACCTTGCAGGTAGTGTAATATAAAATGTATGCGTATATCTATTGTTCGAAACTCATTTTGGCAATACTTAAACAATTGGTCTGAAGTATGCAAAGTCATGAATAAAAGATCCACAATTATAGTGATAAATAAAAATCACACAGAAATGGTGTACCTATATAGATCTAATGCATAACGAATGTTACAGCTAACTTCGCGTAGTCCGCTATAAAAACCAAAACACTTACCTACCTACTTATCTTAATAATAATTTAAATTATGAACCGGTACACAACTCTCTTGGTTGACTGATAATCACGCACTATGACAAATAACCACTTATCTTCGACGAGGTCTGCGAGCCAATGGGCGCTCAGAACCGGTCCCAACGCCTAAATACTTGTAACACAGCTTGTTTACTGGACGTGTGCAATACGTACATAAGTTTTGGCAAACATGATACAAATTCTGATGTAACCAAAATTTTCGGGACGTGTGTCTTCTACACACGTCCCCAAAATAATTAGCAACATCGGTATACCATTTTTTTACCATACGCCAGGAAGGCCGTGATCTAAGACTCTTGCTACTCTGTTTCTAATTTGCTAAATAATCTTTCTGGGTGGTTTAAAAAAAGTAGCTTAATGCCTCGAGATGAATTTTGTGCTTGACGTAAACACAAAAAAGCTACAACCTAATTGACAACCTCCTCCTTTTTTGAAGTCGGTTTATAAGTTCATTTAAACAATCGCATCTAATTTATATTTTTTTTATTCAGGCATCAATCATCATGCCTCATACCTACCTCACATTTAAAGCAGCAGCGGTCCATTCGGAGCTTGTCCGTTCCATAGCTCGTTCCAAGAGTGTGTAGAAAGGAACGGTGTGTGTTGTTCAAATATTTGCCATCCGTATTTCACGTGTTCTACGATATAGATAGTGCAGTGTGATATCTCATCATTACTTAATAATGTTGACTTGATAGTCTAGTCCCTAGTACAGCGTGAATTTAATTGGATTTATCAGGTTTTTTGGTCAATAAGATAAGGTTTACCAAAAGTATGTTTAGTCTGTGAGGTTTAAACTTACCTATTGTCAGCTTGTGTGGTAGTGTGAAGGTCACAAAAACTATAGAACATAGGTACTTATTAGAGATGGGCCGACTAGTCGCTGACTAGTCGGGAAAGCCGACTAGTCGGCAGTTTAACCGACTAGTCGGCAGGTGCCGACTAGTCGGCATAATTTGCCGACTAGTCGTCAACTAACAATTATGCAATAAAACCAATATTTATTGAATTAGTAGTACAGTAAGAAGGTGGGTAGTCTGAAAAACGTAAACAAAACACGTCATAGCCTACATAAATCATCTAAACATCAAACATCTAAACTATCATAACTATGCTTTAGTTCCATTTTATATTTTTTTCCAACTTTTATTTTTATTTCAACAATTTTTTGAAGTTTCGCTACAGCTTTCGAAGTGCAAATTTATCCAATAATACCAACAATCGCCGAGTGGTCATGATTAACCTAAATATTGCGGAATTATAATGATCTGCATTGCCGACTAGTCGGCAATTTTGGAACCGACTAGTCGGCTAGTCTGCTAGTCGGCAGAACCCCTAGTCGGCCCATCTCTAGTACTTATACTTAATTTTTTAATTGTAACATCAAAACATCTTCCTGAAGAAAAAAAGACGTAGGTACCTTACACAATAGTAGAAGATCTCGCGAACTCGTTCATATTTTTTCTCTCGATACGTGTCTGCCAGTGTAACTAAATGTAAGTGGTCCTTCGGTGCAACTTCTAGAAAAAAATCTGCTGCAGTCTTCCTATCTTCTAGGTAACCGTGCTATATTTTACATCTTATCTTATCGTCTTTGTCACATATCTACAATCTGATAAGACAGGCAGTGGTCAAACGCTCATCTGTCTTCATCAACTATCTTTAGAACCATCAGTTGGATGGTCTCACCAAGATATGTAGAAAGATATAGGTAGGTAGTAAATGCTCTAAGATCTATCCATATAAAAGAAAGTTGTGTTAGTTACATTTATAACTAAAGAACGGCTAAACCGTTTTGGCTGAAAATTGGTGGGGACAAAGGACGTTTTTGCCTCTAAGGCAGAACAAAGTTCGCTGGGTCAGCTGGTACTGTAGTATACAGGCCCCCTTTCGGTTTAATACCCCTAAGTCTTAGGAACACCCTGTATCTAAAAGAAGTGATTGACCATCATTGTACTATCGTACAAGTGATTGATTCAAATGACCTTTAAATTAATGTCCATTTAACTGTATCTGCCGAACCAATTGATTATTGATTCGCTGCGCCCGCGCTGCGATCGTACTCGCCACATAATAAACTAAATAAATATGCAAGACGTTGCACACGGCTTCATCTAGTCCTAAACTAAGCAATTAGTCTTGTACTAATACTAAGGGTGCTAAGACAACCAACAGATACTGTACATACTTATAATACTTTTTTTGTAAATATATTCATGCTTTTTGAAAAAAAAATGCTTTCATAAACTTTAGTACCCGGCGGGACTCGAACCCGCGACTACTAGTATTCCGTTAAGTTCGTTGAACATATTCATTATGAAACATGTAGAAAACACTCGGAATCTGAAACAAACATTTAAGGTTAGCATAAATACTTGTCCCCGGTTGGAATCTAACCCGCAAAATTCTGCATCGCCGCCGAGTGATCGCCCGACAGACCACAAAGGTCGTTGTATTGTAGATATAGCTGAAGTCCTGCAGCGTACCATTAATTTTAAAAACCAATCTAAACGCAGAGCAGTTATAAGCAGCTCTGTCTTGGAATGTTTGTCCGCATTGAAACTGAAATTGGAATACCTTACACTGATCCGATTGGGATAGTATGTACCTACCAAGATTTAGAGCAATGATTGATTCCAATATTCCTACGAAATTCTGGGTGGCTGATTTCACAATCGTCTCTCAATTCAATAGAGTGTCGATATAATAGTAATTGTCATATGAGACGTGTATTTGAAAAATTTGACCACATTTGTTCTACCAAATGTGTCAAATAAATAAATAGCCTGTTCATTTGTCCCACTGAAGGGCGGCGGCCTAGACGGGTTAGGCAGTAAGACGCCACGGGAGCCTACTCCGGATTGGCGAATGTCCCATGCCTTAGTACCGTGGTGATGTTTTTCTTCATCGTAATGTGTCAAATACACGCCGAATAAGACAATTCATCGACATTTGAAATCCATTAGTTTCTTATACATTTCATTTCATATGACTTGGGGTAACATTTTTGTACAATTCAAAGATAGAAGATAAGCATTTCTTGATTAATAAAAAAAACTGTTTACGTACAAAAAATACAATTTAATTTAATTATCACACAATAGATACAAAACTTGACGATGGCACTATAAGTCAGTGCTTCAGCAAATAAGACAATAAAACCTAAGACAAAATACCTAGGTACCTAAGATTATTTATTTGAAAAATGAAATGGTAAGTGAGTTTTACTTGGTCGAAATAATTTTGCACCTAACTGAAATGTGGACATCCCCTCCAACACAGTTTTTATAACCCCGCGCCCCCGCGCACGCCTTATATTATAAGCATCAGTTCGTACCGCATTAAACAACGATGTGACGTCATCGAGCTAGGTGCAAATATATTTTGACAGTGTTGTACGAGTATGTACCTACTTAGAAATCAAATAATAACTAATATTACACAGTCAAAATACCTGTCCACCTCTCTGTAATGAGGTAGCTCCTACCGCATAGCCCTCACAAACTACAATAGTAACTATGTGAATTTTTCGAGCTAGGTGCATAGATATTTTGACTGACTTATAGATAATAATATGATTACAATAACCTTTTCGACCTTGATGCACCTTCATCAGCCGAATTTGTTTTTTTTAACACTCAATTACAATTCTAAAAAATGAATAAATATTCTAATGAAGTATAATTGTTTTTCAATACATTGTTTGTCTAAGTAGGTATTATGTTTGGAATTTGGCTATGGTAGGTTGGTGCTGGTACCTACCCAAAGGCACATACAATTTTTATATGTAATTTCAATACATATTTATTTATTTAAGTATACAAAGATAAATGAGTAATTTTAATATTGATACAAACCCTATATTATACAATTATAATAGGTAAAATGAAGACTGATTGAAAAGAAAATCGCTTACGACTAAGCTGGAAATTGGTAAAAAATACATAGAATATTTTTTACAATTATTACAACAAAGAAAAATATCCTTAAAAATTGATACCTACATCTAATATTTACATAACGCTGATGAGTGAGTCGATGCTTTAATATTCTATTCTTAAAATTCTAAAAACTAAATGAACTTGAAAAAATATATCTAGGAAACAAGAAAGATCCAAGTAGGTAATTAAATATATAACCTGAAATTAACAACAATTTAATCTATTTCGTATTCGGATCGTATTTGGTGCAAAGGATTGCTATTGCCATACAAAGGGGTAATGCCGCCAGCATCCTTGGTTCCTTTGCGCCAGGTACGATCAGGGGTGGTTTATTTGATTGACTTTGTGTGTGTTTGTGTTGTTATTTATGTGACATTTAATCTATTGATAATTATTTGAGATTCAATCTCAAAGTAATTTGAGTTGCTGAAGAGGAAGTTATCTACACAAATAAAAAAAATTAAGAAAGATAAATCAACAGATTATGGGGCACATTGATACAGATAAATTTATAGAAATATTTTGATATTTTAATGAACTTGTCATTACTTTCGAGCGTTGTACTAACTATGTATCTACCTACCTATCTTCTAAACACATAAAGAAATAAATTGACTAAAATTAACGCTGCGATTTGACAGTAATTTTTAAATAAATTATTGAGTATTAATTTTCAATGATAAAATTTCTTTAAATCCTTAAGTTAGATCATTTTACTTGAGAAAATAACTACATTGATTTTCGCTAAATTGAGTTATTTACACGATGGACGATTAGGGTATTTAGAATCCCTCAAAGAACCAATACAAGGACGAATAACTCTGATTACTTCCCCCCATTTTAAACCACATACTTATACGTGTGCGTCCACCGCAAACTATGGCAGCTATGCTCACATGTTTGAAAAACTAGCCAAACGAACTTAATTTAGTTGGCGGTGAACGTTTGGGTTAGGGCAATGGTTTAGCAGAGACGGTTTGATCATTTACCTAAAGGATAGAATTCTATATTCTAAAAGACAATGGCCAAAAGTGGATTGGCCACTTTACCAAAATTTAACAAGTTTGGTAAATGGATGCGCAAATGTAGACTTTGCTTCTCTGTGTGTGAATTGGTCATTATTTCTTACACTCTTCTAGCTGGTCTAGAAGGGCGAGCCGCGTTGGCAGCTCGTCGCCTCGCAATCAAAGCGTCAAGCCCTCGAAGGGGTGGGGCAGGGGTCGATTCTACTGGCACAGGTTCGGTTTCTGTTTCACTTTTCTCTGCTGACGTCGTGTCTTCGGCTGATTCCTCCTTCTTGGCAGCTTCAGTTGTCGCCTGGTTGTTGGAAAGTTATTATTAGTAAAATCAATTTAGAAAACATCGTCTAAAATTAGCCTTATTTATTAGTCGTTTACTTTTTTATTAAAAGTCGTAAAAAAACTTAAAAAACCGCAATATAAAATCATTCCAGTTTAATTGCTGAAACTTAACACCCTTGTTTCTCATTTGAGGGTTTCAAAGAATTTAAGTTACGTAGGTATACCTACTCGTTACACTTTGACGCTTACCTACACTTTTTGTCCTTAGTTTAAAATGCATTTTTTTTAAACATTTTTTGTCATATTTTACTTGAGTCTCGATAGACTCCTGGCTAAAAATGGAACTCAGTCAAAATATCGAATTGTTAAGCCAATTTAATATTATAATAATACAAAAACAGCGACCACACTGTCATATCATATAAGTCATACAATACATTACACATCTTTGCCTTACTGTAGGTAGTTCACCGACTTATAGATAAGATAAACATTTGTTGTCATCTTCACCAGTTCTGATGTAATATTAGAAAACGTTCTTCATACGAATATATATTTTAGAAATTAACATTTTATTGCAATAAGATAACTATTCATTCAATCTTTTTCTAGACTTGTTTGGATAGTCATAAAATGAACTATATACGTTTAAGTAAAGATTTATTGATCTATAATATTCAAATTCACATTTAGAGAAATGCTCTATTCTTTGTATAAAGTTATACCTAGTTTACGGAAGTTAAAAAACATGTTTTGTACCTATTTGTTTTAGTCATATTATGACTAAAACAAAATAAAAGTTAAAATAAAATATAATATATTTTCTGAACAAAATATAAATATAATATATTTTCTGTAGGTATGGATTTACCTACTACTGTGTTTACCTCGGGCTCTCGAGAGGGATGCAACTGGGAATATCGCTTGGATGAGGAGAAGGATCAAATATTTATAGCCCGAAGCATACTTAAACAGAGATGTCTTAAAAGACGGAAGACTCTCGTGTGTTCACTCTTATACTAATGTAACTTACCTCAGTGGTTGGTTTCTTCCTAAGCAGAGGGTTTGGTCGTCTCTGTTGTGGAGTGATTTGCACGCGAGGTTTTGGCGAAGGAGTTACTTGAAGCCTGTTGGGACGCAGTTTCAGACCACCTCGGGCTGGGATTTCTGGTGCTGGAGCCGCTGACGAACTCTGGAAGAAAAGTTAGTGTTAATTAATTATAATAATTATATAATGAGCAGGTATGTAGTAGTCTAAATTGTCTTTCTGTTAATAAAGTACATATAATCCTAGATAAAATAGGTACCTTCACCTCACTTAACGCGACTTAGATTATAGAATATGATTACGCGCCAGGAGACTCGGCTAAACTTTGGAGTAACAAAATAAAAATCATTATTCTGTAATCTTTCACATGGCATGGCACATGACAAAACGAATTATTATACAGCCAAACTAAAAACCAATATTTATTTTAAAACATATATACTTATACTTGTTTCCAGCGGGAATCGAACCCGCAATCGTCTGCATTGCAGTGCAGTATTCGCCCAAACCCCACAGAGGTTGAAGTACCTGTTTTCTTTCTAGGTGGACGATAAGAAGTCCGGTCGCATCAGACGAAGGAATATGAATGTTCCCTTTTCCATATGGACATGAATTGCTTAAAACATGATGTAAATGTTACCTCTGGATCAGCTTCAGTGGCCTGGTATTCAGGGGCAGATGTTTCAGCAGGAGCCTCAGAGGTCTCCACTGGGGCAGCACTGGATACGCCAGGGCGCAGACGAGGATTTGGGCGGAGGTTCAACCTGGGTCCGGGGCGGAGTGACACTGGTCTGAGACCGGGTCTACCGCGGCTAAAAACAATGTTTAATTAAAATAAATATTTGCACGTAACGTTATGTATATCCCGAAAAGCATAAAGCTTGAAATAAGTTACATCAATAAGCAAATTATTGTGTGAATTGCAAAAACGATGGCAACAAAACATGGTAAATTTCAGGAAGATTTATTTTTCTAGACATATGCAACTTTTTCCTCTATAAATAGAGGGAAATTGCGAAGCGGTGGTATTCTACATTTCTGGAACTTACCCAATTGACCGAGATGGTGTCGGCGTAGTTTCCAATACTTCTCCCGAAGCACTAGGGGCGGTGTTGTCTTCCGAAACCACACTCGCAGCCGTCGTAGAGGTAGTTCCTCTTGATCTCAACCCTGGACGAAGGCGGGCCCTGAACAGACAATTAGAAGAACAGATATTTTAACTCCTATTTGTTTTTTTTTTAAGAAAGACAACTTAGGATCCGTTGATGATTAAAAGAAAGAATGAAGTTAAGTTTGAAAAGTTGAAAAAGCCAAACTTAATTTGGGATGCCAGGTTCGACATTTTATTCAGATTCACAGTAGCCTGTTTTTTCATCCCTTTGTATTTTTTTATTAAAACCGGTTTAGCCATATTGACAGACGTATGTAAGTAACATTCATAGTATAGATGGGCATAGCAACTCCACATCGTTTAACACCTAAAAAGTAGGTAACGTAGAAATATCGACAAATATTTACTTTGCTTTGATAACACCGATACAAACATTACCTATATGACATTTACTTACTAAACCAATGACCTACTAAACGGTAATTACGTAAGAATCTATTGTTCAATCAAACAATAGACTTATAATAGGTAGGTAACGTACCTATATAATTACAAGTATGGTACCGACAGTCTCACCTCACAAGACTGGGCTTATACCCGTTCGCTCCACGGCTTAGCATGGAGTTAAAATAAAATAGAGCATCTAATGAATACCTACAGAAAAGACTTTTAGGCAGCCTTGCAAAACGATTCCTATACATGTTTAAGCTCTTAAACGTGATTAAGAACTGTCAAGTATGACAACATAATAGCAAACTTCAACTTCTGAAACAGAGCCTAATGTTTGAAGATTTTTTAAATTGGTTTAGCTAAATATATTTTGACATGGTCATATGCAAAAAGCCCTTATCCTCGTCTAGGAACTGACGTCAATAAAAAAGGGGATTTAATTTGGTTGTGGCTTTTTTTTGTTTCAGATTATGGAGATGTAGGTATGAGACTATATGTCTCATTGTCTCACAATATCGGTTTAACACTAAATCATATTAAGGTATCACAAACATAAAAAGCTATTATTCTGGCCCTTCTATTCATACTTCTGCATATTTTTTTAAGTAGATACATATAGATCTGGAGCGTGGTTTACTTTTTATGGAGCGCAGTGGCATAACCCTCTCACGGTTTCACATAAATCAATAGTTTTTACCAAGATGTCAGCGCTCTAGAACGGTTCAATTTGTAATTTAATTGATAAGCTTGTAGTAGATTAAGGCAATAGCAAACACATGTTACGTGGTTATCATTATTTCACTGGGATCTTGTTTTTTTTAGTTAATTCTTGTTTACAGCAACAAAAACAACGTGGGTTAAAACAACAACGTACATATGTGTCTAATCTAATATATCAACCTTTCTAGTAGCTGCACTGCAGTAACTCTCGCACTATTTGGACGTAACGTACGAGCAACTCGTACGTGTGAATGCTATGTATTGTGTGGAGGTACAGTGATCGAGCTACTATCGTACGAGTAGCTGTCTACTGGGCACTGGCTAGGCAGCCAACTCGCACTGTGCTAACGATATTTTCTAATACTGTACTAGAACTATATTTCGGATTGTACCATTAACTTTCAATCCGTAGATGTCAAAAAATTGTTGTTTGACCGCAATTGCGGGATGAAATAGAACCGTAGAAGGAAACACTTACACGACCGAACGTTGAAATAGAGTAAAACAGTGCTTTTTGTGCCTAGGAATTAGGCGGAAGAATCTCTCTGGGACGCATCAGTTACTTATATTATATCAGTTGCGATATTGCGATATTATATTGTCATTGGAAAGTTACTCGATTTATCCAAGATAAATAACAATAAAAAATAAGATAGGTATTCTATCAGAGACAAATAATATTCTTATCTTATTGTTACCGTATTGATTAAATTTTCGTTCAAGCAAATCAACGATAGACAATTATCTACTTTATTTTGTATCTAGTGAATAAATCTAATACCTACCGGTATTTAAATTTTATTACCTCAAGACTGCCTAACCTAATATAAATATAAGAAAGAACCTATTCTTACTAAAGAGCTAAGTGGGTATTTTATTTTACTTCGGTTTTCGCGATGCTAAAATATTATGATATACTTAGTAGAACTTTTTTTTCGGTTTCAATCGCGTTATTAATTTATTATTGTTATTTTTTTCTCAGAATCCCCTGTTCAATTTCATAAACAGTGAGATGCAGTGTGTTTGTGAGGTTGTGGTGATATCACGCCCAAAAACTATCAAACCGTTGTATTAAAACTAGAATTACACAAATTAATTAACCGATTTGGTTGAAAATTGGTGGAGAGGTAGGTTAGAACTAGGAGAAAGATATATGTTTATTTTAGCAAATAGTACCTATAGTAGGTAGGGTAGTATTAGGGTAGGGTAGTTATTAGTACGGTAAGTTAGTATATGGGTAGGGATTACCCTATCCAACTATTACCCTACTATTAAGTAGGGTAGGGTTCTAGGTTTTTTTATTTAATGGTCAGGACATCGTCCTGCCCGGAGGGTCAGCTAGTAATAAGTATATTGTAAATTCACACCTGGATACTGGGACTTCACTTGTTGCGGCGGAGCTGGCTTCTTCTTGAGCTGGAGCAGCTGTAGTGCTGGGACGCGTCCGGCCAGCGAATAGATTACGACGCCCGAATGCCTGGAACAAAACAAATCGTATAAATCACAGTTTGATTGATCATAGAAGTCATGACGAGATCTTCTATGGGGACGAAGCTTTGGTCAAAGGTTTTAGGCATAGATAGATAGATTAACGCTTTATTTGCATAACTCATATGGGTATAATAAAATTATTATAAATCAGATATATTAAAAATACCTATTTTAATTTTTTACTAAAATAGAATATTATGATGGTATAAGCAATATTGGCGGGAACAGATTGGAGTTGAGAAAAAAGTTTTACTGTGCCGACCGCATATACAAACAATATAAGGGTCGAATTGGGAACCTCCTCCTTGTTTGAACTCGGTTAATAATAAATATATATCACTAAAACCTATAAAAAAAATCAGTCCCTACTAGGGACCCAAATTCTGTAAAAAGGTACGGTCTGTTTATTAAGGAAGATTCCCGCGGTTTCACCCGCGTATGTCCTGATCCCGTGGAAATATCGGGATCAAAAGTAGCCTATGTTACTCGGGGTGAATGTAGCTTTCTAATGATGAAAGAATTTTTGAAATTGGTCCAGTAGTTTCGGAGATTACCCCCAATATACATACATACATACATACATACATACATACATACATGTTACCAACGTTACCTCTTTATAATATTAGTATAGATTAGTATAGATTATTTTCTCGATTTAGACACTCTTAGATAAGATCCCATTTAACAAAGATAACAACGTTTCTAGATAAATGACACCTCGAAAATAACGAGATAGATAGATAAAATTGTAGAGGTCGCACACGGTACGAAATAGAACGGGTGCAAACATGGATGAAAAAATTAACGGATGATTAGGTGAGGTGACGAAGATCGTGCGAAGTGGAGACGTAAAAGTAGGAAAGAAGACCCCGGGCTCTCGAGAGATATGCAACCGGTAACAACGCTCGGATGATGATGAGGAGGTGAGGTGACGAAACCTTTTTTAATATGGGTAAATATAGTGTTTGTAACTTAAACATATCTAATATTATAACCTCCTTACTTATAAATAAACGATGACTAAGTTTATGTAACGTTAGTCTCTGTCTGTTAACTTTGAAACTTCATGTCACAGTAAAACACAAAGTTACTTGAACTTAGTCATCGTTTATAAGTGAGGGGTAAGAGTTTATATTATAGATAGTAAAAAGTGAGTATACCCAGATGACAGCGCAAGTTCATTTAAACTCATTTTGGTAGCTACTCTGAGTTTTCTTTTTTACAATTTAACTTCACTTTGTCACTTTTCAGTTGTTTCCAGCAGGCCGTTGTTTAAAACAAAGGTAATTTTTAAGGTAAGTTAAGTGAATTATCAGTGAAACCTATTTCTTTGGACTAAACATGAAAAAAATAACTTCAGGTAAGAAGAGATCATACCAAACAAGCGACAATTATTAAAGTTCTTATTCATCGACGGGGAAATCAGGGCGATATAATTTTACGAATATAATAGGTCTAATAAGTATATTCCATTATTTTTTTTCATCCAAGCATCGAGCACTTCGAACACAAATACAAATTTATTATAATTCGCAATGAAAGATTCGCCAGGCTTTAAAATTCTAATGACTACTTATAAGAATAAGAGGTTGCTACCAAATTACCTTCGGTGGTGTAGGTTTCTCAGCGTTACTGGCTGGAGCTTGCGTCGACACTTCGGCGATGGCTGCAGTTGCAGCTGTCTTCCTCACACCACCAGGCTTGCCGAAACGACCTAAGGCGAAAACAGTAAATATTCTAATGAGATTTTAGATTGGTTACCGGTTGCAGATTACACCCGGACTCTTAAGACCAATGTATACCTGTACTTTAATTTAGAAACTTAGATCAAAAATGTAAACAAAGAACTGTCAATTTTAAAGGAAAAAGTAAATAAGGAGCTGTCAAATAATTGCATGGGATTCTAGTTTACCTACATTTTAAATCTAAGTTTCTGAAATAGGGTATAGTACGCTCCTACGCAAAGACATTGCTCAAGATGGAACCAAATTCAAATAGGGTCAAAAGAACCCTCGGTTTTTATACAATGCTGTTTTTTATACATTTATCAGAGATGTTGTTTTTTTTAACATTGATCCCGGTGGATCAACGCAAGTGAAACTACGAAACCCAGCTGGTTGAGAATATTACAAAATCAACTAGTAAAAGTGGACAGAGTTGTTTGAAAACTCGAAACGTAGTAACCAAACAGCTTCCAACATCTTATCATAGCAACAAAACACATAGATACCTTACTCAATAAATATACAAGCAATTCGCACAAAGGTATTTAAAATAACTGCAGTATTAGAGAGATCATCGTTTCTTTAGCAAAATATGGTTTCGAGTCTCAGTATAATCTTGTCATTAGGTATGAATAGGTGTTTCGAAATGTAATGACTTTTGTAATGACTTTGCCTAAGTAATGCACCTCTTTTTGGGGGAGGAACTTAGCACATGAAATTAACATCGAGCTATTTGAAAAAGGTATGTAGGTATAGTCTCTCTATTTACTGCAATATTAAATTTCATTGAATTAGCATGAAATATATTCGCATGATCAGTCGCAAAGCAAAAAATAATGTTGATGAAATATCACTTTCGCTACGCAAAGTTTTGTACAGAGTTTAGTGCATAAAGATTTACTGTTAGATATGGCTCGTCATAACTAGTCAGTGATGGTTCAAATGCATCGCGTTTAGATTAGGGAGGTTGTTATTCTTGCCGACTACATGAGTAAGATCTAGATCCAAACCTGTTCTCTAAAATGGCAAGATTTCTATGCATTACGAATAGTTACAAATTACAAAATGTAACCTCTTACTTCTATACGATGATTACTAGATGCATAAACTATTCATCATTTGTCTTTTGCTGCGTCGTCGTGAAGATAAAAAGATGACAGAAAAAAACAAACGTTACATAACTTAGTCATCTGTTAATCATCGTAAGCAAGTTAATAAATTAATCACGAACAATTTGTTCGTGATTCAAGTCCAAGTTGTAGTTTTGTCGGTAAAGTGAGTAAAAACCACAAATTACCTCTTGCACGCGTGGAAGTCTCCTGTGGAGCTTCGGTGGCGGTGGCGGGCGTGGTGGAGACTCGAGACCTAGCACCAGGTCGTCCCTTGAACCGAGACGGCCGAGTAGCTGCCGTTGAGGTCGTCGTTGGCGCCGGTGTAGTTGTCGTCGTACTCGTCGTTGTGGTTGTCGTCGGAGTCGTTGCCTCTTCCGTCGTCGTGAATAATCCCTCTGTTGTCCAAGCGTCATCATCTACAGTTGTTGTACCGTCAAAGTTAATAGCTTCGTTTGTAGGATTAATCTCATTGTTCAAATTCTCTCCAGCTAAGTAAGCGTAGAGATCTAGAGCCACCTTCTCCATCGCAGTCATAGTGGTGTACTCTGTCGTGTCTTGCTCATAAGTCGTCGTTTGCTTGTAGTCAGCTGGCAGTTTGGAATCGTCTGTGATCTCTTGGAACTTAATACCTGATGCATAACTGTGGCCTTCTCGGGAATCTTTGGTATTCGTCAATTCTTTGGCAGTGGTTTCGACTTCGGGTTCTTCCGTGGTTGTTCTACTTTCGGATGAGTACCTAGTCGGGGGCTCTTTGTATTGCGATGGAATGTCTCCGGAATTAGTCTTAAAACTGTCAAGATCTACCAACTCGGAACTCGGGCGTCTGGAAAGATTGTAATAAGATTATATACGCTGATAGTCGAAATTCTTTTCAACATAAAGATGTGACTTAGATCATATGGCAACAATTTTCTTTAAGTATTAAAAGTTTTAATTTACGCGTTTTGTCATGATGTGTTATTGAATTTGGATTTAAAATTGCGGTTTCAAGTTAAATATCGTATTATCCTCATCAATTAGTATTTTTAAACAATAGGTAGGTATTTAGAAAAAATAAGGATACAAGTCACACCAGATCACACACCGGTGGACCACGCGAAATGAGGTTAGACGTTTATTACCTGATTCCAGCGCGAGTTCTGCTCCTTGTTTGACCGATGGATTCATCAGCAACACTGTCACTCTGCGAACGACCTCGCTGGCGCACGATCTCTGAAGATACCTCTGGCACGTAAGTAGTAGAGCTGGCTGAAGCCAAGTTGCGGCCACGAGGAGGAAACCGTGTGCTTGATGGCAACCTGACACTGGAATAATTTGAAGCAATTTATTAAAGTACAAATAGGTAGGTAGGTACTGAAAAGTGTCATTCAATTAAGAGGAGTATATACGCCAACGACCTTGAAACTGAAAAAAACGCTGTATACCTGATATCTTCGAGATCCTCGGTTACAGGAGCTGGAGTAATATTACGGCCTCTTTGGCGACCTCTTGACGCAGGAAGCACTTCGTTCTGGATTTCCGGTGCTGCTGTTGTTGTAACTGGTCCTGATCTATCGATGGTACTATATTTACTTCTTGATTTATTCTCAACCTGATTAGCTGTTTCTCCTTTCTGAGGTCCATCATGGGAGTTGTGCACAGAAGCTACAGTACTCGTTCCAGCTTTGTTCTTGCCACCTGTCTTTTCATCGTCTTCATCGTAATAATAATAAATATATTCGTATTCGTAGTCTTGGCCGTTAGGGCCCTTTTTGATTTGTATGCGCGAATGTTGTTTCTGTTCTGAGCCCGCTGTCTCTAAATTAATATTCGACGGTAAAAGCCCGCTATTGATATCATCTATCGAATCGAAGTTAATAGGAATGTAGTCAAAACCTTTAGTTGTAGAAGACGCAGTCGTCAGAATAGGTTTTTGCGTTGTAGTACCAGGAGCATCGTTCAATTTTCCTGATTCTGACATTGCTTCGAGTGCAACCGCCAGATCGGGATTAGTTTCAACATTTTGGCTGTCTTTTTCCTTTATTTTAATGTCCTCTAGTTTTGATACAGGCACATCTACTTCGATAGATTCTGCTCCCTTATTTTTTTGTGGCTTTTTATGAAGCGATTTTTTTTCTTCTTCAATGGCTACGATACCTTCGCTAGGATGCTTAACTTTTGAACTAAGAACTTTTTTGACGAGTTTCTCATTATTTTCATTCACAACGCGATGTTGAGGATGTTTTTCAGGAATCTTGTGAGAAGTTTCAAAAGTTCTCAGGGGCGTCTGTTGTCCTGAGCTGACATGGACATATTCTTCTCCCGGGCGCGGTTCTGTGATTAGATCAACCTCTCCGTTGACCCGGTAGAGGGTGCAGACTAAAACTAAACATCTGTAACAAACAATAAAGCTCGAATAAGATCTCTATCTGGTAAAATATTACGAAAGTGGTGTGTTGTTGCATGGAGAGTCAGTGCTCCGTGAGTCAGCAAGACGACATCTGGTGGAGCGCCTACGGGTGCGCCGGCGTCGCCCGACAACCGCCATCGTGTCGGCACAAGGAACACTGACTCATCGGTGAATTTCATCATTGCATTCTTCTCTCATTGTTTGTGCCTACCCACTCAAAAGACATCATTACATGAACATTACAAAAGTTCATGGTTTCAATAACGTTTCTAAATCATGCGTGCATGTAGGCACGAGTAATTCGTTTATTTATTTTTTTATGAATTTACCTTTCGTAACAATTATCGATTTGCATAGTTATCGATACATTTTTAATGGGATTGCGGGCAATAGCAAAGAAGTTGTGTGAAATTAATCTAGATGCCTGTAGAACAATGTCGAACGTTGCAATAGTTTGCAAAGTTTGATGTGGTCGTGAGAAATTGTCGGCGAAAATCAGAGCGTGGGTGTATTACGAATGCAGATTCCACGTGAGCAGAGATCGATGAGGCAATGTCGCGGTGACGATAACTTTCGCTTCTAAACTTACTTTTGTCAAATTGCAAGAATGTTCTCCACTTGATGCCATAATAAGTAGGTGTAGTGTAACTTGTAACTAATTTTGTCACTAAAAAGTTTCTAAATTTTATTTCAAAAAAAAAAATGTTACAGACATAATAAATATACTTATGTTTCGTCTGTAACACATATTTATAAAAACAAGAACTAATCAAAATAAATCAAAGTTCTCGATACTTGACAGCAAGCCCAAAAAATAGCAATGCTTATTTTATCACTTAAAATTCAATAGGTGCCTAACAAGAGGTAAAAGATTAATAATAAGTTTTTGGTCCTTTATAAAAGGAATATTTTTTGAGACAACGGGCGCTTATCACAAAATTATACTTCGTTTTTAGGGTTCCGTAGCCAAATGTCAAAAAACTGAACCCTTGAAGATTTGTCATGTCTGTCTGTCTGTCTGTCCGTCCGTATGTCACTGCCACTTTTTTTTATTATTGAAGAACACGATCTGATGTTTTAGGTCTTTGCAATTGACCTTTTTTTTAGGAAGATGTCTCAAATCGTAGTCGTCGTCAATAAAAAAACCAAGTAGGTATACTTAGGTACTTTAAACGTGCTTTAAATAAAGTTATTTATTTGAAAGGGAGTGTTTGACATTGTCAAGTAAAGGGTGTTCCAAGTGTAATGATTCATAACGACTTTGCTATAGAACGATACAATTATCGAGGTCGGAAGTCAATACTTCCTTAGTTTCTAACTATTCTAAGCACATTACGGAAATAAAAGGTGATAGCAATGACCATATTCCATTCCGATATTAAAAGACCTTTCGTAAGAAAAAGTTGTATTCAGTGGCAGAGCAAAAAATCTTTGCATAATGACTTCAACTTGTCTATACATACATATATTGTAGTATGAGACTCGTTGATTTAAGTAGAGCTGTTGGCCGTGTTGCCCCGGCATAGATTAGGGCTATCCCATCTCGAATCTTCTTGTGGGTGTCGTAAAAGGCGACTAAATGATTTGAACCTTTCCAACGAATCTGAAGCTTTCCCGCGCGTTGGCGGTAAAACTGCATGATCCCAAGGACGGCGATAGGCAGACGGGTCGAAAATATTGCCAAATCGATTTGCAGCAGGTATAGTCGATAAGACTTACTTATTGTCTCTAAGCGGACCACGGACTCCCTAGCTAGAGGGATGCAACCGGAAACATCGCTCTGATGGGGAGACTCGTTGGTCAAAGTATAGACCTGATGTAGAATGGTGTGCTGGATGAAATTATTGTAGGTACGTGATAAATATCCCAAACCTTATTTCATTTCTACATAATATAGGTATGTATTATTATGATGACCCTCCGAATGGAATTATTATCTAGATATAATTATTTTTGATAGAGAAAGGGTAATGCCTGTTTATAAATCAGTTTGGTACCTTATTTGACCTTATTTGGTACCTTATTTGACCTTATTGCAATGCAGGAGGTTGCGGGTTCGATTCCCGCCGGGTGCAAGTATTTATGCTTTTAAATTAATAGTTGTGTCTGGTCTGGGTGTCCCTCTATGTATATTATGTATGTTATATCCGTTGTCTAGTCACCGTAACACAAGCTTAGTCGCTTACCACGGGGCTAGATGGCGCTGTGTGTTGTTCACAGAATTTATTTATTATTTATTATTTATTATTAAGTAGGTATGTAAACATTATTTGTTAGTGTTAAACCAAATTTAGGAAATACTTACTGCTTCTTAAAAAATGTTTTTAAAAAAAATTGTACCCTGCGAGATTCGAACCCGCGACTATTGGTAATCCGAACCAACGCGTTTGATTGCTTCGCCATGGGTAAACCGGGGGGGTTACACGTAACGTTTTTTTTAAATAAGCACCTTATTAAGTAATCAAGGACAAATAAGAAAATCGTAGGTAGGTAGGTTTTAATCGTCTAAGACACCAATGGAAAATCTTCGGATTAAATGTATTTTTTCCATAATAATAACATTTTATGCTAATAATTCTAACGACCTCAAAGATTTTATACAAAGATATCTTTAGCATATACCTATCTCTCTATACTCGAGAACCAGTTTCACTTTCAACAACTCACACACAGTTATGTAATGTATAGATTATCCAAATATTAAATAATACGAGTCTACAAAAACTAATACCATAAAGCACCATAAATATTTGCATATTTGATGTAAATTAGCTTTTTGGATAACATAATGTTTTAAATTTAATGACACTGTTTAAAATAGATATTTTTTACAATTAAATATTTAGATAAACTATTTACCCGACTACGGCGAAGCTACAGGCAGTTTCTTTTTAATAAAGTTTCTAAGAGTTAGGAGTCATTTAAAACTATTGCCCTAGTTGCCAAGAACCTCGTATCTATAATCGATTGCAATCCTGGAATAAATATAATAATTAGCCGTTTCATCAATTTTTAGATGATTTATACAGCGCAAGCAACTTTTTAATCCATGCTATTTATGGCGCTGTATTGCCCGGGACATTGTTAGGTGGAGTAGGCTTGCCCAGCACCTATACCACTCTCCCAGCCTAGTGAGCCATGCCCAGAGGAAAGACCGGGTCAATCCTTCCTACTAATATTATAAATGTGAAAGTTTAAATGGATGTTTGGATGTTTGTTACTCTTTCATGCAAAAACTACTGAACCGATTGCGATGAAACTTGGAATATAGATAGCTGGACACCTAGAATAACACATAGGCTACTTTTTATCCCGTAATTCCCGCGGGATCGGGACTTACGCGGGTGAAACCGCGGGCGCAGCTAGTACGTAATATCCTGGAATAACAATAAAATATCTACTACTACACTCACTTTATTCAAATGCATCACAAAATCGGGTCCTACGCAAGTGACACATGTTTGATGACTACCCTGCATATTAAAAAAAACCCGCTGCTTTTCGGCCTTGCTAAGTTATAAAGAGACTGGACCGGTTGAATTTCACCCGAGGTCGGACAGCAAGGCTAGTCTGTGATCAAGTTGACCATACTCCTTTGGCCGGATATTAACTCCACGCATCGTAGGTATTATAATCAATCTAGGTATTTGGTTATGGATATTAAATATCCCTTCGTTTATAGTCGAACTTCCACTGCCGACTTAACTATGTTGGTTTTGCTTAGCGTCGCATAGTCGAGTCAGTTTTCCATTTATCATCAAACTAAGCCAGCTATGCCTATTTCGTTATAGGACTATAGCAGTTAATCTAAATCCTAAAGCTAAAAAGATTCTAAAGTACTAAGTAATACTAAAATGAAAATCTTAAGGTCGCTCTAACTAGGGTTGCCAACCGTACTATAATATATAGTATTGTACTATATTTCAGCTCAGCGTACTATATAATTTTGAAAGCACATATAGTACGCAAAAATACTATATTTCTGGCATGATTTGTAAAAAGTTGTTTCTTTTATAAATTCCTCCTCTCTGCATTTACAGAGGACTGTTTTCTACGAGTATGTAGAGGGAAAAAAGAAAAGCCATAAAAAAGGTGCTTATAATTTAAAAATTCAATTTCCCTAACATTTTTTTTTATATTCAAGAAAGAAAGAGTATTTGAAAGTGTGAAAAAAAGGTTAAGTGCAAAAAATACGTATTTTTTCGAAATATTTTACAAAACACCGCTCTAATTTTTGTATTATATTTTTTTGGGTCGTACTATATTTTTTAGCCACAAATACTATATTTTTCGAAAAAACTGTTGGCAACCCTAGCTCTAACATAATAAATGAAAACATTCTATATATAGATACCAACTCTAAAATAAAGGATAAGCGGGCAAATGGTCCCCTTCGAAATTGGGACCAGGGCCCTTCTCTAATTTGTTAGTGGTCAAATTGGCACACGTTTGTTTAGAACGTGGGCCCAGTTGACCACTAATAAAGATAGTGGTCAAATAAGTGATAGTGGATACTGGATCTAGTTGGATATTACTTGACAGTGGATATATTATAGTGGTTCTTTTAGGAATCCCGGAATAAAAAGTAGGTACCTATCTATTACTAGAAGATAATATGTTAGGCAATTTTTTAATTCAGTTTATAAACTACGTGATGTGATGACTGATGTGATGAAAGAAACGAACATGTGAACTTTCGCATTTATTATATTAGAGGGATTGGTTGTCGTGGTGACAAATTGCATCGAAATTTTTACATCATCGCGTGTTTGTCTAATTAATTACGTGTGTACCCAAATAGCACAATAATTGTGCTGAACATTTGTTGGATAATAATTAATAGTATCTAGCAAATCTTCTGCTATTTAATTTACTAATTAGAAAATGCGTATACATTCTATAGTAAATATACAACTAACTAGCAGCATCCCGCGGTATAAGGTCCAATACAGGGAGAAATCTAAATGGAATCTTAAAGGAAAACGTCAAAAACATCAAACGTTTTTAATATATAGGTTAAAAGACGTTATAAAAAAAGATAAACAACTTTTTTATCAATTTAAAGATATTTTTTATTCACACGATTTGTTAAAGTTACATTTTCCCGGTTCTTAATAGCGTATTATTATTTATGTTCTTACCTCGACGTTTCAACCATGTTATAATGGTCTTGGTCGCGAGGGGAAAGGAAATACTCCCCAGTCCAGTTCCCTCGCGACCGAGACCATTGTAACATGGTTGAAACATGGTCGAGGTAGGAAAAAGTTTTGATAGATGGCCGCTGAATCACGATACAATTTCAACGGTAATTAATTAGGGAAACACATACATGTCGATAAATACGAGAAAATTACAATAATAAACACTTCCCGTCGAACAGGTTTTGTTAATAATTTCCTGATGATACAAACTCAAATCAAATCGGTTTGGACAGGGGAAGTACCAACTATCTGATATTATATTTGGTTGTATTAATACCTAGATTAGATTGAACGAAAACGATCCTCAAAAATACTTAACGAGGAAACTTGGGGACCAAGGGTAAAGGAAATTTGGGGACCAAAGGTGAAGGAAATTTGGGGACCAAAGGTGAAGGAAATTTGGGGACCAAAGGTGATCCTAAGTGAAGGGTCCACTGCAATAATGATAAATGTCCTTTTGTCTTTGTTTTGAGATAATTACGGTTTAAACTTTTAATCGGTGAAAAAGTAAGTCCAGTATTGCACTGTACACCGAGGACGTTGAGCGTGTTAGCTGTGTATACAATTATTTCGAACGTATTTTTCTCAGCACTGTGAGCAATGTTGACGAGTCTGTAAATGGGATAACTAACTACTTTTATCACTTAATTGAATAGCTTTCTTACTTTATATTACTATAAATTCGGACATTCATCAGTATTGCAGTGGACCCTTCAAGTGATAAACGATCGTAGGGGAGCCGACGCGGAGATTTGTGAAGTTATTCGAGCGCGTCAGATTAGGCTAATAGGGCCAGATTAGCTGTGTACTTGCTAAGCAGCAGCTCACGGTGGCAATTAAATACGATAAAGTATTAAACCATTAGCTAAACTACCGTCTAATACAAAAAAGCAAAAATATTATAATCAGTACCTATGTTAAACTATAATCATGAAGGCAGGTAGATACTTAGTTCAGAAATAATAGAAACAAAAGACGTCTGAAACAGAAACTAAAGATAATCGACTATTATTGCATAGTTGGATTTTATAAAGTGAATGATAAAAACAAGTTCTTATTTAACTACAAACATAATTTAAATAAGTCGTCTCCTCGATAACCCCGTGAACTGGCCTTTAGTTCAATACATCAAGTACATGCAATTTATAAGTTTAAATTGAGCATGCTGTTGGTTCACAGTTCGTTGTTTGGTATTTGCAAATATGCAAACATCTCTCGTGCCAAATCGTCTGATAGAAGATGCAATGATGTTATGCAACTACGTGGGTATTAGCGTATTATTGTAAATGAGACTATTGTCATAATAAACCTGCCTAATTTGGAAACCAAAATATTCATTTATTTCGGATTACAAATAGGTACAATTCAATTACTTACATTAAAAATTAAAAACACAAAATTGAAACTGAACAAAACAAAACAGAGAAATCCACAAAAACAAAAAACTAACCATAAACTAGTTAACTAGTTATTCGGAAACTAGTTAAATTAGAAATTTCTGTAATTAATTTCCCAGTTAACCAAGTTCTACTTTAAATTTTAAAAGGAATTTTCTGTAAAATTTAAAAATTTGTGTTAATGATAAATGTCATTTATTTTTAGTTCGCGATATTCTCTCAACATACTTATCAATTAATATTTTTTTTAAACTTTAAACAATAATTTACTTAAAGAATGTATATGAACTAACCCGAAATAGAAAACGTCCAATATTATACGGTTGAAAATTTCCTAGGATGACCTGTTATGTGTAAATCACAGGACATTACTAAAAAACACGATTATTAAAAACCATTTTGTATTCAATCAGCAGTCGAAACTAAAGGGCTTTTTGTCTTGAATGTACCTAATACCTACTTAAAAAGAAAGTTGTAGAGAAATCTGTGATGCACAGGGCAGAGTTTAAACCAAGACAGAGATGTAGGTAGATAGTGTCTGGAGTTTAGAGCCTAACGTAGGTAAGTAGTTAAAAAATTAGTCGGTACCTACAAACTACTTACAACTGTAAATAAACGGCGAAACACTATTATTGACCAATCTGGTTTTGTCAGTCCAACCGTAGTTTTGACCAGATAGACGAAATCAAAGTTCCTTTTGATTTGAAGGTAGGCTTTGACTTAGACTGTAGTATAAGGTCACGAGATTCAGGAGCACCCTGAATGTTGGGCAGAGATCGTCACGCAATGGATGCAGGTTGACGTAGAAGTGGTAGATTGCATTCATACATTCATGCATTCGATGACGACTGGCCCAAGATACAAAGATACGAAACATATGAGAAGGAACTTTGCCTTGCAATGGAACAATATAGGTCAACCTATATTGCCTGAGATATATACCTACGTCCCTATATTTGACGTATGTATACTAAAATCTTCTCTATTTTGCTTTATCTCTAGGCGATATTGAAACAAGTACAGATCAAACAATGTGTGAAAAATGACATAAATAATCTATACAAGCATTTTAAAAGCATTTTATGATTATTAAAATTGTCATTGAACTATAATACGCTGCCTATTTGAATGGTGCTTTTAAATAGAAAAGGTCATCCCTGGCTGGTGCACAAGACATTCAAAATGTCAATGTCGATTAGGTATAATATAATGATGTTACGTATATAATGAGTCCATAAAATATTCCTCAAAGATGCTTTTAGAATGTTGTTATAATTGAATAAATAAAACACAAGAACATAGTTTGTAAAAATATACAGGGTTATTGGAAATTAGTAAGCATTCAGTTAGAGGGTTGTTCTACACGTTTAGGTGAATATTTTTTGGCAATTCAAACTGAAATCGAAAATTTTAAGGTTATGGTTACTTGTGAATAAGCTGGTGTTTGAAGTTAGAGGTCATTAACCTTGAGGATTTATTATTTTATTAAGTTTCGACTACTTCATTATAAGCATTAATTGTCATAAAAAAACAGATATAATTTTGAGAAAACATGATCTCACCATTTTTTTTCTAAAAAAAAAAAATAGATAGGGATATCTTCTAAAAGTCTTATGAATAAGTTGTTCACATAGATGTGTGAAACACCCCCTAACTGGGTAGATACATAATAATTTTCTATAACCTGTAGGTATACATAAATCCAAGCCTACTTATCCTTTGATATACTAGTTCCTACCTACGTTTACGTAAAAGAAAAATCATTCTATGGGTTCATAGAAACAATTTTTTTTATTGAATTACATCCGCCCTTTAAATATGGTTCTAGTATTTTATTATATTTTATCTATGTCATAATTATAGAAACCCGGATTTCAATAATAATAATTTCACTACGCGGATATGAGAATTATGTAACAAGTTACCTATATCTTATGCCATATCATCACTTACCATCAGGTGAGATAGTGGTCAAATCTCATGTGTCATGTAATGAAAAAGGTACGGTTTCACCAACATTAGTCAAGGATTGAGATCAGTATAAAAAGTGATCAATTACTAAATAACTAGGTAGGTACTACTGTGGCAGTCGCCCATCACAGGCCTGAGTCACTAAGAAAGCAGACCAGCGAATAAAACCTACCGGCGGCGCTACTAATGTAAACATCAGTTGCAAATGCTCCAATATACCTAGGTAGGTACTTAGACTGCAATTGCGTTCAGGGTTATAAATACAAAAATATTATTGAGAAAGGTCTGTTCAGTATTTAGTATTTCGTAAAATGTTGTTTAACATTTTTATAACATTAAAGTCACGCACACAATTACAGCTAACTAGTCAATGGTCCTTTTTAACCCCCGACGGAAAAAGAGGGGTGTTATAAGTTTGACGTGTCTGTCTGTGTATCTGTCTGTGACATCGTAGTTAGAACATAACTTCAAAAGATAACTGTGACAGAAAACCCAGCGTGTAGGGTTATTCAATATCGCGTACGCGATAGAACGCGTTTCCAACAATTATCTATGTACTATTCGGGTTTTAAGTAAATAGCAGGATAAAACTTAAAGTTCTGCTTTATATGATAAATTGACAATTTTAAAACTCCACTGATAATTTTGAGTGTGACTCTACTAAGTCTACATTTGTCGTTTTTGGTAGATATTTGTTTAGAATTGTAAAGTATAGTGCGTGAATACAGCGTATAGTGAGCGAAATATTTCTGCATTACAAACCAAATTATAATTGCAAATATACGTAGGTAGGTACGTACAATGACAAATGATATTTAGATTGCCTCGTCATGATTGTCGCCAACTTAAAAGCGGGGTAGCTCTTTTATGATGCTTCGATTTTTATTTTATTTGCAGTATACTCGTAGTAAATAAATATTTGACAATTTTAAGAGCATATGTACGTACATAGGTATGCCTACATTAGGTATTTACAAGATTTATGATCAATCACTGTTTTCTATTTTCACTTCTGTGATTAATTACCACCACAGAAGAAATATTTTTACATATTGTGTAGCTACTGTTTTGTTTTCATAAAGAACCACTTTTTTTCTTTACCTATCCGTCATAACTATGTACGGTTACGTATCATAATAACTACAATTCATCTGCACTATTTTCAACTCAACTACGGTCGATTCGACTACAGTTTAACTCAACTACGGTCGAATCATATATGTTTGTTTAAACTATTGGATGACTAACCTACTGGACGACTCAACTACGGTTTATTGAACTACATTCAATTTACCTACGTTTGACTGAACTACCGGACAATTTAACTACTATTGTCATATTATCGCGCGTTTTACTCGAACTTAACTACGGGAAAAAGCATTTGGTGGACCCCGACTAGGATAGGTTAGGTTATTATTAGAACATGATTACACGTCGCGCGCCTAATATTATAAATAAAAAAGCGTGATGTGTAAAATCAAACTTTATATGATATAAACATTATAATTACTCAATTTCAACCTTTTTATTCATAGTACTAGGCGCTTTGGCGACCGCTGCCGCGGCACGCTCGCTTCGCTCGCTCGCCAAAGCGCTGCGCGTAATCATGTTCTAATAATAACCTAACCTATCCTAGTCGGAGTGCTCTGTTTTGCTTTTTGTGGGCCTAATATTATAAATAAAAAAACGTGATATATAGAAATCGAACTTAATTTGAAAAACATGATATAATTACAAAATTACAATACAACAAAATACGTAAGGAAATGTAATGTGTTACAGGATTGACAGTGACACATGTCAATAATATAACATGTCCATCGTGTCTTGCGCTACCCTCATCTTATTAAACAAAATGCACCTCGGCGCGCAGTAGTCGAGTCGTCCGTAGTTGAAAAATCCAATATTTCAAACAACCATAGTTTAATCAAACTTAGGGGAGTTAAACTGTAGTTCAGGCGGCCAATATTCGAAATGACCGCAGTCGAGTCGACCGTAGTTTAGTTAAAAATAGTGCAGTTGAAAATAGTCATTATGATACGTAACCCTATCTACCTACCCCCTTATAAACGATGATAGACAGCTGCATAAACTAGAGTGCGTTTCATCTTTAAATTCCTATGCCGTCATGTTGGTAGCAAAACAAAAAAGTGCAAAATACAATAAAATTAATATGCTACCTTTCTTCCTGTATTCAAGGTTTAGGGTATAGCACATTCAGGATATTAAGGCAAGACTTTTTTGTTTTGCTACCAACATGACGGCATAGGTAATTAAAGATGAAACGCACTATAGTATCTTTTACTGTCATATGACATATGACATTTCAAAGTTGATAGATGAACAGTTCATAACTTAGTCAACTGTTAATCATCGTTTAAAAGAAAGGGGGCTAGTTGGTAACTCAATTTCCTAGATACTATGATGTACGCTGCATTGAGGTGATCACTGGTGATTACCACGTTACGTCAAACCACCAATATAATGTCAAAGCTCCAATGTCATTACATTACATAATCAGCATAATCAAGTCATGATATAGTGCGTTTCATCTATAATTAGGGGAAAGTGGGGGAAACGCGAACACCTAAGGGAAAACTTAAATAAAACAGTGGAATTTGATCATAGAGTTCCTATATTTTTTTAATTATTAAGTTTACTTATCTGTCTAACGAATTTACTAATCGACATTTATATTGCTTTTAAAAAGTGTAACAATTTGACTAAAATACGAAACCCTTAGTGTTCGGCTTTGCCCGACAGAAGTCGGGTAAACACGAACACCAAGTGGGGTAATTACGTACTAACATTAATAACGAAAGTGATCACATTTATAACCCAACGATGTTCACTTTCCAGCAGTACAACTCTCGTAAGTCCATTTTTACACATGTAGCATAAAATTCAGTCTTCACCAGGGGAATCTATATATTTGGTCAAAAATTGTTGTTTTTGAAACATTATTAGATCCTGCTGCTCTGCCGATGCTAAGTTTTCAGATTTCAACACCATCTACAGCCTTTTTGAAATCTTCAAGACTGCACTTCGGGTTGATCTTTCTTTTGTAATAACGGGGCATCTAAAACAGTAATAAAATAAGAAATACGGGGAACTAACAAAAGGGAGCGGGGGTAATGCCGGATGTTCGAGATTGCCCCACATGGAGTGTTCGCCTTTGCCCCGCTGGATCAAAAACAATAAATTAAGTAAAAAAAATAGATTAAGTATATTTCTTTTCCCTATTGGGTCATTGTCATATAGCTGATTAATGTGTGGGTATTCCACTATGTAAAAGTTAATTTACCATTGTACATAGAAATAAAGCAACAACAACTTGAATTTACCAAAAATATATATCAAAAACATGCAAAATATTGAAAACTGCATACCTTGACAAGTACGTGCGTTTGCATCTTTCTTGTCATTGACTGGCACTAGTCGTGGAGTGGTCTCCGAAATGGCGGCAAATAAAATCTGGCTACCTGCTTCTAACACATTAGAACCGTTGGATTCGGCATTACCCCGCGTTCGTGTTTCCCCCACTCTCCCCTACCTATGCCGTCATGTTGGTAGCAAAACAAAAAAGTCTTGCCTTAATATCTTGAATGTGCTATACCCTAAACCTCGAATACAGGAAGATTCGTTCATTCCTTCTTTATATACAAATCCCCCTAAATTCAAGGTAGCACATTTTTTTTTGTATTTTGCACTTTTTTGTTTTGCATATCATGTCATTGTGTATGTCGTACGTATACGTACCTACGTACCTTTCTCGCGTGTTTTAGTGTTATATGAAAAAGCCAGGGGCTCTATTTTTGAATCGCTTGTGCCACTTCGAGCGATTTTAATAACTCGATTTCTTTTGATTTTCGTTTGATGTCGGTAATTTTACTAAGTGAATCGCACGAACGCAACGAGTGGCCTCAACTAATTCCTGCAGGAGTTCGACATCGAACGAAAATCAGCAGAAATTGAGCTATTTGGATCGTTTGAAAAGGCAAGAGCAATTCAAAATTAAAGCTAAAGATTTAAAATCAAGATGTAATAAAATGCCTATATCTACTTAATTTCCTGTACTAAATATCAGCTGCTAATTATCTTAATTGTGTTTAGACACCTCCTTTGCGTAGTAAATACCTATAATATTATGTCTCTATGGGTAAAAGTTGATTTTCCACTTGGGAAGCGTAAAAGTATTTGGCAAGTTCGTAACCAATAATGGACCTTGACATGCCGCATGAATGCCGCACTCGACCGAACTGCCTTTAAATACCTCATAGGCGTCAAAGAATGTGTGAATCAGACATTAATATTAATCTTTTGCTGTAGAGACTAATTAAGTATTTAGTTACTAGATATGCCTTGCAGTTTCACCCTCTATTTTCTTCATCTTTTTAGATAAAAATCAGCCACGGATCGAAAATCTTTACCATCCGTTAGTGACTAGATGCAGATTTAGTAAGTTATACAAAATCTACTTTTTAGGTTAATTTTAATTAAAAGTTAGATAACAGGTATTGTTGATAAAAACGATTCTATGATCCATATTTTTTTCAAAAGAGTTTAAAATTTTCGATTTTGTCTCGAAGATTTTGGTCGTTCGTTTGTTTGAAAAACATAGTACTATTATACTTTTCTGACTTCTAGATTACTGTGTGCAACGTCCTGCAACACAGAGCCTTATTTATTTGTATTAACAAACATGCTATAGATTCCATTTATGGATTCCCTACATGTTCTGACGCACGCTGTCTGACAAGCTAATAAATTCATATCAACCTCGCGAAAACCGAAGAAATCTAAACTCATATTAGCTTAGGAGAATGGCAAACACTTCTTGGAAATAAAAAATAATATTGTTCTTTGTTCTAAAACGATTAACGAAAGGTCGAACTATTCATATTGATGCAATAAATACTTGACATTTCGTTAGGAGATGATTATCAAACGTCAATTACTAATTTAGAAGTTTTCTAGGTCAATATTTAATAGAAACGGATACGGAGTTTTTAAACAAAGTAAATAGGTAATCCTACTTACGTACGTGTTATAGCGACAAACTGACAAGCTCATCCTTCGGTTTTTTAGAAATCGGTTGAGAATATAATGATAATGACGATCTAACAATCATTTGATCTGAAGTGTAACTGGAGATCAATCGGTTATAATTAGATAATTAATTTTGAAGTTGACGCCGGGTAAGTTAGTTACGTTACAAGAGTGAGATAAAACTTTCTTTAACTAAGACTTAGGAACGATTCTAAGTGCAGCCATTAGTTCCTAAGTAAGTACCTATTTATTACGTGTCAAAACGTTACTAGTTTAGGTAATAACAGCCTAAATAGTACAACATTCTTCTATAATTGTGCACAGGTAATTATTAGTATTTATTACAGACACTTAATTACCTACGTTATATTGGACTTCAAATAGCTGAATAGGGACATAAATGTGTTGCTATTGTTTACATTAGGCAAATAAAGCATAATATTTATACTTTTCTTTATTAAAATGTAGATAATCTATTGATTGTGTAATGTGATTTTTACTTTCACTGTTAGTTAAGATCACAGGTTAAGATTTATTTCGAATGCTGTAATGCTCGTATAATCTTCTTAAGAAACCGGCGGAGCAACAGCGAGGTTTGGTATTCGGATTTAAAACTGGCAATTTACAAAATGTTGCCTTCCATTGCAGATCTCGCGCCTAGCGTCGATCTTTTATAGTCATTGGTACGAGTTAAGCAACGTCCTGCGCAGTCATTCCTTGGATGTGTTACCAAAAATGTGTGACAAAAGATTTTCTCGAGCTTTTGCGCGCTTCAAATAACACTTAAAGCAGTAGGTTCTCTTGCTATCTCTGATAGCAATCGTCAGGTCAACTCGTTGGCCTTAGGGTCACCGGAAGCCTCAAGAAATAGCCTACACCTAGAGAAACAATATCTAAATCTTGGGATTTAAGATTCTTAGAGCTTACAATCTGCAGAGTAGGAACTCAAATCCCACATACAGAATTTTGTTTATTTTTGATCTTAATATTACCTACATCTTGTTTTTATCTCTGATAGCAATCGTTAGGTCAAGTTAGAGGCCTTAGGGCGACCTGAAAACTTTCAACACTAGCTAGGTACATCACTACACGAAAAGAAGAAGATCTACATCTTGAAACTACTTACACAACAAGGCGCTCATCGGCGCGGGCGCCGCGAAATACTTCTGACATAAGTAAAGATCAAACGAGTCATAAAAGGATTTCAGTATACGCGCGCGTCACTACTTATCAATGAGCGTTACGCCTTCTCTAGGTGGAAAGCAATAACACTTTGTAAGATTGTAGGTACTTATTTAGGTTTGATTTTATAGAAAAGAAAAGTTAAGCTCTTTAAGTATATGCCATTGATCGCATTTAGAATACAACCAGTTAAATAAGCTTTAACTACTAGGTACCTGCGAGGATGATTGATGAGTTGCATCGTGAAGGTGCCAAGTAACAGCAGAGCATTAGCTTGCTCGTCACGAACGCAGCATTGTCTTACCACGATCAAGGGTTGATGAACCATGGTACCGTTCCATACAGTATTTCCCAAACTATGGGTCGCGACCCACCGAATCTGCGAGGCACAAGCTTTTAGCTGGGCCCTGCTTAGATTAAATAGAAACGCATTAGTGAATCGTCGATGTCGCTTTATATCGTTCAGCTCAAATGATACCTCGTGAGAGACGACAGAGAAGTTTTGGTGATAGCTATTCTTTGTTATTGTATAACTTTGCTTTCCTAAAAATGCCCTTACTCACACACAGTTATGCGAATTACCGTGTGTGTGGCAACAAGAAATTGCTGCCGCTGCAATAAACCGCAATTATTAGTCGCAGCGGGTCCTGGCTTCACCATGTTTTTTTGGTGTTTCGTGGTCTAGACTATACTTTAAAAACCACTGCCATACAGTACGATTTATGAGCCGGATAGCTATTTTCGTCATGTCTGCCTCTAAGGGCAATGACTGGTTTTACTCGACTGGCATTCCTTCCGCGAACCCAAATGTGGATACCCTTGACTAACTTATAGAGTTACATACTAGATGCCCGGTTGTCCCACTCGAAAGGTATGCTAATGAGAAATTTTAATTGCTTTTAGCGGTTTTTAAGAGGACAATTTGTTTTTTAAATATGAATGGATAGGTTGGTCAATGAGCACGGTTTCGTGCGTGCGAATTGACTACTAAGCCATAAGTAGGTACATTTATATTCTAATGCTCCTCCGCCGCGGCTTTTTGATGGCCCCCAAAAATCCACCAAAAGCCCCTCTAACCAGCTGTGTATTCGCTAATGTTTTCTACTTATCTATATCTATCTACCTATCTATCTATATATATAAAAATGAAACCCGTTCCGTTGTCACGACATCACGCGTGAACGGCTGGACCGATTTCGATAATTCTTTTTTTGTTGTGTTTGCTATTGTCAGGAGAAGGTTCTTACGGAAAAAAATATTAAGAAAATCTCTCAGAAAATTTACGCTAAGGCGGTACGAAGTTCGTCGGGTCAGCTAGTCCTTCTTATAATTTTCATGTACGTAACAACGACTAAATTAACATTTTGGTTCTGAACGTCCCTATGTTTACTTATTATACCTCAGAACAAAACTTGTGACATGATTTATTTATAATATATCCTTGTCATAGTCGGTTCGGTCGGTGTGCTAAATAAATTAATTCTAGGTTCAAGTACTTATCTGACATGTACCTCCTACCTACCTTTAGTTTTCAAGTAAACGATATTGTTCTTATTTGAGATATAATTTAGACACAATTTAGACGTATTCGATGATCATCGCCAATCTTTCTGTAGGTATGTTATATTTCCGCGCCCAAACCGATTAAGATGAATTTTGTTACAAATGGTCATTTAAAAGTTAGGACAAGTTAGGTTAATTTTCCTGATCCTGTTTCCTTAGGAACCGGCGTGGATTTCCTATAACAGGTCTGTCTATAAAAAGGCCGAAAAGGATTTTAGTGACTGCAAACATTAAAGATAGTAGGGGCAAGCGCAGCTCGCCATCTCAACGGTACTTTGAAAGCAAGTAAATACGAGTAAATCATTTGTTTCCCTTTCAATTTCGTTTACGATCATCACGATCACTTTCTTACCAACACGAACATACGTACAGATTAGACACCGCAGATTGTAAAACCTAAATACCTATCTAACCGTGAGGTATCTATGTAATAATGAAATAACATTTTATTTCTATATTTAATAGAAGGTCGTGATGAATCGATAGGCAATTGCCATTTTATGTCGGTCTAAATGTCAAGTGACCTGTTTAGGTCATTGGTTTTCCAGGAAATAGTAAATAATTGATAGTGTGGCACGTAGTTGGTTACTGACGGACGGTGCATGCAATGTAGTACGCGTACCTACATATTTTTGCCGGTCCGGCACGTTCACCAGTGACCTCGGGGAACGCGACAGGCTTCGAAACCTTGTGACAGGACACTGGTGACACGACACGTACCTCTCCGACTATCACCATTCGATTAACAATCTTAAATAGATCTATTCGTAGTAGCTATACACAGACTACAGTTTTAATCGTTACCAAATTGACCGTATAAATTTAATTTGTACTTTCGTTAAAGGGCATAAAGCAGTTTCGTTCCGCTCAATCAAAACAAAGAACCATGTCAAATTCATCTTAGTACAAAATATTGATTGTATGTCATGATAAAAAACGATATCCATTGATTTTTACATCACCAGTTTAGTTTTGAAACATGAAATTTCATTTAACGCAGAAAGCAAGGTTATTAATTAATGTAATATACCTACCTAACTACTCGTAAGGTTTCACACTAGTTACCGGATTAACGTATATTCTGTATTAATAATTGTATAAAGGGCAGCTATGAATCGAATTGTAACGGATACTTCGAAGGTTAAGAATTATGTTCATACTGCAACACTGGTACTACTAATTAGGCAGTTCATTTTAGCTGTATCTGAGCATCATGTTGTTAAGAAAAAAGGCAAACTGGGAGTGCATCGGCAGGCTGTCGAGTACAAAAAATACCCATTATATTGGATTTAGAAATGTACCTATAATACGATGTCAGTATAATTAATGGCAAACATTTTGTTATCTGAATGCATGCATACCTCGAAAGGTCGTCGGCAGGAAAGTGAAACTGTTCGAAGCCGAAAGTGACGTTTATGCTAAGAGTCAAATAAATACCCGTTTATGTAGGTACGAGGTACGAGCTGAGACGGTCGCACCCGGACCCACAATACCAACTGATGCAATGCACAAACTTAATCCTATGTCAATTTATTATGACACCTCACTTAGCCTTTTCTCTTCGACATCACCTACTCGATGATGAAACCAATGATATAATACGTGTTGTATTTGCGCAAATATTGTTAAATTCTAACCGGCAACCACTATTTAGCTGTACAACTTCACCTTACCGATAAAACAACCTTATCGTCCGTTGCGTACCGCTTCTGTATAAAATCTTTGCGTACCTAAATGCTTTTATTAGTCACAAATACCACGTTTATTTGAATTCCTATCACGTCGTTTCGAGATTTAAACGAAATGCTAAACACATTTGTAGTTATGTGACTTGAAAAACCAGACATGTATGCATATGTTTATACCTAAAGACCACGTTCAAATGTCAAAAATTAAATATTATACGGTAAATATCGAGCTGATAACACCTGGGTTTAATTAACACGAATTCAATAACTTCTCACAATAGAAAAAAAACAAGTTTTTCGGGACACGTAGTTGAGAAAACTTTAACAATTCGTAGGTATCTAATAATAATTTTATTATACGACAGCGACACATTCACTGCTAGGTGATCTAGCTTGTAGCTGTATTTTATTTAATAAGCATATCAGAATAAATGTCAAGGTTACTCGTACCTAATTAAATAGTTCATTCTAGGAATAAAGAAGCATGAAAGTGCGTTTAGCGAGCAAGCGGACCGCAGCACTTCAGCAACTATGTTAATGCAACTACTGATATAATCACTTATTATGTTATTTTACTATCAAAGCGCACGTGCCAAGAATAATGTTGTTATAATTTTCCGGTGAGTGCGCTGGAGCACTGAAAGAGGCGTTCGTTTCAACAACGAGGCCTCGCAGGCGCAAGTCGCAACCGATCTAGCCGGTTCACGGACTACATTTGAATATATTGCCCGATTTTATATCGGCATAGGTCTATAACTTCTAAGTTAATATAATTCAACATAATTCGCTACCGATCAGGTGAGATATGGTCAAATGCTAGCCTATCTCATGTAAAAAAAGTAAAAGAAATCATATCATTAATATGCTTTAAGCACAAGAGCATCAACTAAGCTGAATGCGGTGAAGTCGGTAAGCAGGGACATTGAATAAACCCACGTAAAACCACTTTTACGACACATCAAGAATAAAAATATTACGCATCGGAATAGGCGACGCTTTCTTTCGATTCACAAACAAATAAGTTACGAAATAAAAAGGAAACTGCAGTGTTAATATTTTAGTCAGAAATGGATTAGTTGTTGGTTGAACCGCACCACACCCAAGAGTTGCATATTTGCATAATGTATAGCTCTCTACAGACATAATAATTGTTTCTGTAGGTAGATATCACATCGGTTGTGCAAGTAGACTCAGCTGACTTTAGACTTTAGACACGTAATACTCTTATAGAACATTTTCACAGTGCGAGCTAGCGTGCGAGTTACTGCCTAGGTAATAGACAGCTAGATACTCGAGCTCAACTCAGATATAGCACTCAGACGAATGAAATCCTCGTTTAGTTACGTTCAAAACAAATGCGAGTTACTAGTGTGCAGCTGCTCCGCAGGTTGATTTGCAGCCTAGCTCGCACTGTGTTAAGAGGAGTATATACGCCAACGACCTTGAAACTGAAAATCCCTGTCGGGCTCATCGAAAATTGTTGATTATTTCATGACGGAATGTCGTAGAACTTTTTTTTGTGCACAAATTGTAGGTGACATTGTTTCCTACATTTTGGTGTAGTTTTAAGACAAGAACCTCCTATTGGTGCAAAGCCTATCCAAATTTTAGACAAAAAATGTCTGATTTGGCTAAAATGTCGATAGGCTTCAATACGTTTAGACATATTTGTATGGAAACTGCACTAAAATATCGGAAACAATGTCGCCTACAATCTGTACACAAAAAAAAGTTCTACGACATTCCGTCATGAAATAATCAACAATTTTCGATGCGCCCGACATGGATTTTCAGTTTTTCAGAATAGGGGCCTTAACGATCTATAACACTGAATCAAATCTGATTTGACCTATTTCTAGAGGCACTTGCTGCTGGTACCCTAGAAGTTTATGGTGCAGCTGTGGTTTACCCTCGATCCAATTCCTTGCGTATAGTGCAATATAGAAGAGCCTGTATGTCAATTCAGGTCTCCAGCTATCTTGATAAGTGCGGTGTCGATTCTCATACAGCAAAAATTTGTGTCAGCCACAGATTCTTTTTAACTGGGATTTTCAGTGCGTATATTAAGTAGGCTACCATGTTACAAGTTTAGGCCTAGATGGCGATAATGGTAACGGCCACGGAAACAAACGGGAAATGTCGTATTAAAGAGGAATACAAAACCCTACTGCACTTTTACAAAAAACTAATTTGAAGAGAAACCTACAAAGAATTGATTGCTAAGTACATACTAGCTATAAGTTAACCATAGGTAATACGACATGTATGAAATTGGGCATCAACACAATTTTACAGCAGTTTTGCGGTAGATAGAGGTATCGTTTTATACACCTTTATACTAAAACAATGTATTTAAATATGTTATTATAGCTTATTTTTATTTATAAAATCCCTATTTTATTTCGAAATGAAAAGTATTTAGGTACAGTCTTGTATTATTTAAACTAATAATAAAAATACAACATGCTAGCAACCACAGCGCTGTGACTGGGGTATTTTTTATGAAATTTACTCAAACGTGAACGACAGTATGTATGTTTATTAAAATAGACAGACTGATAAAAGCTAAACTGATGTAATTTTCAGTATTGTGCAATCTGCGTGAAGTCTAACATCGATGATTAATACCTCGGGGTCGTGACCTGACACCACTCAGTTGCCCTTGACATATCAGCACAGATAGAAAGTACTTCGCAATTATCTATCGAATATTTATAAGGTAGGTGCCTGTTTTATTAATTTATTCTTTGTATATTGTGCATTTTACAGCTAAATCGTGTGATCTTTGCAGCACGCTAGCATTTTATGGGATAGACGTTCATATGTATTTAATCACCTTTAAAACAGCAAAAGATTTTCAAATGGGCAGTTTGTGGTGAAAAGGCGGTTCCTATTCTATAGATAGAAGTCTGAAAGTGTATTTAGAGGAGCTGTTATGCTCATCACCTGGAATCACCTTTGCATCATAAAACTCTTTAATTTGTAACGTGCCTGGTTGAAGTTTGAAAGTTTTTACTCGAATATTGTTTGCAAGGTCTACTTGCAGAACGACTAGTTCCTATTAATGAAAAACTTTTGTAAATAGGGGTAAAACTTCTCCAAGAACCACACACTTAAAGGCAAATCTTGGAGAACATTCAGTGTTCTTTGCGTTCCAATGTCACTTCCCACGCGCACGTTTACATCATTGTGTGTATAATCTTTGCATTCATTTGATATCTTTAGCTAAGAATAATAACCAGCGCCACGGAAGGAACTAAACAATGAAAGTAGGCACCTAACCAAAGCTGTGTTAGGAAGCACCTAACAACGTTGTTTTAAGAGCTAAGTCTTTGCGTAATACAACACCAAAGACGATAGTATTCTTTTTAAATTAATATTCAGTTTTACTGCGGCATTATGAACACTGTTTGGGTGAACAAACGTCTAGTTAAAAAAACGCTGATCTTTATCTTCTGAACGAGATAATGTAACCGGTCGTAAATGGCCTTTTGCAAGTTTTTAAGGAGTTCAAATTAAAATAATGCATTTAGGTTCACTTACTTCTAGAATAGGACTACCTAGTTATAAGTTTTGTGTTACACCCAGACTTTATGGAGATTTGTTTGTTTGAGAAAACGCTTTTGTTCCAAAATTCAAAACTCTCAGCGGGACTCCAACGCGCAATCTTCTGGTCTCTAGCCGGGCACACTAGGTAGGTACTGGGTAATATCAACGAAATTAAGACGTAATTATGTCATACGTATTATTTCATTTTCGTTTTTCTTTGTGGAAAGAGTGAATAATATAGGTCCAAATAATAAGAAATCAATATTATTTATTATGTATCCTGAAGTAATAGTGGTATAGTAGTAAATATGAAATTTGGAGAGTGTGTTATTGGTCATGTGTAGGTCCACTAAAGGAGGAATTTTACGGGATTGCGGGACTTACGCGAGTGAAACCGCGAGACGCTGCTACTGTTGTTTAAAAATAACCACACCGCGACTGAAACAAAGTAAGAAAACAAGACGAGAGGTAATTGACTCATTACCACCCACTACTTAAAATACTTTACATAATTCCACTGATTTTACTAGCGTCTATACTAGTTAAAACGTTACTAGTAGCGTTGGGCAATTTCAGTATGTAAAAGTAGGAAAGCGGACCCCGGGCTCTCGAGAGGGATGCAACCGGGAACATCGCTCGGTTGATGATGATGATCGTCCGGCAGTTTCACACGCGTAAGTCTCGATCCCGTGGGAATTAAAAAAATCAAGAGTAATCGAGCCATTCAAAAATAGGACCCTGAATTAAAAAATTGGCTATCCTTATCTTATCCCGACGATCTCAATAACATGGCTTACATGCTCGTAAAACTGCGGAGCTCAGCTAATTTAGTTACAAGCCGATGTTCTCCTTCAACTCTCCAACAATGCGTCTGGGTCATATCATGTGAATCTAGCGGGGTCAGCGAGTAGGTACGGACTTCGGTATACCTAGCGAGGTGACATACAACGTGTATCGAAAGAGTTGCATAACTCTGTTATCAAGAGGTAGGTCGAAAGCGGATGTGGCATCTCTGTTACGTATCACTTGAGGAATTTGTGTAGGTATACAGGTATATATATAGTTACGAGTACCTATATATTTTATGTATTTACGATAACTGCAGTATTATTCTATGTCTGAGCTTATTTCAAGTTTTTATGGAGTTTCAATTATAATTTAATAGCTTAGTGATCGATAAGAACGTCTTGGCTTAGACTAATTAGGAGAAACAATACGAGTAGGTATTCTCATCTTTCTCATAATATTAATGTACAGCTTGTATGTTTGATAGTTCGTCTTAAAAAACAGGACCAATTGCGATCTACTTATATCTAAGTAGCTGGTAATTTGATTACCGATTGCTACTTGGTGGCAATTCGTGTGGGTGCGACTGGGAATTTTCGGTTTCATTGAAAACTGTCGTCAAGTAACTCATTTTGCGTCGCTTTGTGGCAAAACAGGGTTTTGTATAAAACCGAACGTAGCAGAAATTAAGCGACCGAAAAAACGCGACTTACAACTTAATAATTTACTCTCATGTGGCCTCACCTTTAAGGTCATCCATCATCTATCCCAGACCTACGCGAGTAAACCCGCAGAGCGCAGCCAGTTTACAATCCTACTATCCTACTAATATTATAAAGCTGAAAGTTTGTGAGCATGTATGTATGTGCATATGTGTGTGTGTGTGTTTGTTACTCAATCACGTAAAAACCGCTGAACCAATTACCATGAAACTCGGTATGTAGATAGCTGGAGACCTGGAATAACACATAAGCTACTTTTTATCCCGATATTCCCGCGGGATCGGGACTTACGCGGATGAAACCGCGGGTCGCAGCTAGTATAATATAATGTGTAAAACCAACCAAGATCAACATGTGAATCTTCGATAGCACTAGTTATAAGAGACACAACGAAAATGAAAGTGAAGGCCGTGCATGCAATGAGGCGTGCGTCGTCGTCGGCGCCTCGACTCCCGACGCGACGCAATCTTTATATTATTTATTTTTACATTTTTATTGGATTTTCACACAACAACAAATGTTTTTTATATGTTAATTGTATGATTTTTTTATAGCTCTGGGAATGGTCAGTTGGATATTTGCTCGGCAGAGAGACGCGAGTTCGATCCTTGTCGCGAGAGAATTTTTGAAGATATATTTTTTGCGTCGGCGAACAGGATGCCTGGTAAGACTTTAAAACATCGGGCCTATGCATCGGGCGTTGAAAAATACTTATATACCTATAGGTATTATAATAAAAGAAACGCGATTAAAACCGCAAAATGAGGTTAATTTTTAATCACCATCCCGAAAGATAAAAATTGAATTTTCTTAAGAGAATTCCTCTGAGACTGTCGCTTATTCTGTGGGTATGTCAAAGGAATTCGCGATGTTACGTCGACGCGCCTTTGCAGCGACTTGTCAGTGCGCGTATAGCCGAAGTTCCGATTGGGGTTACGTTAATTTCGAATGCACCGCCAACCAAACTAAGTTAGTTTGCCTTAGCTCTGCAGGGTCGAGCCAGTTTTTCATACATGTGCCTTTCTCAAACGATGCCAGCTATGCTGAACTAACTTAGCACCTACTTAGTTGGCCACTAAGATCTACTCGAAGCACGCCAGTCTTCAAAATAGAAGATGTTAGTTTAACGAGTTCCCATCCGGCTTTCTTAGTGGCTGTACTGGCCTACATGTCGGAACATGGACGAGTCGTTTTCGTGTTACAACTACGCTGATAAGTGATAACAGCCGAAATATCCCTTACAATAAAATGTATAGTTGTAAAATATACCTACAAATACTGAACGAACATGTATGGATATCGTAAAGAAATAAACTTCTTTAGTTGCGTATCGGATGTGGTGCTACCGGAACTGTATCCGGGGAAACTTGCTGTACAAGTGACTCAAACTACTAAACATAAATTTTATTTAAAGTATGTTCCTATAACATGCCCAACATCTATATACCCGATATATCTACAACAGAAGAGAAAATAGTTTTGACCGACTTCGAAATAAAAGGAGGAGGTTCGCTTTCCGGCTGTATTGTTTCTTTGTATATGACCCCCATTTTATGGCCGAACGCGCCATTTTATGGCCGAACGCGCCATTTTATGGCCGAACGCGATGATTATTTTAGTAGGTAACGTACTAAATAAGTTATAAGCGCGATGTTATAAGCGCGATGTTATTGTTTTAGCGACAGCTTGCTTTAAGGTACGGGTTGGGAACGGGCGACGTGTCGCAGCGACACTACTGGTTTCTTTGTATTTCTATGAAATTCGGCGACGACGCGTCGCTAGCTTCGTGTCGTCGGACTACGTCGGAAATTTCATAGAAATACATAGAAACCAGTAGTCTCGCTGCGACAGGTCGTCTGTTGCCAACTCGTACCTTTATTAACAACATAATGAGCATGCAGTGATCAGAGTTAGGTGAGCTAATTTACCTTAAGTTTAAAAAATAACAGTAACAAAGTGGAGACGCCTTATGCGTCAATATTTTTTTTGTCTGTCTGTAGATAAATTAGCTTGGGTGGGTGACTGATAATTTGTGTGGCAAACTCCGTGCTTTGGAAGGCATGTTAAGCAGTTGGTCCCAGTTGTTATCTCAGATAGCAGTCGTTAGGTCTCTAGGTCAAGTTAGAGGCCATAGGGCGACCCGAAAACTCTAACACCAGGTGAGCCACACTACTATACGATATTTTTACAAGCATTACTGGTACATACCAGACAGAAGTATGTACTAGGTCCTTCAATCGGCACACTTCTAGAACTAGAAATGTGGCTGAGAATTTAATCAATTTCTATTAGGTGCGATTTATTACACTGTTTGCACCTATGAAATATCATGCATTTTTAACCTAGGAATCGCCCACTCACGACAAAATCGAGAGCTACCAAAATTATTTTGACTTCTTAACGCCCAGCCCATTTTTGTACTGGCACCACGTATAAATCACTTTCTTTTAAATAGAATGCCTCATCGGAAATCTGTGTAAGAAATTCCCAATCTGATTTGTATTCAACATAAGCCGATTTGAATTTCGCATGTCGTAACATTATGTTACACTTTAAACGGGGAAAGTGAAGCCAATCCTATTTTCTAGACGTGATCAATTATATTAATGACTGATAATAATCATTTACTGAAGCTTTTGTTGTTTTTGAGCATACTCTGTCTAAAGGAAAGCTGCACTAATATTGTTTGAAACAGTAGAGAACATATATGAGCGTAATTATTGTACACTAGCTGCATCCCGTTTCTCCCGTATATGTCCCGATCTTTGAACTTAAAATAGTTTTAAAGAAAAATACATGTTCGAAAATTCACTCGCGGCGAGGCCCAGCAGCGTGTTAACGAACCACACGCTTGCACGTCTGTCGCGTTGTGTAGTTCATTAACACGCTCGGGTACAGACTCAGAACCGCGAGTTTGAGTCTCGCGGCGATTTAATGACGAAGAGAGATAATAATAATAATTAGGAGAGCCTAGAACATTAAAAATCAAATTACGAAATATTTAGTCAACTTGCTAAATGGTCTATACGTAGATACGTACAATGAAAGTATAATAAAGTCTAATAAGACATTACAAACAATACCACATAGAAATTGATCAAGAACAATGACAGAGATGTTTATCGCAACTTTTGATGCTATCGTTACATAATGTACTGACATTATGTGTCATATAATTAGTGTCTCTCCTGTCTACGTATCTGAACATTTGTGTTTTTAGTTTTTTGTATAATAAATAAATAAATTCACAGTGCTCAGGAAGTAAATCATAGATATATTCCCTTTACCTTCCTATAAAGAAGAATAAACCTCATTCGTCTAGTCAAAATTGATCGAATTACACAATTTCAATAAAAGTCCATAACGTGTTGTCAAAAGGACATTGTCACTTTATAGGACGAAGCCAACCTTGATAACGACTTGATAAATGAAGGAGGTGATTCTCAATTTGTGGCGTGTGTTATTTTAACTATTAAAAGCAACAATTTCCATACTAATGAATATAAAAAATAGAAAAGATCAAAGTAACACAACAAGAATTATGTGCGCTAACAACATGAGTGAGGACATTGTGAGGAAACCGACATGTTCTAGGACTGCCCACGGTCCGAAGACATGGGACATTCGCCAATTCGCAAATCCAAACTCCCGTTGCGTGTTACTGCCTAAAACCTCTTAGAGGAGGCCTTTGTCTTGTAGTAGGACAAATTAACAGGCTAACAAATAGAATTAACAGGCTAACAAATAGAAATAACATCAACCTAAGTATTCTTATAAAAGAAGACAATGCTAAATAAAACAGAGATTCTGCCTGTATATTATGTACTTCATGTTGCAATAGAGAAAGTTTCTAATAGATCCAATATGTTAAATCAACGGTTTCTTATATAACACATTCTTGTTTTAATAAGAAAATATTTCATATTAAGTGGTGTCCGAAATGGGACAGAATAAATATTATGTTATTGAACTTCAAGTTTAATAATAATTATCTATCCGATCCGGTGGTTGTTCTTGGCTACACTTTACAGCGCAGACAGGGATAATCGTCGCCTTATGGTGTCACAGTGTCCATTTCATAGTTTGCGAGTAAATTGTTATTGAAAGGGACCTCTACTTGTTGGCTTCGGCTCCACGCACGTCTTCCAAAAGTCCGGGGTTTCATAGCCCCGTGATACTGGCATAAAATAAATGTGTCCAAGGACATGTGTCCATCTTTATTTAAGAAAAATATCACACTTATTGATTTAATACTTAGGACTGATTTTTAATTGTACAGTAAAAAATATCGTTATTTAATAGTAGTTAAAAGCCTTTTAAATTTTAATTTATTTTTAAAAGATGAACGTTGTTATTTGGTGGAGTTACTTTTTATTGGACAGATACATTTGTCTAGAGATTTGAAAAACCATCTTTATTATAAAAATGTATGGCACCGTTTATCAACATTCTATGTACTTGGTTTCATTGCAATCGATTTTCACTAAAGATTTTAAAGTAACTTAATTGCAACCACAGATTGCAACTTTACAATTTATGTATAATGGCGCTTGTAACCTAACTGTGACATTTGATTACCATTACGCACTAGTGCAATAATGTAGTTAAATCACTAACTTTGTTTTGATTGTTTTACTAAATAAACTTTTTAAATTTACCTTCTGTTTTCGCGATGATGTATTGAAATTAGAGACATTTCATTTTTCGGTTTTAATCGCGTGGTGTTTGTTACTTTTAGCATTGTTTCAACGCTCAACGTTTCATGACATTTACAGGTCCCTTCTTCGGGATTGATTAAACTTAAACTTTTTATTTTTTTTATTTAGTAAAATTAAATATGTGTTTATTTATATTTATTTACGAATTTCTTGAAAAACGTCTTAATATACAAGTGAATTACCTTCCTCAGCTCTCATAAGATCCTCGCTTTTGACCCGGATAATATCTTAATACCGCTTTGGCGGTAATCACTGACATAGGACACTTGTATCATAATGTATCATTATGAGAAAGATGGTTAATTTATCGCTGCCTCAGAAGTAAAAGTTAAATTGCTATGGTTCCAAAGAACTCATTTCAATTAGTTAACTATGAGAAAAAACTCAAAATGTACAATGATGTAAGCTGTTGTTAAATATATAATTAATAGCCTAGGCAGGTAGGTGCTTAAGTAATTAGCAAAATGTTGACTAAATACGTTAACGTACTTAATAATATCGTAATCAAAATAGTTAGGCAAGTACCTAATAAATTAAAGTACCTATGACTAAGCTTTTTAAACTTTCGTAACCATTATCGTTACTTTTTATTACGATATCGGATACTATATGATTCTCGATTAAATCATTTGTTTTTATTATATTTGTATACCGAGTTAAATGGCATATTCATAGAGAGATGCAAAACATATTTCTAATCCAAATTAATGGAAAAACTTTCATCTCGTAAAAAACAGTTGCTGAAAAGGAAAATTGTGAAAACTGCAGACAAAATACATAATTTGCGGAAGTTAGAGAAAATTGTTTTGTGGTGAATATTGCGGTGAATGTACAAATATATTTTGTGGTGCGCAGTTTGTCTGTATATACTGCGGCTGTCGGCGAGGTGCTACGGCTCGGGTTTCGTTGCCCTTCAGGACAATGTACGCGCAAAGTCGTGCATATTCTAAGAGCAAAGTTTCGCAGCCTTCATTGAGAAACAGTGCGCGCATTCGTGATGTCTGTCGACTCGTTGAGCAATGATAACTTGATTTCCACAAGTGAAATCAGATCAAATTTTTGTCACATTACCCATGAGACTTCAAGCTCGTATCAATCGTAAGTATTCGTGAGCCAGCATCACATTACGTAAACCGCAAGGTGCAAATGCAAACAAGCCACGAAAGTGACACGCTAATTGATTCGATCACACATGGACACCTACATAAGAATTATCAGCTCCGATGTTAGAAAGTGATTGTGTTTATAATTCAGCTTTAATGTTAATATGTATTAATCAATACCGGGTCGGGTGACGTTGATCGCGATGGATGGTACCTACATTATGTTGATTCCCCGTATGTTTGTATAAGTATCTATAGAGTGCGTGTTTAAGTGTAGGTTAGTACTTACAATGTTATCCTGGCAATCATGTTGCTGTGCGTCGTTGCAGGGTATGACTGTAGGTAGGTACGTTCGCGCGGCTGCCCGGTTCGCTCGGGCTGCTGGCTGCAACAGAGGACTCACGTCAACACACGCACCTTTCTCAACACTCGACACGGTTGCGACAGTGAAGCTCAACGAGGAAGCTGCATCGCACATTTAAATGCAACGCTAATGCCAGAGAGCGATTAAATGCCGTTAGCGGCGACCTTTCTGTGGAGTTGCGCAAGCGAGGATCGCCGGTGATCGTGTGAGAAAGGCGAGTGCGTGTTTGGTAGGTGGGGTAACGCACCGTGGGGGGGAGAGAACAAGGGTGACACCGGTGACGACGCGCTGCCGTACGGCGACTAACCTCGCCGCCGCGTGCGCACCTCTTACTTATAGCCGCGCACCCACCGCCACTGCAACCGCGTGTGCGCCGCCCGCCCTCGGCCCGCAGCCGCAGCCCTGCTTCCATCCCCTTCCCTATTTCTGATATGTTCTGTTAACCCTGGAGACCCACGAAATTAAAATCGAAAGCTAAAACTACTGATTTGTATTATTTAAGCCTGACCGATCCGAAGCTTAACTTTCCGATCTGTTATACTCAAGGTGATTTCTAAATGGAAACTTGGTAGAGCTGCTAGCGAATACATTATATGTGCCAACACGATATAAGTACTATAATGCAACTAACAAAAATATAGAAAACAACCGTAAAGTCCGTAAAGTCTTTATTTACATAAACCTCTACAAAAGACTTCAACGCGCTCGCAAGTGTTTTCTTGTAGTTTTTGTTTTTAATAAACTATGTACATAAGTACATTTAATAAGCGTATACAACGCCATCTGGAGTCAAACTACGCTTGTAATATGGTGCCTACAAAAATACTCCTGTTTATAAAGTTATATAGATAAGTAAAATACATGTAATACGGTATATGATTATTGTTAAAAATTCTAAGTTCAGTAAGTTCCAAGTTAGGTAAAGCTCAATATAATAGCCAAAACTTGCCTCATTTTAATTAAGATTGTTGTCGCAGAATGTTTGTCCTACAGTTATTGGGAGTCCTAGCAGTATTTGATACCTACTTTTCATTTACGACCGCCCGCAGTCGTTTTTTTTTGCAGCTTTTAGTTACTATCGTATTTTATCAAAGCGACTGATGCAGTTAGCAGAAATGGTATCGTATGTTTTAGTTAATAACGAGGTGTCACTTATTAAAATCGGTTTAGCCGTTTCGATTTAAAAAGAATACCTATCCATTTCGATAGGTATTCTTTTTGTTTCAAATATCAGATAAATAAATATATAAACATATAATATCAGAATAATATTATATATTTTTAAAATAGCATAATCACCGTTTTAAAGCCTTTAATTTGCTTACCCTACTGGAAAGTCTTTTTTACCCTACGACACTCAACGCTGTCATGACAGATCTAACGAGGTGTCAACTTATCAAAATCGGTTCAACCATTTAGCCCCTACGAGTTTACAAAGTTATGGTTACATACATACATAGGTACTGGGGTTATGTGTGTCTATGTGGGTATGTACATACCCACATAGACACACATAACCCACTCGCAGCCGGGTAAAATAACCATCGACGCGGACGGGGCAGGGCCCAGATAATAAAATTTGGCAATAATAACATAACACATACATAACACACAGGTCTACCTACGTAGTACCTACTTATATTTTAAAACAAATAATAAAACGGCCAAGTGCGAGTCGGACTTGCGCACGAAGGGTTCTATACCAATATCAATATACAATTGGGTATGGAACCCGAAAATTAAGACTGGACCAACAAATCCGTGAACGCAACGCGAACATTTTGATTTCACCACTAGCTCCAGTCTAACACTCTATCAGTGATAAACATACATCGCGGTATCGTTGCGTTTTTATGTCAAAAATCACGTTTGTTGTATGAGAGCCCCCTTAAATAATTGTTTTATTTTATTTTTAGTTATATTTCTTATAATGAAATATAACTAAAAATACAATAACTAAAACATAAAAATGTATTGTTTGTTATTATAGCGGCTACAGAAATACATCATCTGGTAAAATTTCAAACTGTCTAGTTATCACGGTTCATGAGATACAACCTGGTGACAGACGGATAGACAGACAGAAAGAGCGCGCGGAGTCTCAGTAATAGGGTCCCGTTTTTAGCCTTTGGGTACGGAACCCTAAAAACTGTTAAGATAAATCGGTAGAAGGAAAATTTTAGAGATCAACAACCCCGTGAACCCTTGTCAAACTCCGGACTTAAAAAGTATGAATAAAAAAATGTATGATATTGTTTAGCATAAATCAAGTTTCAAATGGCCAGAGACCAATTTCGAAATTCAATATTTATACTGTTATTTTAATGAGTTACCTATTTATTTCTTTCTTGTTTTTTTTTAAACAGGATAGATGAGCGTTTAACCACTATCTCACCTGATGATAATATGGTCTAAGATGAAGCACGCTCATCTAAAAGAAGAAAGACTAGAAAGAAAAAAAAATCCGACCCGTATTCCTTTGTGGCTGTACAGGTCTACGTATCGTGTTCCATTGCAGTCCAGGGCCCTCTTTTTTTCCCTTTTTAACCGACTTCCAAAAACAAAGGAGGTTCTCAATTCGTCGGTTTTTTTTAAGTCGGTTTAAAAAAAAAATCAAAACCGACTTTAAAAAAAAGCATAAAATAACCTCGCCTACGTACAGTGCCACCGACTTATCTGTTTTGTAATCTGAAGTCGGGCAGATTTACTTGGTTGGTTGGGTAGGATTGTAAATAGTTTGGCTGCCCGACTTCAGATTACAAAACAGATAAGTCGGTGGCACTGTACATAGGCGAGGTTATTTTATGTTTATTTTTGAAGTCGGTTTTTAATTTTTTTTAATTGTATTTTTATCTTTTAACGACCTTAGTGGCGCGTCGGGGGAAGGCCCGGCTGCAATGCAGAAGGTTGCGATTTCGATTCCTGCCGGGTGCAAGTATTTATCCTTAAAATTAACAAATATTTGTTTCCGATCTGGGTTTTTTTCTATCTACCTATCATCAAAAAGTATAATATGTAGTATATCCGTTGTCTAGTACTCATAGTACACACCTAGTGCTTAATTTGGGGCTAGATTGCGCCGTGTCTAACGTCGTGCAATATTTATTTATTAATTTGAACGTTCTTTTTTCCTGCTAGGTATATCTTTTCACTTTGTTCCACGCAACCACTGCTGCTGCAGTCGTGCTGCCACGCAAGTAAATAAATAAGTGAGTAAGTAAATACTTCAAACTATTTTCTTTAGGGCTGATTTTCAATCGGTCAGACAAAGATCTTTTCAATGCAAAAAACTAGGCAAGTGCGTGGTTTGTCGGGCCACGTGCAGGTTTGTAGTTTTCATAAAATAACAATAAAATCTAGAAAAAAAGTCTAATTTTACTGTCCAAGTCTTAATATTATGGAAACAGAATAATATGGACGATTCCTATACGCGATACGATTTAGGCCGGGCTACGAGTCTAAGTCGACAAGCTACGACTTAAACTTTCCACTAGGTGGTCACTCCTTTAACTCCCTAGTTAAAGGTTGCATCTAGAGAAAGCTGTAGTTATCATTCATTACTCAATCATCTTCTAGCTAGACATCTTATATATTTTTTACCCCCGACGGAAAAAATAGGGGTGTTTTTTTATAAGTTTGACGTGTGTGGCCGTCTGTCTGTGGCATCGTAGCTCCCGAACGGATGAACCGATATCAATGTAGTTTTTTTTTCATCATAAGTTCGGTCAGAATGGGAACTCCAAGAGTTCAACAAGCCGCTGACAAACAGACAGACGGACATGACGAAACGATTAGGGTTTCTTGTTGACTACAAAACCCTAAAAAACACAAGCCTACACTAAGGCAGGACATAATAATGGGACAAAGGTAGAAATTCGAACCAATTCGAACTAAATATTTCGTAATGACTTAGGTAGTTGTTATTGCTCAAAGCATTTTTACCTAGAATTTTTCAAGGAAAAATACTCATGCAAAAATGTTCGCTCGCGGCGAGGCTTGAACTCGCGTCTCGGGTCTGTACCCCAACGGAAATTCCAACTATTTTTTCTTTGTTATTTTCTTTGAAATTTTCTTAGTACCTACCTACTTAGACTGTAGAAGGGCTTTAACTTAAGTCTAAGTAGGTAGGTACTAAGGAAAAATAATGATCCATTTGCTCACTGTAATTTAAGTGTTTGGACCTGAATACACATGCACAAATACACTAGACACTTTTTTCCATCTTGCTACTCACAGCCCCGTTAAATTTCAATAATGAATCACAGAACAGCCTTCATGAAATTGACCTGTATAACCCGTTGGTTTTCCTCTTTGCAATTTTATCGATGACCCATCAAATTTTATTGTTCCTAGTAGTAGGTATTGTCCACTGAATGCAGCAAAAGTCAAGGACAGTCGACTTGGTTCAAACAAGTTTTTGGTCCTCTTCATTTTTATGTTGGTATATATTTGCATAATTATGTACGGCATTGTAATTACTTCACTGGCGAGCAACCGATTTGAGACCTCATTTCGGAGTGGAGAACATTTTTTTTAAATTATTAATGCGCCCCGTGGTTTTTCCCGCGTAGGTCTCGGTCGCGCGGGAATATCGGGATAAAAAGTAGCCTATGGGTTTTCTAGGTTTCTAGCTATCTATATTCTAAGTTTCATCGCAATCGGTTTAGTCGTTTTTGCGTGATGGAGTAACAAAGTCACATACAGACATAAATACTCTCAAACTTTCGCGTTTATAATATTAGTTGGAGTAGGATTCGTCTGTCAGACAAAGCAAAATCATAGTAGAGAAAAGACTGAAAATATTCACGTAAAACAAATATGGCGGTAAGTAAGGTCGATAGGGGGAAGTACGGCTTTGGAGAAAGTGCGGTAAGCATCAAATTAATATACTTACAATATCTATTTACTATTATAAAGCCGAAGTTTGTTTGTTTGTTCGAATCTCTGGAACCGCTGGTCCGATTTGAAAAATTCTTTCAGTGTTGGATAGTCAATTTATTGAGGAAGGCTATAGGCTACTTTTAATCCCGATATTCCCACGGGATCGAGACTTACGTATGGTTGCGTGATACGCGTGATACGAGATCGCCTTGGTCATAAATAAATGCCGCCCTTTCTGTCACGCAATAATAATTATTAAATGGAAGTACCTAGCTAATGTGTTTTTTAGTTTCGCATTAAAGTTTTATGTTCACTGTAATATTTTAATTATTCTCAAACTATTTTATGATGAAAGAACGTGTTTCCATTCATTTTTTTTAATAAAAGGCTTCTTATGATTCTGTAGGTATGCATAGCCATGGTCAATGGTCAAGTTACATTTTGGCATCAAGTTTGCCCAATATTGGATAAACGTGTTTCAAGTAACTTACTTCGATCCAAGGAGTTGGTTAGTCCAGAACAAATGTAAATGACTTGAACTTGTACCTATTAATTATCTTCACTTGAAATTGACACTACCCTAGCTTTACCGTGTAGCCCGAATCTAAAAGAATACGGTATGCCCGTAGTAAAAGGCGACACGTCGACCGGTGCAGCCACTAAGAAAGACGGGTCGGATCATGTTCTACTGTAGTCTTCCTATCTTCTAAGTGAATGTGCAACATCTAAGACCATAGCAACATTTTCAATCACATGAGATAATTAGACAAACGCTCATCTAGGTATCGTTTAAAAAAAACTTAACTCTCACTCTTATAGAGCTCATGCCAAAACTTACAAGAAATGAAATGTCAAGTACCTACGGTAGGCACCATTTCATGTGTTGGCGTCTAAATTAAATAAATAAATAAATAATAATAAATTCTGTGAACAAGTTTTTCAAACAATTGAGCATAGCTGAAGTGAGTATAGAACTGTGGTACCTATATCTTCGATCATATATAACCTACATAGATGCACGGTCGCCGCTCTAGAAATGGAGCCGTCAAAACAAGGCATATTTCAGCCGGTTACAGCGAAACAAGGCATATCGCTGTCAGTCGTGCATAAGTGTTTTACAACCTTATTGCCCAGTGATTAAGGTTTACATTAAACTGTACTATGTCCGTTTAATATATTTGGCTTATGTCCAGCAGTGGACTTCTTACAGCTGAAATGATGATGATGATGATGTCCGTATAAGTAAGCGTTGAAGTAGTGCCGTTTTTTGATTTCAATTTTGTATGGGACCGTGTATCTATAGTTTATATGTGATCGAAGACCTATATTATGAAAAACTGAATCAACTATGAGAAGCTTAACTATAGGTAGGTACTAGTTACATATCTTAGTTTAGTTTGCGATGGACGATCGGTGTAAGAAAATAAAACAATCGTATTGCAATTTCATCATTTATTTACAATGCATTAAGTTAATGATAGCGAAAAATTCGTACAGAAATATTCAACAAACGTTTTTATATTTATGATATCGAAATGAAAGTTTCCATTTCGTCGAGTCAAATGAAGTATTATTTCAAAACATATCATACGATCATTTGGCTCACTAAATGATGACAAATAACAAAGTATTTTAAATAAACGAGCAGACGTTATATATATTTTATTATCACAAATATTAATAGTACTCATGGATTACTTAATTTACATGTTACTTAACTATTGAATTCGACTAATTATTTACAAATTTGGTTTGATTAAGTCTAATGTAAGGTGATTTCTGTTTTTAATATGAGAAATTAACTAAAATATAATATTAGAAAAGTAAACTTATATTCCCTGCAATAGGAGTCTGATTGGCAAACATCTCAATAAGAACATAAATTTAGAAAGAAATAAACCATAGGCTGGTTTCGGGATTTGAAACCATGAAATCAGGTGACTGTTTCGTGAAAAAAATCATCAACTTAGATATTAGAATATTATTTTTTTATTAATCCCACATAGGTATATTATAAATGGGAAAACTTAGATGTTTGTTTTTGGATGTTTGTGTGCTAATCAAGCAAAAACAGATTGTACTTAAATTCGGCACACAGGTACTTTATTATAACCTAGATTAAAACAAGGAGTACAAAAAGTATCCCAGTATTCTTACGAGAGCTGGAAATAAGCGGATAATCCCGCGGGAGCAGCTAGTAATACATAAAATAGATACTAAAATGTATCGCATAATGTCAATTTAAATCAAATTAACAAAACATTTATAAAAAAATAACTAATCACTATCACAATATTATGAAATACGCAAACTAAAATCACAACAACATATTAGCTACACAATTTATATTATGAAGGTATAAATAAACCTACAAACGAATAAGAAAGTCAGATATATCATAAGGAAGAAAACGCGGCAGACTTGGGTTTTATAAGCGTCTGAAACCTATTTATGTCCATCACATCACATCAATAGCATGTATTTTGCAATAATTTATTTTACCCGATAAAACGTATTTGGAAAAGAAAATTACAACCCTCCTTTCTCCGTAGTTGGGCAAAATGAGAAATCCTTCAACGTTACGATCGCTTGACACATCAGAGGATTCCATTAGTCCACTCCTACCACCTTTGTTAAAACATAATAAATTAGTTAAAACAGGTAACTTCATATAAAAGAAAACATTTACACACCCCTGTATAAAGGACTGGTACTGTGAATTCAGTGGTTTTCACTGCTTGGCGAATTGATAGTCAAGATATCCCCAATGTGGTATCAACCTAACAGTTCACCTTATTATTGTCACAGTAGCAAATCTTTAAATGGAAAATCTTAAAGTTCATAGCCAAGGAAAGTGTGCCGATGTGAAACGGGCCTACCACTTAAATAATTGGACATATCACGAACACTACCTTACGACATCGAAATACAAAGTTTTATTGTTATGATATAACTACACTCCCGTTCACAAAACTTCGCAATGTATTATTTGTACTGATTTTAAGAGCGCTTTTTTTAATTTTAAAATTTAAGGGGGTTATTAGACGCGTGACTACATAAACTTCGTGATACAAAAAGAAAAACTTCTTTTCCACCACTTCACATTATCTGAGTCATCTGTTTTTTTGTGTGATTTTTTTTTCAAAAAACTTCTCCTAAGCTTTTTATTTTTTCCTGAAAAAAGCTCAAGCATAGTTTTCTATGATGTAATTATTACACAATAAAACAACATCGGAAACGGATAATGTTAAGGGGTAGAAAAGAGGATTTCTTTTTACCCCCATCTGGAAGAGAGGATATTGCTATAAAGCAATACATTTTGTCTTAACTAATTATTATAAAATAAATACCTAGATAAATATTGCAGGACTTACACACAGCGTAATATAGCATATTTATTTATTGGTTGCTAAATTTTATAAAAACCGATTAAACCTACCTTAAGGGTCTAAGTTGCTACAAGTGACCGATATAGTAGGCGTACAAAAAGCACGGCTTAGATTAAAACGTTGAACTAAAAATTATAAATAAAATATACAATTAAAAATTCAGTAAAATATACGATATCAATAAATATAAATTAAAAGTATGAAAGATATCTAATGAAAATTATAATGAGGTAAGTGAGAGATTAATCGTACTTAATTAAAACGTGATATCACAAAAAAAACTTAAAAGTAATATGTCTCAGACCGTACGAATGTCTTATCTAACGATGGCCCTTAGGTTTTGATTGTATGAGGATCAGGGGCTCTATTTTTGAATTGCTCGCACTTCGAGCGATTTAAATAGCTCAATTTCTTCTGATTTTCGTTCGATATCGGCAAATTTTTTATGTGAATCGCACGACCAGCGCAGGCGTCCGACATCGAACGAAAATCAGCAAAAATTGAGCTATTACAATTGCTCGAAATAGCGCAAGGGATTCAGAAATAAGGTTCATGGCATCTGTTGCTTTTAATTGCGTGAGCTCGTTCTGTTCCCCGATTGGCACTCGAGCTCACGCACACAGAAATACATACACGTGAAGATTGTATGAGTAGATACTCACACAATCAGAATCGAGCGGCCATCGTGAATTAAAGCATCTGTATTTCATTCCATGGGGATGTTATAAAATGTTTGTAAATTAGAGGTGCTCCCGCCATTAAGAGGATTGTCTCCATTCTCTTTCTCCATTATTAAATGTCATCTTCATTTTTATATTGGTATCTCGGTTACTGCGATACAAGCTGTGCTTAGTGTGGAACTGATTTATAATGTAATTTGGGAAATGTTTAATAAGTTTCATAATAATAAATAAAAGTTTCAAACGTAGTTTACATTTTCTTCCCCGGATAAAGACATTAGAGCAAATATGTTTATGCCATAAAACCTATATCTGTCATGACTATGGATCTACCTTTTTTATTTTTTTTTATTTTCTAATTAAAATCGTAGTAAAAAATAAAAAAAATAATAAAATGAAAAAATAAAAAGGTAGATGCATAATCATGACAGATATAAGTTTTATGGCATAAACATATTTGCTCTATGTCTTTATCCAGGGAGGAAAATGTAAACTACGTTTGTATGGAGAAAGGGAATGGAGACTATCCTCTTAAGGCGACTTATCGAGACAATGACTGCGAACAGGCCAAGCAACAGATTGATTCGTGACGAGCTGTTGTTTTTTTATATTTTACATAGATACAGTTTATGTGCAGTGTTATTTTTTCTATTAAAATATAATTTCAAAGATAAAAGGGTTTGTTGTCTGGCAATAATTTCAAAAAATATATTTATAATTATTATTGCTTATTTTAAAACCATTTCACAAAACATTGTCTACGTAGGTGTACTCATTTATTTGCGCAACAAATTATTATCCAGCACCAATTTTGATTTACAAAGAACACAAACATTAAAAAAAGATAAGCAAAAACTACCGCATCGCTATATAAAATGTTCTTTTATTGACGTAGTCATTTGCTGTACAAGCACACGTGCATAATTTATCTTTTTTAGGGTTTTTAGGGGTCATATTTATTCAGTATACTTAGAAAACTATTTTTTTATTGCTTTTGGTTTATTTTTTTAAGCCACGGCAATATTATTAAATGTAAGTATGGAAGATATCAATGGGAATATATCAATCTTAATTATTATTTATTCTGGTTTTCTGTTGTACTTTTCAAAAGAGAATAAAAATTAGTGTGTTATAAAAATACTATACATTTTTTTAAATTATTTATCTATAATGATCTTATTTAAATAACATTAAGCGAATAGGGACTTAAAATTGCTTTGAGAATAAGTATTACTCAAGTATGGAAGTCATGGGTAATCTGTACTTATATAACTATTATTATTGCATGAGTATACATCAGTGCAAAAAAGTTATGGAAGAAAAAAAGCTTCTTTTAGTTAATGGATAAAATCTTACTTATTCTACGTAATCTTGTACTTTTCACTAATGAAATTGTGTCAATAATTGATTTGTTCTAAGGCTTCTTGTCTTGCCAACGAATTGGCTGATAATAACTGTTAAGGCCACTAGGGGGAAGTGCGGCTTTGGGGAAAGTGCGGCGAGCATCAATTTAACGGACTCACAGTTTGTTATATTGATAAAATTACCAATCATGATAGGTGAAATATCTACCTATATCGTGACTAGATGGAAAATTTGTCAATATAACAATTGTAGATCGGGTGAATTTTTGGTCGTCGCATTTTCCCCAAAGCCGCACTTCCCCTTAGTGACCTTATAACATGAAAATGTTCAATAGTGGTTATAGGAAACAAATGAGCATACTAGACTTCTAAATCACGTCTAAATCAGGCCTTTTTTATAGAAAACTTTGAAGTTTTGAAGTTTTGATGTTTCCTTGCATATCAACTGTTTTTAAGAGTAAAGGCGGTGATCCATTGGCGATCCGGCGAGTCAACAGACCAAACCGTTGGGTCGTTGGCTCGTCGACTCGACTTGTTGATCCATTAGCGCACCAAATATCTTTTCTCATCGTTCTCATCATTTTTTGGACCGCGGACTTGAAATTTCAAGCATGCACAACGAGCCTACGAGCCCATCCGCCGGTTTTTAAGTCCGCAGACTTTTAAGTGCTCTATTGGCGGTTTAGACCTTTGGCTCGCGAGTTCGACGGTTTTACTCGCCAATGGATCACCGCCTTTAGAGGGCAGTAAAATTAACGATTTTTTTTAAATCTAGTTTTAATTCTAAACGTGAATCGTATTTACTTCCACAATCGATTTTTAGAGTAAACTTAGCAAGAAAATTTCAAAAAATCGAATTTTCAATATCGTAGAACAGAACATAGAACAATCCCTTTCTAGATGCTCATTGATTTCCTATAACTATTACTCCGTATAATGTTATTTCTTACACTATTTGCATAAAAGAAGTTGTATGAAAATATTTTTTTTATAAATATAATTTTCCATGATTGCGTTTTATGCGTTTAGAAATAAATATAATGCGAATCTTTTTACACCTATTTAAGACACAAAATTATTTGAATAGAAGTTTTTCATTGCGTTTTCAGTCAACAACCATTATTATAGGTCGGCCGGCCATACATCTTGGAAGCCTGACCTCACTTTAGGGCGTGGCTGCTGTGGTGGTGAGCTATAATGATTTGATTAAATTATACATACAATCACGCGCCAAAGTGAGTTTAAAAAGTTTACATATTTCTTAAGTTTTTTGCTCAAGGCATTTTTACTAGAAATATTTTACAAGGAGAAATTAATCATCAAAGCACAGTGGTTAACGCACCCGGCCAGCAAGGGGCTCAGGTTCGAATCCTGTCACGGGAGAATTTTCGATGATTCATTTCTCCTTGTAAAATATTTCAAGTATAACATATTTAAATTAACATTAGGACTATCACTACCACTTATGAATTTATGGAATTCTCACACGGTGCCAATAGCTAATGGAAAATGACTGCAAATCTGACATTCACGCGTATATTTTTCAACTGCTTACTGAATTCGCTTGGAAATCGGCACCATGTGTGCCTACTATGTCTTATTGGCACGAAATTTTAATAGACAGCTAGACTAATGCGCGGTTTACACAATGCCAGTAACTGGGTCCAGTGCAATATTATAAGAACAGCCCTATGACTAGGTCCGAAAATTCCGTTGATATAGGATTTATGGCATATGTTTATGCCATACATTTTATATCAGCCATGACTTCCCCTACGTTTATATTATTTTCATAGTCTAATTTTTCTAAATTTTAATTTCTATTCTGATTAAAAAAAGAAAACAATCAAAACGTAGGAGCATGGTCAAGGTCATGGTAGATATAGGTTTTATGGCATAAACATATTTGCTCTAATGTGTTTATTCTGGGAGGAAACAGTCACTACGTTTGTATGGAGAAAGAGTAGGAAGACTTCACTAGATAGATAATACAGGTGCAGTTACTATCATTGTGTGAACAGTCCTTAATTGAACGCTCAACATTCATACCGATAAACGTATTTTTATATATAAATAGAGATATATTTAAGAGAATTACATTAAGACTAATGTACATTTTAATAGAAGTTAATTTTACATTGTAGTGCCAGTGTTGTGGATATTTGATTATGATAACGATACCATTTCCTTTAGAATATTTTTAAACTATACATTGGTCGGTTTACACGAATAATTACGTACGAGAAATTTAAAAAACTCAGTTTTTCGTAAAACATATCCGGTTCTGGTGATTTTTTAGTGTATAACTATCTCACAAAAAAATAGGTATAGACGTTTTCCTTTTTTTCTTAATTAGAAATCATGTTTCTTTTATTATACCATCGATAAATGTCGTACTTTATGGATGGACGGACATTTTGTATTGACCATTGCTAATTTGAATTAGTTATCTACATTGATCTCAACCTAAAGTAGATATGGCACCTGAAGGAAGACTGTTGAACCAAGCAACTGCAGCCACACTATCATCAAAACGTTCAGTGACAGTTCAACATCGGGCGAGGTCACACATTAGAAAAATAATTTAATTCCCAGGATATCGTATAAAAACCTGCAAAATAGTTCAAAAACAACAAAACAAAGACCACGGGATCACTTTTATCGGTTAATAAACAAAATAATTGTTAAACAATACGTAAAAACTAAAAAATAAAATTTTATACAAATAATCAAAGATCAACCTACCACAGAACGGACACTATATTTGTTCAATATGAAAATGATAACAGTACTTTCTTAGGACAGCTTTGACCACAGACGACTAGATATCGCCGGCGGTTTCTCTTATGTTTGATTATCAGTTATTATTACGTGGTATTTTTTTTAAGCTATTGCATAGCTTTTAAAGACAAAATAACATTTGATAACCTTAAGAAAGTTATGTGTTGTGTAAGCTGAAGACGGCGGGCAAAACTACATACAATCTGTATCTTGACTACCGCTCCGGATCGTATTTGGTGCAAAGGATTGCTATTGCCATACAAAGGGGTAATGCCGCCAGCATTCTTGGTTCTTTTGCGCCAGGTACGATCAGGGGTGGTTTATTTGATTGACTTTGTGTGTTTGTGTTGTTATTTATGTGACATTTTATGAATAAATGATTGTACGTAAAAATAAAATCTGTATCTACCCAGTAAAAGTGCCCGACTTCAGCTTACATTAGATAAGTCGAGTGTACTGTATATGTAGGAGTGGTTATTTGGTTATTTTTTTGAAGTAAGGTTTTGAATTTTTTAATATATTTTTATAATTTACACTTTTAGTGCATTTTCGACTGCTACCAAAATTTTTCAAAATTGTAACCATAACTTTAATGATTGAGGAGTTTTTTGATGAGAAGGTGGTATGGGTGTTTCCTCAATTTGATTTCCAAAAGTTCAAAAGTCCAAAAAATATTAATTTACTGCATTTTGGGATACGTTTCTGCTCATCGTTTCGAAGGTTCTCATCAGATCTTCATCAAATTTTTTTGTGGTCTACTCGATATTTTCACCTTATAATTATAAAACAAGTGATAATTACCTAACGATTTTTTAAAGATCTAATTAAAAGTTTAGGTAATTTCTTATATAGATTTATAGATTAATCGAAGTGTCCTATCTGGCACGTCACACATTACTCTATGATGCTTTTGACTAAAACGTCACAAGCGTCATTTACTGAAGGGAAAAGCGCTGCCAGTGATATTATTTTTTATTTTCACAAAAGACGTTACAATATTGTCAGCGCTGCAGCGGCTTGTTTTATTGACTTTGTGTAAAAGGAACATGAAGTTTGTTTGAGACATCATCTCTAGTTACTACTTTATAACTCTATGGTTATCTAGAACAATTTTGAAGTCATTTTTGAATACGTATTTTTTCTTTAAAATAATCTAGATTAAATTGGCTTGAGCAATTAAAACTAATTACGATTTTTTTAAATTTAATAGTTAGATGCATAGTTAGACGTAGACAAAACTAGCAGTTGTATTTATAATAAAACTAAATTATTTTCAAATTTAAATTAACATCGCTCGTAGAGCCGACGGCCGATGGGGCAAAAAGGTTCTCGAGTGGCGACCACGAACCGGAAGACGTTGTGTGGGCAGGCCTCCGACAAGGTGGACCGACGACCTGGTAAAGGTCGCGGGAAACCGCTGGATGCGAAAAGCGCAGAACCGGTCGTCGTGGAGATCATTGGGGGAGGCCTTTGTCCAGCAGTGGATGTCCTTCGGCTGAGATTATGATGATGATGAATTTCGAATTATCCGTGTAAACCGACCGAACTATAGTAGCTTGAAACCGCGGAGCGGAGCTAATTTATAAATAAATCATTTCGGTGTAATTTGAAAAAATTGACGCATGAGACTCACAGCCATTGAGATTGTGATAACTCTCACTTCTTTCTTATTATTATTAAACCCTTCGATCATATATAACCTACATAGATGCACGGTCGCCGCTCTAGAAATGGAGCCGTCAAAACAAGGCATATTTCAGCCGGTTACAGCGAAACAAGGCATATCGCTGTCAGTCGTGCATAAGTGTTTTACAACCTTATTGCCCAGTGATTAAGGTTTACATTAAACTGTACTATGTCCGTATAAGTAAGCGTTGAAGTAGTGCCGTTTTTTTATTTCGATTTTGTATGGGACCGTGTATCTATAGTTTATATATGATCGAAGATTAAACCTATTATTTTACAGACCTATTCAACCTGAGTAAAGCATTGTTTCACAGCAACATTTAAGACGGTAGTCCTTGAAATTTACTGTGCTCCCTTACTTATAAACGATAAGTAACAGATGACTAAGTTTATGTTACGTTTGTCTCTCACAGTGAAAGACAAGCGATACATAGTTTATGCGTCTGTTAATTACCGTTTATAAGTAAGGGGGCGAGTATTTGTAGACATGGGTTTGTGTTAACAAAATCTTCATAAATTCACTCGCGGCAAGGCTCGAACTCGCGTCTCCGGGTGTTGTACTCCAGCGTCTTAACGAACTAGACCACACGAGTTCCCACCCCGAGCGAAGAATTTAAGAATATTTTTCCCTGTTCACTATTTTCGACTTAGGCTCGTTTGAACGTATCTACAGGAACCACTTTTCAGTATTTCTAGTAAATTTTCTTCAAGTTCTTTTTTTATATGAATGAATATGACCACAACAATTTGAATATAAAAAACTGCGTAAGTACTTTAACTTTTGTACAAAATTGGTTAGGTTGTAAAATAGGTCTTATCAACTAAAGCTAGGCAAACCTTTTCATTTCAATAACTTGCAATTACCATCATTCTGGTTAAAACATCCCAATTTTAACTAAAATAGTCAATTTTAAATAACCTAGGCATGTATTCTGTAACTGAAACGTCTCAACAAAGCTGAGGCATTGTCGAATTTTTCTCGAAAACGGTTCAAAATTGTTTTGGAAATTGGCTTTAAAAGTTTTACGCTTTGACATTCGTATTTATAAACGAATCCAAGTGTTTACTTTGGCTAAGCAATTAGTTATTTTTAACATCAACGAAAATGTGACAGGCACATTACTTAGACAAGTAATTACTTAGAATTGACTATAAATACGAGTGATAGTAATTTCTTGCAAAATTACTGAAACGTTTTCGAGAAAAATCTAACAATACTGAAGCATTTTTGAGACTTATTAGCTATAGAATACGTGCCATGTATTAGAGACGCCAAGTTTATACACTGATCGAGTTTCTTTTTCGAAAATTCTAAAACTTCAACATTAAAAACATTTCTAAATTGTTGTTTTCAAAAGTTTTTTTTCGGCTTCAGCTAAGAACACACATACTGGGCAGCTGTCCCGTAAAGTCTCTATTTAGGATGTATTTATCGTCTCTCAAAACAGCTGTTTTGTTTATCCAGTGAAACATAATCTCCAAAACTTTGTCCGGTTTAGTTATCTTTTGAGGTACTGGACCCTAAAAACACGCTTCAGTTTCCCGGTACGTATATTCTTTGCTACAAAGTTATATTTTTGCCGTATATAAATCTATACTCCATTCATCTAAAATACCTAATTCAACCTCAAAATACACGATGACACTGACACTTTACCTAAAACAGCCTACACATCCAGCACACATGCACGAATTTCTTTGTATGTGTGCTGTAGGTGTGGTCTGCTTTAGGTGTAAAGTGTCAATGGAAGTGTCATTGTGTATTTTAAACTTTATAGGAAAAACACGATTGATCAGAAATAAGATATAAAATACGTTGAATCCTATCCGACGTTCCAATTATTGTGATCCGTATTTTTTAAATGTGTGTAAGTAATTTTCCAAACAGTTTGACGTTTGGAACTGGTGAAGCTCGTCCGTCAGAGACGAGTTTGAAATGGATCACTATCAGGCGACCTTTCTCCTTCTAGTTTTTAATAGAGACCAGTTCAGTTCTTTGGTTGAATGTTATTAGTCGGGGTAAACGATATTAATCCGTATTTCCGATCAATAACGTATATTTTTTAATAAGATCTTTTAGATGAATTTTGCATGTCTCATTAATTTGTTTTTTATGTTTGTACCGCGAAAGCTATTCTGGAACTAAGCAGTGTAGTTGCCGTGTAGCTTCTGTGTTGGTTCGCCAGTCATTTTAAGGCTTTTTGGTAATTCTAGACGCGATAAAAATACCTTACTAATATTATAAATGTGCAAGTAAGTCTGTCTGTTACGCTTTCACTCCTAAACCACTAAATCGTTATTGATGAATTTTGATATACCGATAGATAGGAGACCTCGGAGAAGGACACAGGCTACTTTTGATCACGTAAATCCCGCGGGAACGGGACTTATGCGGGTAAATTCGCGGGAGCAGCTAGTTATTACTTATTAATAACTAGCTTTTAATATTCCAATACCATAAAATTTATTTGTATCGCTTCTGGAATATTAAAAAGACTGGCGTAAAATGACTGGCGATCTGTAGACTGTAGATGGCGTGTAGAAGCTACACGCCATCTACACGGTTTAGTTGCAGAATATCCTTCCTGGTGCCAAAGTTAGCCAAAAACATTGCCATACTGCGCGGCAATGTTGCCAGCCTCACTTGCACCGGGTACTGTTAACAGTGTATTATTTTCTTAGGTTAAAATTGACTTCGTAAATTCGACTTTATTGATTTGTCGCTTTGTTTTTCGTTTAAATAAAATATTTTTTAGAAACAAACAAATTTGTTCGGTTTTAATCGCTTGCTGATTATTACTTTTAGCATTGTTTCAATGCATTCGCGACTTTTACAGATCTCTTCATCAGGATAACGACCTGTAGAAGAGACCTGCAAAGTCCTCGAAACTTTAAGCATTGACAGAATGCTAAAAGTAATAAACACGACGCGATTACAACTGAAAAAAAAATGAGTTTAATTTCTATCTAACAACAGAAGAAAAATCTAAAATATTTATTTATTTTTTTTTTTAATGGGTAAGTGATGAATAAGTGACTCGTGCGTTTGTAAACTATCGCGCCTCGTTAGACCCACACGGAGGGGGCTCGGCTCCAATGCTATGGCCGATGCAACAGAGGCGTATTCTCGCCGCTGCCCCACTGCTGGGACTGGTTCCTTTCGCTGCAGTTGTTCGTACAACACGCAGACGGATTTTGTCCGGCCTGTGGTAACAAATTGAGTATATTTAGAAATTAAATAAATGAATACGACCATTTAAATGTTATTTCTTAGTGTTCATCACACTTAGTATTTACTGCTTTTTGAAAAAAATGCTTTCAATACTTTAGTACCCGGTGGGACTCGAGTTTTTAAAAGCATTTTCTTTTTCAAAAAGCAGTAAGTACACGACGTTAAACACAGCGCAATCTATCCCCAAACTAAGCACTAGACTTGTACAATGGGTACTAGACAAATGATACACTGCATATTGAACTTTTATTTGTAAATACATCTATTTATGATACATAGAAAACACTCAGACCAGAAACAAATATTTATTTTAGGCATAAATACTTGCACCCAGCGGGAATCGAACCCGAAACCTTCTGCATTGCGGTCAAGCCTTCGCCCGACTCGCCACAATAACTATTATAGTAAAATTCCTATGGGTGTTTGCGTAATTGACCGAGCGAGCAAAGCGAGCTAGCGTCTCTGCTTCAAATCAGGCCAAATTTGCTTTAGCCTGTCAGTAGATAAGTCATCCATCATTGACCACACCTACACACCACCAAACATAATCTCTCTAAGTAATATAATTATTCATGGAAGAAACAGTCGACTACGTTCGTAAAGTTTGTATGGAGAAAAGAGTAGGTAGACTTTACCCTTCACACAGACCGGCTCGGAGAGGAGAGCAGATTTTTTATCACCTTTAAAACAGAATTTTGAACTATTTTAATAAGGTTTATTTTTACCTGTTACATCTTTAAGTATTGAGATTGCTTGAGAGCAAACCCTAAAAAAGTGATATGAAAAATAAACCTTATTACAATGATACAAAATTCTGTTTCAAACGTCGTAAAAAATCTGCTCTCCTCTCCGAGCCGGTCTGTGTGAACGGACCCTTAAACAGTTACAATTCTCACCTGAGACAGATGTAAGTCGTACAAGTGTAGCGTACTGACGGACATGTCGTGCGTATCGTCGCAACGTTCCGGCGCCGACTGGACGCCTAAAGCGCTCGCGCCTAAAGCGGAACTAACTCCCGCTAAACCGGAGCCGGAGGGATCGTTCCCGTCTTCCTCGTCGCTTGTCTCGTCCATTTCCTGTTGGTTAATATAATACATTTCTAATGGTGAAAGAATTTTTGAAATCGGTCTAGTAGTTTCGGAGATTACCCCCAATATACATGTTACCAACGTTACCTCTTTATAATATTAGTATAAATTTATTTATGAATGTAAGACAGATAACAGCATTGGATTTACTACAAAAATAGAGTTGCTTTTTAAGTGCCAAAACAGTGCTCCGAATAAAACGAAACCCGGCTCATTCAACGCAGAAAAAAAATCGCTGATTCCGACATATAAATAAGTCTATATCACCCAAAGTGGCGCATCAACCTATTTGATTTTAAACCATCGATATGATTGAATACACAGAAACTTATCAAAGTGAGTGTAAACTAAAAACCCTAATAAACTACCGTTTGTAGTTGACTTCGTAACCCTAAAAGGTTATAAATTTTGATCGTTAAATGTTGCACGTTACATACAGCGCAATCTAGCCCCGAACTACGCACTAGGTTTCATAACAATCGGTGCGGTAATCGCAGAATCTGGATTAAGAAAATAGCCATTTTCTTATCATTATCATGCCGTTTAAGTGAAAAAGAGGAGCTGTTAAATAAGAGAGCACAAGAGTTAAGTTCTCAAATTGTTAATAAATATAATATATAGAAAGGTTACCGGTAGCCTGTACTGTTGTTGCCTCTGCTGGGGGTAGTACGACAAGACAGCCGGCATCGGGGTGATAGCGCCGAACAAACTCTGCTGGATGTACGAACCTAGCATCGTTTTATTCTGAAAAACAATTATTATCATATTATTTGAGGAACGTTAAGTGCCTCAGGTCCGTCTGCAGGTCTCCAGCTATCTCCATAACAAGTTTCATCGAAATCGGTTCATTAATTTTTGCGTCAAGGGGTAACAAACATACCCGTTTACTTTATGCCACACACACTTTCAAACATTTATAATGTTAAAAGGATATCCCATTAGATGGCGCTACCAGGAGCCTAACTTGAAAAATAAGAATGAGCCGTTCCTTATATTGAAGCTTGAACTCACTTGGCACAGTTGATTAGCGCGTCCGCTACAGAAAAGGAGGTAGTGGGCTGGTATTTTGGAACAAACAGCATATTTTCACGTTAGTTATATAGGAAAATAAATATTGGTTTTGTTGTATCTGTTCTGACAGCCACAGAAATACGTCATTTGCGAAAATTTCAACTGACAGACGGTCAGACAGCGGAGTTGGGCATTGGGTACGAAAACCTAGAAATAGGACTTAAATCTTAGTATAACATTTCCAACTTGCCAGATGATTATTGGCAGGCAGCGCGTGGTTCATGCTTTGCCGCAGCGACCTCAGGAAGTGCCTCTGCGAAGGCTCGGCTGGTTGCCAGCCGGGGTGCCGGCAAGAGAACGCTACTAGAGACAACTCCGTCTTCCCACTCTCCCCTTGGTCGTATTGCGTGTTGCGACCTATAACAACGTTGGTGGGTTACTTTACTTGTTTCTACTCGTGCAGGATTTCAAAGGGTAAGTCGTAGAACAAAAGTTGAGAAACAATACTTCTGCAGAAACAACGCACGATAGACGCAGGGCTGAATGCGAGCCTGCATTACTCAAACCGGGAGCACGACTTCAACCAATGCAGAAGTATTGTTTCTTTAAAATATTTTTAACGTTAGTGGTGTCACTAAATATGTCTGTTAGTCTATAAGATATGTATTTATGGGCCTTGGTTGCCTAAAATAAATGGTTTATTATTATTACTATACTAGTTTCTTCTCGTTCAAGTTTACAATGGGTATGTAGTGCGTAACCTCCCATGTAGTGAGGCCATTTGCACCCATATCTGCTCTTACGACATCAAGCCAGCATTTCTTGGGTCTTCCCAATCTGCCGCGGCCGGGCGGAGGCGCCATGGCAAGACATTTGTTTCCCACGTAACTAGCCAGTTTTCGTAGAACGTGACCGTACCACCGTAAGTGGCATTTTTACAATTGAATTAAATAAATATCGCACGTCGTTACACACAGCGCAATCTAGCCCCAAACTAAGCATTAGCTTTGTACTATGGGTACTAGACAACGGATATACAACACATTATTCATTTTCGTTTGTAAATACACATATACATATGATACATAGAAAACACCTAGACCAGAAACAAATATTTATTTTTAAGCATAAATACTTGCACCCGGCGGGAATCAAACGCGCAACCTTCTGCATGGCAGTCACGCATTCGCATGACGCGCCACAGAGGTAGTCAGAGGTTTATCTGCAATGTCTGGGATATGAAGGCTGCCCCTGATGCGGGAGTTTCTGACGCGGTCTTTTCGCGTCACTCCACACATCCAGCGCAGCATCTTCATCTCCGTGACACGCAGCTCCTGCTTATGTCGCTCAAGCAATGGCCACGCCTCACTACCATACAAAAGGACAGGTCTAATTATCGTGATGAAATAGCAACATTCTAATAGTACCTTTCAACTTGTCTCCGAATTTGCCCGGAGTCTGCCAGTCTGGATGACCGTGGCGTCTGATATCCAGCTGAAACATTCACACATACGTTGATTTTGGCTGGGATGCACTTATATTTCGTGAAACCTAGTTACAACCGTGAACAAAAAATATACACTTGTACACTAATTTTGCCACCAAAAATGAACAATTTACACACATTTCTAGTTAAAATTTTCACGTAAATAAAAATTCGCCAACACCATTCTTTAACGCGTTTCCGCCAAAACTTAAAAAACATTTAAGTAGCCCTCAAATTTTCGGTAGCCTTCCAGTATCAGTTAATTTGACACTCACCTGAGCGAAGGAGCAAACGTCACCTATTCCAAGTACGTTCACTGTAAAGTTTCTGTAGAAATCGACAATATCGAGAGCTCGATATCGGAGTGAGAACAAAACCAAGGGGCACAGAAGCGGACTCAGGAGTTCAAACAGAATATAAACCTGGAAATCAATAAAAAAATGAAAAGCTTATTCAAATTATCCGGGTTCATTACTACAAAACGTGCGATCACTAAGGACTTTATAAATAATTAGAAGCTAATTTAAATATGGATTTTGTTTGGGTGTCTCTGATTTTCTACCGGGTTTTACTCTACCCTATTTGGAATGTCTAAACCTCTATATGGATTATCTTCTTTATTATTCTTTCAATGACTTAGCTTCACCTGCCGATCTTGAATGATCGTTTAAGATTCCATTCAAGATTTAAGTAATGACCGCGCCTAACATTGGCTTGGCGCGGTCAATACTTGGATGGTTGACCGATAATATGTGTGGCAAAAAGCGCTCGAGCTTCTCCGTGCTTCGGCAAGGCACGTTAAGCAGTTGGTCTCGCTTGTTATCTCCGATCGTAGTCGTTAGGTTTAGTTAGAGGCTATTAGGGCGAACTGAACAACTCTAACACTAAGTGAGTCACACCACTACACGAAAATAATAAATTCTGTGTACAACACACAGCGCCAACAACATTGTGGACGCCGTTGTGAACAACGGATACAATACTACTAAGAGACACCCAGACCAGAAAAACATATGTATATTTACATATGTTTTTCTAAAAGTATTAATTGAACCTGCAACTTACTGCATTACGTACAACAGAGGTCATCTAAAATACTGCGGTGTAAAAGTTAAAAAAAAAACAGCAGTATGGTTTCCAAAAAATAAGTGAATATAACTCACAGCTCTAAATTGGAACAATTGTTGAAAGTGCGCGGCGACATCTTTAGTATGCGCTCTGCCGCGCCAGGCGGCCGGCAAATAGTGAACGTGGCCCAACACTTGAACGAACAGCTCTTCCCCTCGCGCCGGCCCTGTGCAACCACCGCCGAGACGCTCCTCTTCGCCTATCAATGCCCTGGGGAAATAACGTATTCCTTCTCATCCGAGCGATGTTCCCGGTTGCATCCCTCTCGGGAGCCCGGGGTCCGCCGCTAACCTTCAATAGTTTTTTTTTTATTGCCAAGTTAAGTTAAGTATGCTTATTTATCTAGAATTTTTTTATGGCAAAATACGCATATTTTAATTTTATCTTGCGGCGAGGCTTGAACTCGGGTCTGTACCCCAACGTCTATTCCGTCCGACTACACCACGCAAGTCCCTGCGCCGAGCGGTGAAAATTATGAAGCGTATCCACCCTTGGTTTGTTTACGATAAAGGCTTGTTTTAAACGCCATCTATCTAACGCTACAGGAAACCACTTTCCAGTGGTTTTACCTGTCTTTTAATGGTTGACTACAGTAAAGATGCCGCTATTTTCCAATTATATTTCTTAATTCGTTTTTATTGCTCAAGGTTTTTATACTTATTTATGTCACAAAAAAACAACACACAGTCCTTCGATCATATATAAACTATAGATGCACGGTCGCCGCTCTAGAAATGGAGCCGTCAAAACAAGGCATACTTCAGCCGATATGCCTTGTTTCGCTGTCAGTCGTGCATAAGTGTTTTACAACCTTATGTTATGTCACGTTACCCAGTGATTAAGGTTTACATTAAACTGTACTATGTCCGTATAAGTAAGCGTTGAAGTAGTGCCGATTTTTGATTTCGATTTTGTATGGGACCGTGTATCTATAGTTTATATATGATCGAAGACATAGTCAATCAAATAAACCGACCCTGATCGTACCCGGCGCAAAAGTGCTTTGCCCCTTTGTATCTATCCTTTACACCAAATATGATCCTGAGCGGTTTTTTTATTTGGGGTCGGCGCAGCAGGTAGTTATATCATCATTGACCATACCTTAGATAAATAAATACATTTGGCAAGATTTTTTAGGCGGCTGTGTCGGCCTCACACCAACTCTCTTCCAGAATCCAGAAAATATATTGTTTTATAACGACGCTTCGGGAGATTTTCATCACCAAGTTTCACAATGATTTTTAAAGCGGAAACAACAGTAACTACTAAAGCATTGTTTGACACGAATTCTTACCTTGCAGCAGCCAAAATACAGCCCAGTATTGTAATAATGCTGAGTACATGTTCCACCGTCAGAACATCCTCATCATAGACCGATAGTACGACCAAGACACCCAGAATACTGCCTGATAGGAACACGATGTTTCTGTAAATAACAAATCGTTATCAGCAACATTATAACAGACAGCCACTGTGGGGCGTGCAATGCTGAAAGTTGCGAGTTTGATTCCCGGCGGTTGCAAGTATGCTTAAATATAAATATTTGTTTCTGCTCTGTGTGTTTTCTGGCCAGAAACAAATATATTGATTTGTTTCTGGTCAAATGTATTTACATAAAAAATGTAAAATTTGTAGTATATCCGTTGGCACACATACACACAAGTACACATAGGACAAACCTAGTGCTTAGGTTGGGGCTAGATTGCCATGTGTGTCAATGTGTGTTAATATTTGCACTATATTACAACAGGAGTTTTAAGTCTTATTAAATACTCACTCACGTAAGTATCGATCCCGATATTCCCGCGGGTCCAGGACTTACGTGGGTGAAACCTCGAGGCGCAGCAAGTAATATTATAAATGCAAAGGTAACTCTGTCTATTACGTTTTCACGCTTTAACCGCTAAACCGATTTTGATGAATTTTGGTCTAGAGATAAAATGGCCTTGAAGATGAACATAGGCCACTATTGATGCCGATATTCCCGCGGACTTAAGACTTAAGCGGCTTAAAACACGGGGCGCAGCTAGTAATATTATAAATGAGAAAGTAACTCTGTCTGTTACGTTCTCACGCTGAATCGCTTATGCGGAGTTTCGGACAAGAGATGAATGGGACTTTGGACAAGGACATAGGTTACTTTTGATCCCGATATTCCTGCGGGATCGGGACTTACGCGGGTCTTACCCGGGGCGAAGCTAGTCCTGAATAAACTGGGTCAAATTATGTTTACATCGTATACCAACTAGACTAAGCATAGATTACATTTATGAATAGATTAGATAATGTCAAATACTTTTTTTCTCTAACAACATTATGATGTTTACGTTTTTAGCAAAAAGATATAGTAGCATTATGCAGCAAAATATGTACTTAACTCGTATAATAAAAATATTATACACTAGCTGTATCCTGCGGTTTCACCCGCGTAAGTCCCGATCCCGCGAGATTTTCTAAAAATTCTTTCTTAGTGGATGTTAATTGGCATAATAGATACCTACGCACCCCAAAGAAAACACTCTTATTTACTTTTTCCCTTCGATCATATATAAACTATAGATGCACGGTCGCCGCTCTAGAAATGGAGCCGTCAAAACATATACTTCAGCCGATATGCCTTGTTTCGCTGTCAGTCGTGCATAAGTGTTTTACAACCTTATTGCCCAGTGATTAAGGTTTACATTAAACTGTACTATGTCCGTATAAGTAAGCGTTGAAGTAGTGCCGATTTTTGATTTCGATTTTGTATGGGACCGTGTATCTATAGTTTATATATGATCGAAGCTTTTTCCTCTAAAATTGACAGTTCTTTGTTTACATTTTGATCTAGAGTAGGTATTATAGGTACCTAGCTTATTAACATTTTTTTAAGAGTTTAGTTTAAACATTGAAGTTATTGACGATATAATATGACGGCCTCTGTGGCGCATCGGGCGGAGGCCCGACTGCAATGCAGAAGGTTGCGGGTTCCATTCCCACCGGGTGCAAGTATTTATGCTGAAAAATAAATACCTATTCGTTTCTGGTCTGGGTGATTTCTACCTACGCTTTTCGGTGATGTTTGCGAGGCATTCTGACCAACTGGCCTAATCGACTGACTAGTGTTATCTAAACGACCGATAGCGATAAAATTCCACCTACATCATTTTAATTGCTCTACTTTACATAAATGGTATTTATGATTTATATCGAATTTTCCAACCCTGACCTACGTATGATGTATTTATCTATATCTATATCTATAAAACTCTTTGTCCTGACTGACTGACTGACTGAATGACTGATCAACGCACAGCCTAAACCGCTGACAGTAAAGAGCTAAGTTTGGAGAGTGTATTCTTTATGTAATGTAGACATCCGATAAGAAAGGATTTTTGAAAATTCCCACGGGATCGGGACTTATGCAGGTAAAACCGCGGGACGCAGCTAGTCTATCGATAAAATGCTTTGTCCTGAGTGACTGACTGACTGATCAATGTACAGCCTAAACCGCTGATATTAGAGAGCTGTTCTTTAAATAAAAATAAATAAATAAATAAATATTGCACGACGTTACACAGCGCAATCTAGCCCCAAACTAAGCACTAGGCTTGTACTATGGGTACTAGACAATGGATATACTACATATTATACTTTTTTTTTTTTGTAAATACATACATATGATACATAGAAAACACTGAATATCCCATGTCTTCGGACCGTGGTGAGTCCTAGAACATGTTGGTTTCCTCACGATGTTTTTCCTTCACCGTAAGAGCGATGTTATTAGCGCACATACCTTAAAGAAAAAGACATTGGTGCGCGGTCGGTCTGAATTCGAACCCACGACTCTCAGAATGAAAGCCGGGGTATCTACCACTAGACCAACACCGCTCTAAATAACGGAGGGGTCCGTTTAATATGTAAAAAAAATGAAACCTTGTCAATTTGAAAAATGTTTCGTAAATAAATAATAATAAATATTGGACGACGTTGCACACAGCGCAATCTAGCCCCAAACTAAGCACTAGGCTTGTACCTACTATGGGTCCTAGACAACGGATATACTACATAATATACTTTTTTTTTGTAAATACATACATATGACACAATTTTTTTTAAGCATAAATACTTGCACCCGGCGGGAATCGGACCCACAACCTTCTCCATCGCAGTCGGGCCTATGACGCGCGACGGAGGCCGTTTCATATTAATAAATAAATACTTGATTTGATTCTCAATAGGTATTACTTATACTATTTTAAACTTACATCACAGTACACCTAAGGAAGGTGTAGAGCAGTGGTTCCCTAAGTGGGGGGCGCGCCCCCCAGGGGGGGCGCAGAGACCTTTCCAGGGGGGCGCGGGCCACACGGGATCGCTGAGAGAATGCTTACTTACCAAATACCTTTTGTATGACTTTGTAAAACTTCAATAAGCAATAAGAATACTTATTTTGTTTTTAGTTTTTTTTTATTCACACCTGATAATGTGGACTGGAGGACGGGGGGGGGGGGATTTTTTTATGGTTGAAAGGGGGCGTGGCTCAAATAAGTTAGGGAACCCCTGGTGTAGAGTGTGTGTGTCCTTAGGTGTACTGTGCTTACATGGTTGTTTTCACTACACATATTATTAAATAACGGGGTATTCAATGGTGAATACCATCGTAGTAAACATGGGTTTATATGGACAGTCTTGGAACAAGCCATTTAAAATGATTAAATTACTAATATTTGTAGGTATTACTTACTTCGCTACAACAGTAGTAATAGGCGAGCTGAAGCTTGCGAGGTACTTCGTAGCCGGCTTGTGGGCCCTATTCAGTCGGTCACGTAGTTCGTGCTCTAACTCGTTGAAGTGTCTCAGCGTTATCCGAGCGTAGAGCGACCAGGTACGGAGCCCTAGGGACGCTGGCGAACGCTTTATTAGCTGCAATGTAAAGAATATACTTTTAAATTTTTAATTGAGTTTAATTTTAAGAATAAATATTAAAACTGAGCTTTTATTTGAAATACGTGTCTTTGTATCTGAGTAGATTACAGTTAAATTTAATATATCTACGCAGAACAAGACACGATTTTTAAACAAACGCGCAGTATTATTCTTAAAATTAAACCCAGTGCCTCCAGTAGGTAGTGGTATTCTTGAAGTTAAACTTCGTAGCCCCAATGCAGTCGCCAGTCAACTTTTCTAAAACTATGTTGGTTTATTTCGCTATTCCAGAAGCCAACAACGCTATAATTCCCGGCAAACATCAAGAAAAAAAATGGCGGATACGCAAAGTCGATTTTTCATAGAAATTGCATGTAAAATGTACTGCGCGAACTTTCCACGTCAACTTGGCACGTCAAAATTTTCCAACTTGTTTGCCGGCCACTATACTCTTGTGCCTTTGTACGAATATTACCACGTGTGGTATTTTGTATGAATATTACCACGTGTAATATTTTCTATGACAGTTACCACATGTGCAATGCAAATAAACACGTGTGATATTATATATGACAATTACCAAATGTGCAAATAACCACGTGTTATAATTCAAAAGCATAACCTTTCGATTGAAAGGCAGAGTATATAATACTCTATCGCTTTTATATTACAAACTAGCAGCTTCCCGCGGTTTCACCCGCATAAGTCCCGATCCCGTGGGAATATCGGGTACAAAGGTAGCCTATAGCCTTCCTCAATAAATGGACTATCCAACCCCGAAAGAATTTTTCAAATCGAACCAGTGGTTCCTGAGATTAGCGTGTTCAAACAAACAAACAAACAAAAAAACAAACAAACTCTTCCGCTTTATAATAGTAATAGAAATAGATAACAAACTCCGTCTCGCGGATTCCCGATCCCGTGGGAATTGGGATCAAAGTAGCCCATGTTACTCCTCGATAATGTAGCTTTCCATTGGTGAAAGAATTTTTGAAATCGGTCCAGTAGTTTCGGAGCCCATTCGTTACATACAAATAAACAAATAAATCTTTCCTTTTTATAATCTATGTACCTATATAAAAGAAAGTCGTGTTAGTTACACCATTTATAACTCAAGAACGGCTGAACCGTTTTGGTTGAAAATTGGTAGGGAGGTAGCTTAGAATCGGGAGAAGGACATAGGACACATTTTTGATCCCGTAAATCCCGCCGGATCAGAACTCACGGCTGACGCGTGTAAAACCGCGGGGCGCAGCTAGTTTTAGTATAGATATGATATCTTACCTCAGCATAATTAAAGAAGAAATAGAGAATCTGCCAAGCCTGTATGAATGGCGCGAATAATAAGTTGAACAAGGCCAGCAACAATATCTGCCTTTCCAGCTGTCGAGCCAAGAGCATTCGTTTAGAGTGGTCTTTGTACAACTCACGTAGTTGCCAGCAATTCTCCCACGGACTCCAAGGACTAGCTATAATAAATAAATTCCGTGAACTGTAAAGGCGTATGCGCATTGTTGACCTAAGTAAGGATAATTGGTTGCCTGAGTGCAACAACGCGCATGCGCAAACGAAAAAGTCATCAAGTGTGCGTGTCTTACGTCCATGCCTGTAAAACACTTTATTACAGGTCAAGTTTGACCTGTAATAAAGTTTTTTCTAGCCAAATGTGTGATTTTAAGTAAAAACTTTTTAGAAACTAATTAATTGGGTAACACATTACTTTTCCCAGGCATAAGCTACTTCCACCAAGGATACAAAGAATAGGTTTGAATAGGTTTAATTAACCTATACCTCGCTATGCATTCTTGGTACAAACTAGTCAATTTAAAGCTGGGTACAGACCAAACGAGAGCTATCGAAGGCAAACGAATAGGTCGCTTGCTTTCGACGTCCAAGCTCGTTCGCTAGCATTGGCTTCCTTTCCCCAGTTTATTCTAAACCCAACTTATGATTTCGCACTCGCTTTTCAACAACAATTCTTGTACACCTATGTATACCTACTTACAAAATAATAAGAATTCCAGATTCCACTTCAAACCCCTCGATAAGTAATGAAAGCTACCGAAGCAAGGCACATGGATCTGTAGAGGTAATAGATTCTTGTTGACCATCGCCACCATGTAATTGTTTCTCCTAGAAAAAATGAAAAATTGCATTTACATCAAAAGTTTGCCGTGTGATCCCAGCATAGAATAGGGTTACCCGATCTCTTCCGGTGGGTGTCGACTGTCGTAAAAGGCGACTACGGGATCTGAGGTAGACTAGCAAACCTTGAGTTTCCCCGAGCGATGGCGGGTAAACTGCCAAGCAGTTTCCTTCGGAGGGTTAGTGTCAAGAACGCGGCCGTTCGTAAAAATATTTCCAAATTTATTTGCAGAAGGTATGGACTTACCTACTGCGCCGACCCCAAAGAAAAACAACAATTCGAGTTTTTGCGGACCCGGGCTCCCGAGAGGGATGTAACCAGAAACATCGCTCGGATGAGAAGTTAAAGAAGTTTCTTACGCTGAAGGTATAGTTTTGTACAGCGTAAGGAATTGTTAAATCCATTCTGTAAAGCTGACATGTGAATTTTATGATATGATCCTTAAACGTATTTAGCTAAATATTTTCAAAATATAAGTGTTTGGGTAAATAGACTAATCACCATACTAATTGTCTCTTATAGGCAACAAAGAACTGCACTCTATAAGAATGAGAATTAAGTTGATATTATTTACACATTTGTCATCTTTAATATCAGGTTATACACGTTTTAATCACTCACTAACGTTCGCATAAAAAGTTAAAATCAATAAGATGTTTCGTCTATTTCTGATGTCTCAAATAAGCTGCTCAAATAATAATCTATAACTATTATTAAAAAAGCGGTGTATTTACCATGTTGTAATTTGTTTCTATGAAGTACCCATAGTTCAGAGTTATCTTTATCTATAAAAGGCTTTATCCTGACTGACTGACTGACTGATCATCGCACAGCCTATAGCCAGCACTATGCGGGAAAAACCGCGGGATTCAGCAAGGTAAATACCTTGCTGAATGAAATTTTTTGTAAACAGATGTTCGTTGAAAATCGAAAAGCTATTGAGTTCGATAAGGGAAATTATTCTAATTATGCACTTGGACATTTTGCTACCACTGGAATTTGCGACTTGGACATTCTGCACCTAAGCAATTGGTTTAATTTCTAAACGTTTTGACTATACTCTGCACAGCAAAAGCCGATATTTTTAACGAAATAACAATCTTAATAAAGCAAAGCTAAAACAAAAATTTCGCAAAAGCAAACTAAAATTGAAACTAGGTAAGCTGAAATTCGGAGAGTATGTTCGTTATACATATAGTGGCGTCGGAAAAAAAAGGAATTTTCGTAATTCCCACGAGATCGGGACTTACGCTAGTGAAATCGCGGGGCACAGCTTGTACATAATAATACGTGATTAAAACGCGGTAAAATGTGATTATGTTGTCTGTTAAAAGGTGTAAATTATATGTGCTGTGTGAATATCTATAAAAAGCATTGCTAAAGCATTGGAACTTATAATGTAGGAACCTAGATTCCAGACACATACATAAATGTTCCAAACCTGACTAGTTTTCAGAGAATATATTCAGTAAGTAGCAAGTAAATAATGAACTATTGGAATCATTACTTAAATGATTAGTGATGGGCCGACTAGTCGGCTTTATCAACTACGGTTGGTGTCGACTAGTTGCAATTATGGAATAAAACCAATATATATCAAACTAGCTGACCCGGCAAACGTTGTTTTGCCTTATAAATTATAGATAATTAAATTTTTCCTGAATTTTCTTTGCTATAAACCTCACGGAGACCGAGACCTTTCCAACGAATGCAAAACCGTGGAAATCGGTTCGTGCGTTCTGGAGTTATAGCGTCAGGAAGGAAAACCCGACTTATTTTTATATAGTAGATTAGTAGTATAGTAAAAGGTGCGCACGCAACCAGGGCGAACCTTAAATATTCCAACAGAAATCAGCTCGTTATATTTTTTGGAAAACGGTTCAACCTTTTTTTGTAAGTTCTGATAACGACTAACCCGAATATCACCGAATTATAAATTATTTGCATTGCCGACTAGTGCCGACTAGTCTGCTAGTCGGCAAAAACCATAGTCGGCCCATCTCTAACTACTATTCTATCATGAAATAGAACTGCAGTGTTTGTTTAGTAATACCGACTAGATATAAATATCATATGAACCCACCGCACAGTAATTTACCTGAGTATTCTGTGATATATGTCTAATTCGTTGATTTCTTGCTTATGTACACACATATGATGTTCTGGCTGAGCCTCTCGCACTCTGTCCTGTATTGTAGACCAGTTAACCCAAGCCAAATCACTCTGAAAAGGCATAATAAAAGTTAAGATATATACGCCAACGACCTTGAAACTGAAAATCCCTGTTGGGCTCATCGAAAATTGTTGATTATTTCATGACGGAATGTCGTAGAACTTTTTTTTGTGCACAGATTGTAGGTGACATTGTTTCCTACATTTTGGTGTAGTTTTAAGACAAGAACCTCCTATTGGTGCAAAGCCTATCCAAATTTTAGACAAAAAATGTCTGATTTGGCTAAAATGTCGATAAGCTTCAATACGTTTCGACATATTTGTATGGAAACTGCACTAAAATATCGGAAACAATGTCGCCTACAATCTGTACACAAAAAAAAGTTCTACGACATTCCGTCATGAAATAATCAACAATTTTCGATGCGCCCGACATGGGTTTTCCGTTTTTCAGAATAGGGCTCTTAATATTTTTTATACTATAAGTGAATGATAATATGCACAATGGTTTATAAAATTTTGTGTCGTAGGGAATGTCTTTATCTACTCAGTGTTAAAATATAATAAGATGCTTTGATTATAAATTGAAGACATTTTAATCGCGTGGTTTTAGCATTGTTTCCACGTTCATTGACTGAAATGTGATTTGTTTGTTTGAGAAGGGACCAATGCTAAAAATAATAAACACCACGGAATTAAAACGGAAAAATATCTTTAATTTATATCCAACATGGCAAAAACCGAAGAAAAATCTATGCTTTTATTAGTAAGTACAGTGCAACACTTGTCAAAGTTATGCATGCAAATTAATCAGTTTCATTAAATATTTATTGAGTAAACAGACAGTGTGTTAAGTACATGTATTATATTAATAAATTAGTAAAGTACATATTATTATTGCACAGTCACAGTGCTTATCAGAGTGACCTTGCCCTCCTCAGAAATTGATAGCAATATAATATTCATGATCTAGATGCAAGGCAATGACCTTCTACATTAAGCCTACATATGCCTGTGAGATGCCTCAATAAGTAGTTTGTTAAATTCGTAATAGTTTGAAAATCTTACCTCTTTTATTCTTAAGGCATTATTATAAAATAATTTTGTGTCATAGGCGTAATACAAGTGATATATAGATAAAAATAATCTCATTAACCATATAATTGAACACAACACGATGAGGCACCACCTGTAATAAAAGATGAACAGTTTCAAAGTTCTGTCTGTGGAAAAGTCTCAAACACTCTTTTTAATTTTATACAATCCTTTATTACAGATCAAAGTCTAAACCTGAAGCATAGTTTATTGGTTTATTTAAGGATGATTTTTTGATCTACTGTATAAAAGATATCTGTGTTAAAAACACAGATATCTTTTTTTTGGTGGTTTCACTTTATGGGACAGATGTCTTAATCTAAAGATGGAAAATTTAGTCCTTAGGGAAGGCTTTCAGTTAGATAAAAATATTCTGAAATTTGGTTAATAAGTTAACTACTAGGGTATACCACATTTATAATTTTACTCAGCTTCTTTTGTATAAAGAATAGATTTACTATCTTAGCTAATGGTAAGTGATGAAATGGTCTAAGATTTTAAGCTGTAACATGCTCATCTAGATGAGGGAAGGTGGTAGTGGAACAAGATCTAATCCAACAAATATCATGTTCTAAAAAACAAATATAATTTTTATTTGTTACATAGAATACTCAGTGGCTTTACAAGTCTATGTATCGGAACACAGACAAGTCTGCTTGGTGCTGCGACTTAGACCAGTGGGTGGTAATAAGTTGTGGCCGAAACATCCCACCAAGAAACCCCTTTTAGTCACCTTTTACAACAGGCTGGGGACACCATAGCCATATTCTTTTAGACCCAGGCTATAGTGTAGTTAGACTTTGTTCTGTAATAAAAGATTTGTTGTTTTTAACTATTACTTACCATCTCCAAGATATTTTTTCTATACATACAGCAGAGGATAATATCACATCATCTAAAGTTAACTTTTCAGTTCTGTTTGCGTTTGGATCATTTCTGAATAACCTTTGGTAGTCCACACAGTGGACTAAGAATGTTGAAAACCAAACAATAAAAATAAATTGCAGTAAGCAAAATAAATCAATCAATATCATAGGGTAAAAGCCTCCATGGACATAGTATCTGTACATTCTTGCAAAAAAGGAATCTAAATCTTCTATGTGAGTCCATCCTTCTGTAAAGGAAAGGTTGTTCAAGTTAACAAGGGATAAAATTAAACGTCTTCAGTTGGATCTTTTGTGTGAATTTGATTATGCTAGAGTAATTCAGCTCTTCAATACGATGGTATTTTATGAAAATTAGAAATAGGGTTCCATTTTTATTCCTAATGCTAAATAGGAGTAATAGTAGGTACACCGTACAACCCATGTGGTAATTTATCAGCACAGTCCATTCAATACAATAGACCAGTTACTAAGCCGCTGAGTATCTGTATAGCCGTCTACAAATTCATGCATTTCCACCAAAAGGGCACTTTGTGTAGATAGGTTTTAGGAGTGTATCTACTTTATCCAAAGAAACACTAGATAACCCCTATGGCATATAGGAGACATCTGTTTTACTCAATTGAAAATTACCATGTGCTAATGAAAATAAATGGTACCTAACAAAGGAACCAAAATATTCAAACTGAGAAATATGATTTACTACACAGAATTTAGTGATTTTAAACCATTATTATTGTATATTTAGAATAAATTCCGATGACCTTGCACAAAATAAATACCACGCAAAGTTCTCGTGTTTATGTACCAATGTGCGTGGTATTCTAGTGAGACTAGATATGAAAGTTTACCTTTGTTTTTGGGCACTTTGTGTATGATAACGTTGGTTGCATCTTCCTGCTCGTGTTCCAGTGAGATCATGGTAGGGGCTGCGTTTGATTGATCGATCAAATTACCCAGTGGCGGAGCTATTTCGTTATTTAATGCACTATACGTAGTAACATCACGTCTAAAGTGAGTCATCTTAACAATAAACAACTATTTTACATTTGGTTATTGCGTACAATTTCAGGCCCTAAACTAGCTAAACATTCTTGACTTTGTCCCAAAATCGTAGAAAAACAACAATAGTTAGTCACACAAAGGATTTTCGTACATAACGCGAACGCGTCGAATTAGTTTTAACAATGTTTCCGAAATAAACTTCGATAACGTGAAATAAAAATATCAAAAATACATAATACAAAGAATTTACACGTAAGACTCAATAATTATGTAAAGTTTGCTTTGTTTTCACAAATGAAACGGAGTGAGTGACGAAAATAAACCAGGGACGAAAACAGCTAGTAATAATGTTGCCACCTAGAATTGAAAAAGAACCAAAAACCTATGAAAATAGATAAAAGGAAAATGTAATTCACAATTTTGATTATTTATCGAAATTAAAATTATTCTTATACTGCAGAAGAAGTTGATATTATAATCAAGAAAATCAAATCTGTGCAACATAATACTGCATTTTATTCGGTTCATAGGGGTTCGCAGGTGGGTAATTATTGCTACATCCGGGCAAACTCATGAAAAAAAAAAACATTAACTTGTAGCGAAAAAAAATTATACATACTGACGAATTGAGAACTTCCTCCTTTTTTGAAGTCGTTTTTAAAGTACTAGATATGGGTCTAAAAGTCACATAGTGGCAACTCTGGCTAGAAAATTATAATTTTCATTTTCTTGAAAGGGAAGGCAAAGAGGTTTACCGATATACCATCATCTAAAGTGACACTGACAAATATCTGTTATTTGAAACGAACAACAGAGTTCTGAACGCAGCCACATTTTGTTCCTGTAGTGCTGCCATCTATCTCCGCGATTAACTTATTAAGGCAAGTAAAACATTGAAAAATAAAAAGATGTCGCTGTAGGTCTACCCGTAAAACGTTTTTGTTTACTAAACCAAGCTCCACAAGCTTTGCTCTGGCTGGGGCCGACGCTGACCGATGAACACAAGCGGCTTGCGACGCAAACGGTTGTGGGTTCGATTCCCACCGGGAACAAGTAGGTATTTATGCGTCATACAATTTTTGCGTCTGGTTCTCAGAGATTCTGTAGTTATGTATTATTTACAAACTGTAGGTCTGTTATTTTGAATGAAGAAAATAATAATTACAATCCAAAGTTCATTTTCCTTAGTTTATTGAACCACAAATCACAATATCTTGTTTTTTAGGACCTATTAATCTTTCCTCATTAGCCACAAGCCGCTAGCTTTCCAAAGTTAGTAATGACTGGAATGGTAGACTAATGTCAATTTTATTTTCAACTTATTTTATCAACTTAGATAATAAGAACCCTTACCTACTTAACCTGGGTAACCTAAATCTTATTATGCTAGTTTTGGCCACTCGCCTCAGATGACAAATTTCAAAATATTTTTATTCATTCGTTTATTACAAAATACCACTTTGAAACGTCAATTCATCATCATCATCATCCGAGAGTTGTTCCCGGTTGCATCTCTCTCGAGAGCCCGGGGTCCGCTTTCCTACTTTTACGTCTCCACTTCGCACGATCTTCGGCATCCCGTGTGGTGAGGCCATTTGCACGCATATCCGATCTTACAACGTCAAGCCAGCACTTCTTGGGTCTTCCCAATCTGCCGCGGCCGGGCGGAGGCGCCATGGCAAGACATTTGTTTCCCACGTAACTAGCCGGTTTTCGTAGAACGTGGCCGTACCACCGTAAGCGGCATTCTTGCAGTTTGTCTGCAATGTCTCGGACATGAAGGCTGCCCCTAATGCGGGAGTTTCTGACGCGGTCTTTTCGCGTCACTCCACACATCCAGCGCAGCATCTTCATCTCCGTGACACGCAGCTCTTGCTTATGTCGCTCAAGCAATGGCCACGCCTCACTACCATACAAAAGGACAGGTCTAATGATCGTTTTATAGACCTGTCCCTTCAGTTTAACCGGCATTTTCGGGTCACAGATGACACCAGTTACCTCTCGCCACTTGGCCCAAGCTGCCGAAATGCGGGACTTGACGTCACAATCGATGTCGCCGGACTCGTGAAGCACAGATCCCAAATACTTAAACTGGTCTGTCCGTTCGACCATGTGACCGTCTACGCAGACAGGTGTGGGATCTGTGGTATTGCTAGCCAAGTATTCGGTCTTCGCTACGTTGAGTTGCAAACCGCCGTTCTCAAGTGACTCTTTCCACGCATTTACACGTCTTCCAAGCCGTCCCTTATCCGAGTCCGCTAGCGCAATATCATCAGCATACATGAAACGTCAATTATACAATACAATCTACTGTACCTTCCGAACGTGACCTCCAATGAGAAGAAGACACAAGAACATCATGGGGTTTTTTATTTATTTTTGCAGTAATCTTGTGATTTACATTGTCGCATATTTTACTATTGAACAATAGTTCATTATCTATTGATCAATAGTAAATATGCAGCCAGTAAGGCTCTACTTTACATTGCTCGAATAATAAATTGTTAGATAGCTAGCTACATTATTTAGACATAATTTTGTGGTGGCAGGATGACGAGTAGGTAGTATGCGAGTCGTCAAAACATGCATTCCATGACGTGTGGGCGCGTTTGCCGGTTACATTTAGGTCGGTTGTATATTTTGATAGAGCCGCGAGATGCGGCAGTGAAAACAAAGGGTTACAGAGTTACGGATGATGGCTGCATCCTATCCTGATACCTACTAAATAACTAAATTGTATGGTGCGAACGAATGTTGGATTTAAGAGGAAAGTCTACCTACTGTTTCTTCATACAAACGTAGTCGACTGTTTCTTGCCTAGATAAAGACATTAGAACAAATATGTTTATGCCATAAAACCTATATCTGCCATGACCAATGACCATGCCCTGCATATTTTTGTTCATTTCCTAATTAGAATAAGTAACTTAGAAATAAAATATAGAAAAAAAAATATGAAAAAATAACAAAACGTAGGTTATGAATTATGATTTAAACATACCTAGGTACCTATTTTCTCTAATATCTTTATCCAGGGAGGATAAGTCGACTACGTTTGTAAAGTTTGTATGGAGAAAAGAGTAGAGGTAAGTAGAGTTTCCATTTAACGTTGTGTCCATTTAAAAATTAAATAGCTAATCTACTGCACTATAACTTACCTTTTATTTACATCATCTACTCGAAGTGCAAGTTGCGCTGCAAGCAGCTAAATTGTTCCACCGTGCAACAAGTTGGCTGCATGCATCCAACGACCCTCGTAAGTTTGGAATCGAGATCAGAATAGCAAATATTGTTTATTTATTTTCCACGAGATAGGGTAACATTTGACCTCATCTCACCTGATGGGTAGCGACGATGAGGTTGAAGAAACCGATTCACTCTGACTAATTGGTACCTAACGTTTAAATAGTGCGGGTAACTGCTGCAGTTCACCTACTGCTGACTGTAGGTACCTAGTTCAGTAGCTACACTAGCTCGCACTGTGTAAATGAGCTACGCTTTATAGCCTTCCTGAGAGCTCTTCGTGTTTTATGATCGCCTGGTTGAATTGCAGAACGGCGTTGCACGTCGTCCCGAGCAACCTTGTAGACATCATTCTGGTAGGTAGATTTTCGGTAAACGCATGCAAAGTCGCGGGGTAGGATAGTATGGGGAAAGCCATAAGACAAAGGGCCACTTCGTCACTTTCAAACCAGAGCAGACGCTCACCTACATGAACATGTAGTATAGAATGTATATGAACCTAATTAATTTGTATCTTGAAGTACAGCTGAACCGACGGCGATAATGAAGGTGAAGGTACCTACCTAATACGTTAGCTGATACCCGGAATAAAACATTAGGTATTTATAATGTTTTATTCGTTTATAATGCCCGAAGGCATTGGTTCCCTAAGTGGGGGGCGCGCCCCCCCTATGGGGGCGCAGAGACCTTACGAGGGGGGCGCGGGCCACCTGTGTAGAAAAACCTGCGATCGCTGAGAGAATGCAATGCAGACTGCTCGATACGATTAATGAAAATATTTGAAATTGACGCCTGTCAAGAACCTCATTGAGGCCTCAGTAGTACTTCTTACCAAATACCTTTTGTATGACTTTGTAAAACTTTAATGAGCAATAAGATTACCTACTTATTTTGTTATTAAATCCATTTTTATTCTGACCTGATAATCTGGACTGGAGGATGGGGGGGGCGTGGATTTTATTTATGGTCGAAAGGGGGCGCGACTCAAATAACTTAGGGAACCCCTGCCCTAAAGAGTTCGGGACCAAACTTTGGAGTAGGTCTACTTTTGGAATAACCCTCTACTACGAAAGGGTTTTTGGACATTTTCACGGGATCGGAAATAGAGCCAAACATCCACCTTAGTTAGTATACCACGTCTAAGTTAGTTTAGCTTAGTTCCGCATAGTCGAGCCATTTTTTCATACGTGTTCCGCAAACTACGCCGCACTATGCCAGTTAGGTATGTTTGAAAACTTGCGATAAGATAAACAGAGCGCGACAACTAAGTAAATTATGGAAAAACTAACTTAGTTTAGTTCGCGTTCAGCTTACGAAATCAAGCTATACATACAGCTAGCCAATTATATCAATGAAAATGTCACCATACATTCTCAGCCGAAATTGATCTGTGCGGAGTAAAAAGATCAAATTCACGAAACGAAAATTATTAGCTAGCGATTCTTTTCCACTCGACTGACTCCGAGAGGGTTGTAATTTTAAAAACCATTTTTTTATGAATGTTTGCGACATGGTTGCGTTCATTTCACACCATGATTTTTGTAAGCTTATCTTTTACCAGACGTGCTGTTGTAAACTTGTATTTTTTTCTTGTATAGTAACTACAACATTTAAGTTTTTTAACTTAGAACACACATGTGGCCGTTTACAACTTGATTTACATTTGTTTACATCCGCTCGCCCCGGGGCCGGGGATGGAGGCTACCTTTGATTTCGAAATTTCAAGGGTTACATGCGAACGAAACAACGGTGGTTAAGAAGCCGGTGGAGGTTGAATTTCCATACAAACGTTTATGTTAAAATCTATCAAATTAAACAACAATTTTATTATAAGTCTAACAAAATTTACCAAATTAAATTCTTAATGATGACGGCCTCAGTGCCGGATACCCGGCAGCAACGCTGGTAACAACGGTTGTAGGTTGGATTCCCGCCGGGGACAAGTATTTATGCTGACTATTAATGTTTAAGGTTATGATTCTGGGACATATGAATCATAGAGAAACCATCATGTCGACATAGGTATGTGTGTATTTATAAAATAAAAGTATTCCATGCACCTAATAAGTAGTTTATTCGTTGTCTAGTACCCATAGTACAAGCCTAAAGGCAAAAGAAAAACTATGTAGGCAGGCTGTGATTTGGAGCTTGATTGCGGTCATCATAAATACTTGATTGGATTTGAACCCGCAACCTTCTACATCACACCCAGGTGTTCGTTCAACGCGCCAAAGCGGCGCCGATGTGTAAGTGTCTTGTTCGAAAATATTGAATAAATGGAAATTGATTACCTATTTTATTTGTCTAGATAAGTGAAAATCAGTCTTACAACCGCCGCCGGCATCTTAAATCTGCAGGACCTAATTCCAGCGCCACCCATCGATCATTTAAAAACATGAATACAGAAACGCCCACCCAGACAAACAAATATAGCTATTTGTGTCAACGCTAGATTCAATCACAAAAACTTCTGCATTGCAATACAAATGTCATCAAAAGAAAGAAACAATTAGATATACCTAGGTACATAAATATTTTTGAACTTTTTGTACCCAGCGTAATTTAGCCGTAAACTAAGCAACTAGACTTGTACTATTACATACAACGTACATATTTTATAAATAAATCTATCCTCTTAAGTAAGGGTAGTAAATAAGTACTCTAGGTACATTTAATAGTAGGTAGGTATACTTATACTAGCTCTGTTCCACGGCTTCACCCGCGTAAGTCCCGATCCCCTAGGAATATCGTAATAGAAACCCTATGCTTCGTGTAGTGCGATAATGTAGCTTTCCATTGGAGAAAGATTTTTTAAATCGGTCCAGTAGTTTAGAAGGTGAGCGTCTCAGCTTAGCCAGAATTGTCATAAATCGATTTCAGCTCTCTACTATCAGTGGTCTAGGCTGTGCTTCGATCAGTTAGTAAGTCAGGACAAAGCATTTTACAGATATAGATACAGGTAAAGATATAGTTAGAAAACACGCAAAGAACGTCATTCTTTTGCGGATGCTATGGGAATTACACGAAGGAAGTATGCGTCATCAACTCATCATCAGTTAATGTAATGTTTTTGTACTGTGCCTTACTAAGTTCACACATAGGGACATTACACAATTGATAAGCTCGTCACCTGAGACGATCCTGAGTCGCAATGTGAAAACATAACACCAATAACAATGTTCTATTAATTATATCTGCCGCGGCGTTACAAAAAGCTTATGAGTGCCTTTAAAGTCGCCGTCAGACTTCAGACGTGGATCGTTGTTTACATTTGCGCAAGCTTAATGGATTCTGTTCCGTGCAAATGTACATATACTGATAGATGTCTAATATTATGCCAGCTAGTATTCTTATTAATAGTTTGGTAATAAGATTAACAACGGTTAAACTTCCGAGACTTTTGATGACTTAGTTTTCTAAGGATTCGATAGCTTATATTGTGATTTTCAAAGACTAGCTGAGTTCCTCGAGTTTACACGCGTTCCGATATAGTGCGAGAATTCCGAAAACCGGCCCAGTGCGAGTCGGACTTGGGTGCGAAGGGTTTCGTACCATTATCGCAAAAAATCACGTTTGTTGTATGGGGAAAATTATAAGCAGACCATTAGAAATACATCAACTATCTAGCTATGACGGTTCACATGAGATATAGTGTGTTTCATCTTTAAATTCCTAAGCCGTTATGCTGGTAGCAAAACAAATAAGCGTTGCCTATGCCTTATTAATTAACCTTGCATTCAGGGAAATTCATTCATTCATCATTCATTTATTCATAATACAAATCTCCCTAAATTCAATTTCGCACATTCAAGGTATGAAGGCAGCACTTATTTGTTCTACTACCAACATAACGGCATAGGAATTTAGAGATGAAAAATATAGCCTGGTGACAGCCAGACAGTGGAGTCTTCGTAAAAGGATCCCGTTCTGGTCCATGGAAGGTATATATCAATTTACCTTGTACATACACATACCTACATACGTAATTAAATTAGATTTACGCTATCCGAGATTTTCCTCCATAATATTAGTCCAATCATCTTGGTACAAACAAATTAGTTAAGTAGGTAGGTAGGTATCGTTTGTTATGATAAAATCGGACGAGACGTTCCGGGCCGATGTACGTTCTTTACAATACGTTGGATGATTGAAATATTAGTTGTTTTGCGTTCCGAGCTACCAAATGGTTCTCACCGCGTTTCGGTACCTACCTACTCGTAGTGCGAGGTTTTAAAGTATTATATCTTTAGTAAATTAAGAGCTTAGAAGGCTCGTGCTTGCCCAAACAAACGTAATTTCCTCCTAAATATTTCCTCTATAGATTTTTTTTATCTCACGGATAAAAAGATTTCTATTACGGAGAGACAAAATAAGTTTATAATTATTAATTACTAGCTGCGTCCGGCGGTTTCACCCGCGTAAGTCCCGTTCCCATAGGAGTATCGGGATCAAAAGTAGCCTATGTTACCCCTCAATAATATAGCTTTCTTTTGGTGAAGGAGTTTTTGAAATCGGTCTAGTAGTTTTTGAGTTTATTCATAACAAACACACACACAAATACAAATCTTTCCTCATTATAATATTAAGTAGGAATATGGTATAGATTAAACCAACTTCTACTCATCCGAGCTATGTTCCCGGTTGCATCCCTCTAGGGAGCTCGGGGTCCGCTAATAAAAACCTAACTTGTTTTTTTTTATTTGAGGTCGGCGTATACGCCACCGCGCAAGGAGAAGTTAAGGTTTGCTAGTCTCCCTCAGACCCCATAGTCGCCTTTTACGTCACCCATGGGAAGAGATGAGGTATTAAGTAATCCTATTCTAAGCCGTAGCTACACGGCAAATCTAGCGTAGACCTAACGGATATCGCGATGGAACAGAATACCAGTAGTCGTGGGTTCAAGTCCAGCCGGATATTAAAGTTTTTGGAAGGATTTTTTCAAAAAGCACAAAACCTTTAATACAAAAAGTTGGTTAGATTATTTACAAACACTAAAATCACTAGGTAGGTTACTCACTATTCACTACACTTTTCAAAATTATTTTTATTCGTTGATAAGTTACCTACCTTACCTAGGTACGTCCCTACGACTGACATGGGTTGTTTGTTATTTCCTTTTTCTACATACCTAACTACGTAAAATTGTAGTAATTGTATATAGGTACCTATATCTACCTTCAGAAGTGTACTGACTTAATAATAGCCAACGCCTGTACCCACTGAACTGAGCGACGCCTACGTATGTTCTCTTGCCTGCCGATGGACATTCTCCACATGGCCGCTCCGTCATAAAACATGCTATACCTACCTAATTTACAACCACGTTTAGCACGCTCTATCTCAGGTTTAACTTCGATTCAATTTATATGGTGCTAGTCCAGTTCTTCGATGAAGGAAAATATTGTAACAAATTACATAGAACTTAGGTAGGTACTTGATGTAAACAAAATGGATAAAATCAATGGATGGAAAATTACTATCCAAATTGCAACCCTTAGCCCTTTTTTAGGGTTCCGTAGCAAATTGGCAAAAAACGGAACCCTTATAGATTCGTCATGTCTGTCTGTCTGTCTGTCCGTCCGCCCGTATGTCACAGCCACTTTTCTTCGAAACTATAAGAACTATTACTGTTGAAACTTGGTAAGTAGAATTCTGTGAACCGCATTAAGATTTTTTTATAACACAAAATTAGAAGAAAGCAATAAAGTTTTAGGGTTCCCCATACTTAGAACTGAAACTTATTTTTTTTTTCATCAAACCTATACATAGGGTTGCCAACCGTACTATAATATATATAGACTAGTTCACAAGTTTAAAAACGTGTTAAATAGAAGTAAAGCTCCTAAAAATATGTGCGATACCTCATTCGATTCGGAATGAGGTCTAGAAAAATGTTTTTTAAGCGTATATTAGCACATAAAAAATTGCGATTGTTATTAACAAAATAAGATTTAAAGAAAATGGTATTTAGTTTTTCATTAATAATTTCTAAAATAATGATATTGAAAAAAGATCCTGAAAGAGGAGTATATTTCCATTAATAATGTCCTAACTCCAGGAACTCTATCTCTATTATTTATATTAAAAAAAAACCGTTGAAAATAGGTCTCCGTGAGGTCGTTACGGCATAGGCAAAAATCGGTATTAATATACCTCAATTATTATCTCAAATATTTTTTTTATAGAATTAAATAACAATTTAAAAATTTGAATAAATTATGGTGTAATCTAGACACTTGAACGAAAAAAACCTTGGTGAAAAAAAAATTTTTCAAACAGACCATTGTTATTTAAGAGGGTTCATTCCATTCTCTTTCTCAATACAAACGTAGTTTACGTTTTCCTCCCTGGATAAAGACATTAAAGCAAATATGTTTATGCCATAAAACTTATATCTGGCATGACTATTCATCTTCCGAATTATTTTTTTCATTTTTTATTATTATTTTAATTAGAAAAAAAAAAGGTTCGTACATTGACAAGACATGACAGATATAGGTTTTATGGCATAAACATATTTGCTCTAATGTCTTTATCCAGGGAGGAAAACGTAAACTACGTTTGTATGGAGAAAGAGAATGGAATAAACGCCCTTAACAAATTTTTCTCCAATCTCTGTTTTTATAAGTTACGGCATAAAAGTTTAAATAATTAGCCTATAAACTTTTCACTTCGTGGAGCTCTTCTCACTAAGGTACTTTATAAAGTAATGAAAAATTTTTTTTGTTAAAGTTTATTATTTTGTTAAATATAATATTTTTAAATTAACAACAAATGAAATTTCTAAAAATTTTTTTAGTATTATCTTATTATTGCTGTTGTTTCAATTTTTGCAAATTTTTAAAACATTATTTAGAAATTTCATTTGTTGTTAATTTAAAAATATTATATTATTCAAAATAATAAACTTTAATCAAAAAAATTTTCATTACTTTATAAAGTACATTAGTTTTTTTCGTTCAAGTGTCTAGATTACAACATAATTTTTTCAATTTTTTAAATTGTTATTTAATACTATAAAAAAAATATTTGAGATAATATACCGATTTTTGCCCATGCCGTAACGACCTCGCGGAGCCCATTTTTCAACGGTTTTTTTAAATATAAATAATAGAGATAGTGTTCCAGGAGTTAGGACTTCATTATTGGAAATATCCTCCTCTTTCAGGATCTTTTTTCAGAATTCCTTAAATATCATTATTTTAGAAATTATTAACGAAAACCTAAATACCTTTTTTTTTAAATCTTATTTTGTTAATAACAATCGCAATTTTTTATGTGCTATCCTTAAAAAACATTTTTCTAGACTCATTCCGAATCGAATCGAAGTGCGAATCGCACATATTTTTAGGAGCTTTACTTCTATATTTAACACGTTTTTAAACTTGTGAACTAGTCTAATAGTATTGTACTATATTTCAGCTCAGCGTACTATATGCTTTTGAAAGCACATATAGTACGCAAAAATACTATATTTCTGGCATAATTTGTAAAAAGTTGTTTCTTTATATAAAATTCTACCCTCCTCTGCATTTACAGAAGACTGTTTTCTGTGTAGAGGGAAAAAAGAAAACCATAAAAAAGGTGCTCATAATTTTGTGTTTGAATGTCGGGACACATTTTTTTTTATTCAAGAAAGAAATAGTGGTTGAAAGTCTGAAAAATGTGTAAAAATGCGTATGCGGTTTTGCACAAAAAGAACGTGAGCATGATTTTTTTTGTGGACTGCTGCCGCGGTAAAGCCATTGCATAGCATTTTTTATCAACTTATGCAATTATAATTATTTATTTATTTTGTACGCCATACATGGTAGGTACATGGCAGCATGGTAGGTGGAGTGGGGGGAGTTAGGTTTTATTTTCGTTACGGAATTTCTTGATTCGGTGGCCGCGCTCAAAGCCCGCGATAAAAGCTATGCGATAGCTTAAAAAATAAGTGTTTTTATTTCGAAATATTCTACAAAACACCGCTCAAATTTTGGTACTATATGTTTTTGGGTCGTACTATGTTTTTTAGCCACAAATACTATATTTTTCGAAAAAACTGTTGGCAACCCTACCTATACATGTGGGGAATCTATGGATAAGTCATTTCTTTCTTAACTGAATAGTTTGCGCGAGAGACACTTCCAAAGTGGTAAAATGTGGGTCCCACCCCCCCACCCAATGCAAACTTCCAACGAATATTGGTTTGAACGAGATCCAGGAAGTAGTTTTTTTTAAAAACGTCAAAAATTGTAAACTGCAATTTACCTTTCAAAATGTAATCTGTTGTACGAACCCCTTCGTGCGCGAGTCCGACTAGCACTTGGCCGGTTTTACTTTTACCAGGAATCTGGTGTAGAAATATTAGAAATATTGGAATGGCCGTAGACTCTACGGTCATTTCAATATTCCTTCATACTATAAAAACATTTTTCCATCAACCAGTCACTTTTCTCTTGAAAATCAGGCCAGAAAGGTCCTTATGCCGGCTTTCTACTGCGTGCGGAGTGGAGTCACTTTAACATACAATGGTTGATTTCATAGTCATACAACTCTTTCGCGCTATGGAAACAATCGTTGGATGTTAAACTGACACCTTTTTTTTAACTCCGTTCCGCTCGCAGTGGAAGGCCGGCCTTCCACTGCGCGCGGAGCGGAGGTTTTCAGGCAGTTTATTATTAGTGGTCGGAATAGGTATATTGAAATGATGACAAAAGTTTCAATGTACCATGTTAAGATGCCTCGGACGGAAGACATGACATAAAATTTGAAAATGTAATAGTTTGAAAGTTGGTTTATTTAGTTTATTAAAAATTGTGGTATAGCTACCTACCTATTTGCTATTGGTAAGGGAAATTGCATCACTTGTCTTTCACACTCTATGGCGCAGCTTGCAGTACTGATCCGGCTAGACTACGTAGATACTTATTAGTGCTTATAGCCTTCCTGAAAGCTCTTCGTGCTTCATGATCGCCTGGTTGAATGGCAGCCCGGCGTTACTCATCGGCCCGGGCAACCTTTGGGGGTTTCAATCATTTTCCTACTTAGTTGTAGGAGAAATGTCATCACTTTCACTTTTAATGTGCGCAGCTTGCAGTATTGATCCGGCTAGACTACGTAGATACTTATTAGTGCTTATAGCCTTCCTGAAAGCTCTTCGTGTTTCATGATCGCCTGGTTGAATGGCAGACCGGCGTTGCTCATCGGCCCGGGCAACCTTTGGGCGTTTCAATCATTTTCCTACTTAGTTGTAGGAGAAATGTCATCACTTTCACTTTTTATGTGCGCAGCTTGCAGTATTGATCCAGCTTCACTACGTAGACACTCATTGGTGCTTATAGCCTTCCTGAGAGCTCTTTGTGTTTTATGATCGCCTGGTTGAGTTTCAGAACGGCTTTGCACGTTGTTCCGGGCAACCTTGTAGAGATCATTCAGGTTGACTTTCGGTAAACGCGTGCAAAATCGCGGGGTAGAAACTCTTTGATCTTAGTGCTCAAACCTTATTTCTTTAGCTAAATAAATTTTGAAAATGTTCTTTTCTTTCTTTTTACTTTTACCAGAAAACTGGTGTAGAAATATTAGAAGTTTTTAGCAAAATTAAATTTAACTGTTATTGTAATATGAAATATAATAAAATGAATAGTATTTTCAGTGAATCAATAATAGCTCCAATTTTTTTATTCCAACTTTTATTTTTATTTCAACCATTTTTTGGAAGTTTCGCTACAGCTTTCAAATTGCAATTGAAGTGCAAATTTATACAAAAATACCAATTATTGCCGAGTAATCATGATTAACCCAAATATCTCAGAATTATAATGATCTGCATTGCCGACTAGTCGGCCGACTAGTCGGTAATTTTGAAAGCTTTTATTAATGATATTTTTTTAAAATAATGTTATAATACCTATCTCAAATTATTGCAATGAGACATAATAGGTTTTATATTCAAGATAGATTTTCTTGTTTTTGTGCCCGAGCTGTTAGCTTGCATTTACTTCCGCTAGATGGCGCCGCGATTATTGTAGCGCGGCGCGTGAAGAATATATGTAAGTAGGTTTTATGTAAAGTTAATCAGCCTTCTTGTGACTTTTAAAAAAGAACAATTTTATGTTCTTTTTGCAAGCATGTCTTCGAACGTAAAAAAATACAGATGGATGATAATATTGAAAAAATATATATGAATGATATAAAGTACAATATCTGTGTTTCCTTCCAAGCTGAACCCTTCTGAGCTAGTACCTACTCTTTTAGTACTTAGTGCTTATAGCCTTCCTTGAAACGTCTTCGTGTTTCATTACCGCCTGGTAGAATTATTGCTTCCCGGTGTTGCACATCGTTAGGGGGAAACCAATGGCATTTAATGCATTTTCTATTCAAGATTTTGCACTTTTGTTGGTTGATTTATTCGAAAATAGCTTCACTGGATAATTTCAGTCGCGTAAGTTCAAGTTCCCAAGAGGCATATTAGGGTGTAGGTACCACATTTTAACTTATTCAGTATTCCTTTTTTTACTTGTTTTTCTTGTCGAGAGTAAGCGGGACAGTTGCTTTCCTGCTTACTCCCGACAATTTCCTGGCTAGGGTAATGAATTTTTCAAAAATCTAAATACCTATGTCGTTTTTGATTTTGTCAAAATCGGTGACGCAACTCCTTTTTGCATTTTTCCCTATTAATTTAGGATACCCCCCTGAAGGCCCGTTTAAATGGTTCACTCTGTATACATTAAGATCGCTAACAATACTGTGTAGGCATAGCGCCGAGGCGCTTACTTCTAGATAAACTGTGGTAGGTATATGCACTGTAGAGAAAAGTAAGCGCATTGATACCATCGTGAGTCACACTAACTATTGAAAACTGTTGTACCTACTTATTAGTATGGGAAATAGCATCACTTTCACTTTTATGGCGCAGCTTGCAGTATTGATCCGGCTAGACTACGTAGATACTTATTTGTGCTTATATAGCCTTCCCAAGAGCTCTTCGTGTTTCATGACCGCCTGGTAGAGTTGCAGCCCGGTGTTGCACACCGATCGTTAACAGAGAACCTTGGGCGTTTCCTTCCGTTTCCGGCGTTGCACTTCGGCCCGGGCAACCTTGTTGGTAAACTTTCGGTAAACGCGTGCGAAGTCGCGGGGTAGGATAGTATGGGGACTATAGATTCCTTTTTAGGGTTCCGTACCTACCTAAAAAGGAATCCCCACCGTACCGTACCGTCCCGTACCGTAGATTCCTTTTTAGGGTGCTAATGAGGAATGTACACCCAAGTCAATCCCCTCCAGGTTTTGTAAGTGTTTATTAATGTTTTTTAAGATATTTTATTATTACTTGAATAAAAAAAAATTGGAAAAAAACGGATGTAGTGGACAATTGGTCAAGTCAATAAATAGTGTCAATTGGTCAATAATAATATAAAACGTAGGTATAGTTACCGCAAATGAAAGTGTTAATTTGTCAAGCCGTGAAAAAGTGTCAATTGGTCAAGTCTTCGAAAAGTGTCAACTGGTCAAGTCCTTTTTTTTAATACAAAAGACGATCGAGTAGAAACAAAAGACGATCGGAATAAAAACAAAAGACGATCTCAATAAAAATAAACGATCGAAACTAAAAAAGACAGCGAAACAGAAAACAAAAAACGATCAGAGTAGAAACAACAACAAAAGACGGTCAGAATTATAAAAGACGGTTAAAACTAGAAAAGTTGGTCGAAACTAAAACAAAAGACAGTCGATATGAAAAAAGGCGGCCAACACTAAAACAAAACGATCAGAGTAGAAAGAAACATAAGAAGATCGAAACGAAACAAAAGACGGTCGACTATGAAAAAAGACGGTCAAAACTAAAAAAGACGATCGAAACGAAAACAAAAGACGGTCGACTATGAAAAAAGACGGTCGAAACAGAAAACAAAAGACGATCAGGGTAGAAAGAAACAAAAGACGAACTTCGACTGTCTTTTTCATAATCGACCGTCCTTTGTTTCCACTCCAATCGTCTTTTGTTTCTACTCTGATCGTCTTTTGTTTTCGTTTCGATCGTTTTTTATTTTCAGTTACGATCGTCTTTTTTCATAGTCGACCGTCTATTGTTATTTTTTTGATCGTCTTTTGTTTCTACTTTGACCGTCTTTTTTAGTATCGACCTTTTTTTCAATTTCGACTGTGTTTTGTTTTCGTTTCGATCGTCTTTTGTTTCTACTCTGATCGTCTTTTGTTTTCTGTTTCGACCGTCTTTTTTATTGAGATCGATCGGAATAAAAACAAAAGACGAACAGAAACAGAAATGTTTCGACCGTCTTTTTTAGTTCCGACCGTCTTTTTTTATTGAGATCGTCTTTTGTTTTTATTCCGATCGTCTTTTGTTTTCTGTTTCGACCGTCTTTTTTATTGAGATAGTCTTTTGTTTTTATTCCGATCGTCTTTTGTTTTCTGTTTCGACCGTCTTTATTGAGATTATTATTATTTTTATTTTTAGTTTTTGTTTTTATTCCGATAGTCTTTTGTTTCTACTCCGATCGTCTTTTGTTACTACTAGGTAAATTGTGGTAGGTATATGCATTGTAGAGAAAAGTAAGCGCCTTGATAGCATAGTGAGTCGCACTAACTTTGAAAACAGTGGTATAGCTAAAATAAATAAATTAAATAAATTCGTTTATTTTCATTTAACTATGCTTAGCTTAGCTAAGCATAGTAAAATGAAAATAAACTACCTACTTATTGATAGGTTAAATTGCATCACTTTCACTTTCTATAGCGCAGCTTGCAGTATTGATCCGGTTAGACTACGTAGATACTTATTAGTGCTTATAGCCTTCCTGAGAGCTCTTCGTGTTTCATGATTGCCTGGTAGAGTTGGAGCCCAGCGTTGGAACTGGGCCCGGGCAACCTTGTAGAGATCATTAGGGTAGGTAAACTTTCGGTAAAAGCGTGCGAAGTCGCGGGGTAGGATAGTATGGGGACTATACATGCCTTTTTAGGGTTCCGTAGCCAAATGGCAAAAAACGGAACCCTTATAACAGATTCGTCATGTCTGTCTGTCTGTATGTCTGTCCGTCCGTCCGTATGACACTATTTTCCAAAACTATAAGAGCTATACCTACTGTTGAAACTTGGTAAGTAGATGTATTCGGCAAACCTCATTGATTTTCACACAAAAATAGAAAAAAAAACAATAAAGTTTACAATACTGTGTAGGCATAGCGTCGAGGCGCTTACTACTAGGTAAACTGTGGTAGGTATATGCATAGTAGAGAAAAGAAGCGCCTTGATACCATCGTGAGTAGCACTAAAAACTGTTGTATAGCTACCTACTTATTGGTAGGGGAAATTGCATAGCTTTTACTTTCTATGGCGCAGCTTGCAGTATTGATCCGGCTAGACTACGTAGATACTTATTAGTGCTTATAGCCTTCCTGAGAACTCTTCGTGTTTCATGATTGCCTGGTAGAGTTGCAGCCCGGCGCGGCGTTGCACTTCGGCCCGGGCAACCTTGTAGAGATCAATAAGGTAGGTTAACTTTCGGTAAACGCGTGCGAAGTCGCGGGGTAGGGTAGTATGGGGACTAGTATGGGGTTTTTTAGGGTTCCGTAGCCATGGCAAAAAACGGAACCCTTATAGATTCGTCATGTCTGTCTGTCTGTCCGTCCGTCCGTCCGTATGACACTTTTTTCCAAAACTATAAGAGCTATACCTACTGTTAAAACTCGGTAGATGTATTCGGTGAACCGCATTAAGGTTTTCACACAAAAATAGAAAAATAAACAATAAAGTTTTGGGGTTCCCCATACCTAAAACTAATGAAAAAACATCTTCAAAAATGATATTGAGATTTCTAATATCATTTTTTTCTACACTGAATAATTTGCCCGAGAAACACTTCCAAAGTGGTAAAATGTGTGTCCCTAACTAACTTCTAAAATAAGAGAATGGTAAAACTTAAAATAATAATATGATATACCTACATTACTATGCAAACTTCCAACGAAAATTGGTTTGAACGAGATCTAGCTCTTCCTCTTTTTTAATACGTCATAAACCGTAAACCGCAATTGACCTTTCATTCAATTTAAAAATGTACGGAACCCTTCGTGCGCGAGTCCCACTCGCACTCGGCCGGTTTTTTATTACTGACCGAAGTCTGCGTTCGTTAGATTATTGTCAATATAAATATTACAGTAGGTACTACTACCTACTTAACAAAATCAACGCAATTCTATACATTTTTTAAATAATCTTTATTTCGTAATTAATATATTAAGGAAAAATACATCTAAAATTGACACGCAGAGAAGCTGGAACTCACGTAGAGCCGCGAGTGCAGAGGCGTCTGTACCGCAGCGTGATAACGAATTACGCACGAGTGAATTTTTGAAATTGTATTTTACCTTTTTAATAATAATTCTAACATTTTTCTATAAAAAAAATTGCCAATTCTCTCTTAAATAATGTGAGGTCAATTTTTAAGTCCTGCACTGATATAAGTAGGTACATATTTTATATTATATACCTCTTGGTAACTAGAAAATTATATAACAACATTTTAACGCATTGCTTATATCGCTCCGAGGGTCTTTATTACATGGCGCCGAAGCGCTAACTACTAGGTAAACTGTACTGGTAGGGGTAGGTATAGGCATAGTGACATAAGCAGGAGCTGCGTGTCACGGAGATGAAGATGCTGCGCTGGATGTGTGGAGTGACGCGAAAAGACGGCGTCAGGGGCAGCCTTCATGTCCGAGACATTGCAGACAAACTGCAAGAATGCCGCTTACGGTGGTACGGCCACGTTCTACGAAAACCGGCTAGTTACGTGGGAAACAAATGTCTTGCTATGGCGCCTCCACCCGGTCGTGGCATATTGGGAAGACCCAAGAAGTGCTGGCTTGACGTTGTAAAATCGGATATGCGTGCAAATGGCCTCTCAGCGATCGCAGGTTTTTCTTTAAATTCCTATACACCTTCATTTTCCTACTTAGGTAGGTACTGTTAGGAGAAACGTCATCAGTTTTACTTTCAATATGCGCAGTTTGCAGTATCGATCCAGCTTGACTACGTAGTAGGTACCTACTTTACTTATAGAGTAAGATCCCAGTGCCGGCAGACATCACGTATTTTTTGACTTAGTGGTGTTAGTATGAACTAAGAACGCATGTTTACTTGCTAGCCTGCTGCGACGGCCAATTCTCAGATATCAAGTCATTAAGGTACATAAAAAAATTACTAACCTCACGTTAATTCTCTTAGCTGATTTTTACGTACGTTTTAGGTAATATACTTAAAAATAAGTCGCCAAATACTCCCCAGACATTTTCTGTCAGCCGTATTGCTATGCAGTCGCTTTCAAGCTCCCAAAATAATTACTTAACTTCACGTAAACTTTGATGCTCTATTTTTATATATGTCCACCACGCAACTATTTTATAACCTTTTACAAGAAGATAGACTGATCTAAGTGGCCAATCATTATTAGCAAGTAGGCATGCGTTCTTAGTACAGTCGACCACATATCGTTCGTCAGAAAATACGTGATGTCTGCCGGCTCTGGGATCTTGGACATAGCCTTCCTGAAATCTCTTCGTGTTTTATGATCGCCTGGTAGAGTTGCAGCCCGGCGTTGCACATCGGCCCGGGCAACCTTTGAGCTTTTCCTTCATTTTCCTACTTAGGTACTGTAGGAGAAACGTCATCAGTTTCATTTTCAATATGCGCCAGCTTGAGTATTGATCCAGCTAGACTACGTAGTAGGTACTTAGGAGTTCTACGCTATTTCGAAACACTATACATCTAAAGACGTTACCCCGATGACAATTGACTGATGGTTTTTTTACTGAATAGTTAATTCCCTGATTATTCATTTCCCCTATGGTTTGTATTTTGTACCGAAAATTCTTCCACTGAAGTTTATAATAAAACCGAAGGTTCATTTTCCCTAACCAAGTAGTTTCCTAACAAACGCTATTACGAAGCACGCAACCTACTTTCATTCAAGATTAAATACTAGCCTCGATTAGCCTTATTAATAAACGTGGAGTAAGGTCGGAATAATTTTTCCACTTTTTGTTCCCGTCTGTCAACTTTGAAAGTTCTTGTCACAGAAAAAGACAAAGCATGTTAGTAGCAAGCACAATCGGTAGTGAACTACTAACTTCCCATGATTCATGATGTCGCGGATGCATGGATCCGGACCAGCTCGCGGCCCGCACTCACCGACGACGACGGACGCATCGTGGATGGGGTCTAGCCCGGGTACAGACAATGGAGAAAATCTTAAAATAGCAACAGCAAAATGAAGGGATAGTCGTCTGTGCGTGATGATCCCAAGATTTACGGGCCGTGGGATACTACCTATACAACTCAGGATTTTTATTTATCTTCTGCTAGAACAGCTTTACTTATTAATAGGTAAAATCTTCCTTGAGTAGGTTACTAGGTTACACCTTTCGATAGAGCAAACGGATCTATTATTGTAACTTCAGTTAAAGAATTTTCGGTGAAACGAACCATCGAACCAAAATGAATTATCAGGGAAATAACTATTCAGTAAAGTAATCTATCTGTCAATTGTCATCGGGGTAACGTCTTTAGATGGATAGTGTTTCGAAATGACGTAGGGAACCCGTACCTACTTAGTGCTCAGAGCCTTCCTGAAAGCTCTTCGTGTTTCATGTTCGCCTGGTTGGTCGATGTGCCCGGCGTTGCACATCGTGAGCCTTTGAGCTTTTCCTTCATTTTCTTACTTAGGAACAGTTAGGAGAAACGTCATTAGTTCTACTTTCAATATGCGCAGTTTGCAGTATTGATCGAGCTAGACTACGTAGCAGGTACTTAGTACCTATAGCCTTCCTCAAAGCTCTTTGTGTTTCATGATCGCCTGGTAGAGTTGAATCCCGGCGTTGCACATCGTGAGGCCCCCTTTGGGCTTTTAAAACGTCATCAGTTTCACTTTCAATATTCGCAGCTTGCAGTATTGATCCAGCTAGACTACGTAAGAGGGAAGGTACTTAGTGCTTATAGCCGTCCTGAAAGCTCTTCGTGATTCATGATGGCTTGGTACATGCCGGTGTTGCAGATCGGCCCGGGCAACCTTGTATCTCTACAAGGTTGCCCGGGCCGATCACTGAAGATACACCGACCTTTGAAGACAGAAAACCTTTGGGCGTTTCCTTCATTTTCCTACTTATTGGTAGGATAATGATCCAGTCAATATAGTAAGCTCACCTCGGAATTCGAGATACCCAGCTGTAAGTCTGTAAATATTGACACCCTAAAAGTTGTCTCAAAACCTACTTATGGTAGGGTGTGCGCAACTATTAAATTTCAAGGTCAAAGGTCACAAAAATCGGTTTTCGTGCTTTTTTTGTAAACATCTCATTTCCTATGGGTTTTTTATTTGTATTTATTATCAATATTGTAGAGTAGAATACAAAATTCACTACAAATTTTGATTAAAATAAAAAAAAAGGTAATAAGGTATATTAAGCCGAAAGGGGTTTGTTCTAGAGGTCTAGGCGAACAACTTTTGTTCTACGACTTTTGGAAATAAGAACTTTTTTTTCCAAAATTTGAAGTTGTATCACTGAAAAAAAAACAGCTGTTTTTGTAAATAAAGGCAATGAATGTTAAGATTGTAGTGATCCAAACTAAACAAAAGGGCACCATAAGGTCAATGACCTCAAACTCTAAAAAACAGCTGATTTTCATGCAAATTTTAAACTCAAAATTTTCGAAAACTATTTCGAATTTCCAAAAGTCGTAGAACAAAAGTTGTTCGCCTAGACCTCTAGAACAAATCCCTTACGGCTTAATACCCCTTAATACCTTTTTTTTTTAAACAAAATTTGTAGTGAATTTTGTATTCTACAATATTGATAATAAATACAAATAGCAAAAAACCCATAGGAAATGAGATGTTTACAAAAAAAGCGTAAAAAACGATTTTTGTGACCTTTGACCTTGCAATTTAATAGTTGCGCACACCCTACCATAAGCAGTGCCGAAACTAGGGCGGTGCCAGCGGTGCCCAGGCACAGGGCGCAGACCCTGGAGGGGCGCAGAAATGACCAGACTAGTATCTAGTATTATCTCATGCATGGTAGCTAGTAGGTACATTTTGTTTTATTGCGAACATGGTGTAGACGCGCCCTACTGTACAATCAAAAAAACACGTAGAAAAATTGATGTCTAAATAATAGCACTATTTTTTAATTTTTTTATGAATCTAGCACTATTTGAGATGTCATTTAACACCAACCTAAGATAATGAGTTGGCAACCCTGCATCCTGCCGCACCGCGCCGCGCCGTCCCAATTTTCAGGGATTCCCCGATACATCGCGAATTACGCATTCAGATAGCCGGCAATAGTGGCTCGGAGGTTATATTATTGATTGTTTTGTCAACCATTGTCATTATTCGTATAAAATTTTATTAATCTAAAGTAAAATTGTGTGTGTGAGTGAATAAGGTTATTGTTGGTTGTTGTTCGTTGATAAACTCGTTTGGGTAAGTTAGAAAATTGTATATTTAAAGGTTTAAGGTCCATCAGAAAAATGTTTGAAATTACATAGGTACATGCTACTTTAAAACTATAAAGGAATTAGACATAAACTACAAGTTCAAGTTTAATCAACAAAAAACAACAGTTAAATTCTTATTACTATTTATTTAATTGCCAGTTTTTGACTAAATTAAATTCTTATTAAATAATAACATATTAATATAAACGGGTTTTTTTCTCATCCGAGCGATGTTCCCGGTTGCATCCCTCTCGGGAGCCCGGGGTCCGCTAAACACCAAATTACTTTGGGGTCGGCGCAGTAGGTACTTAAGTCATCATTGACCATACCTTTTCCAATAGATTTGGCAATATTTTTACGGCCGGCCGCCTGCCTGACACCAACCCTCCTAGAGATCAAGCGGTTTATCCGCCACCGCGCGGAGAGAACTTAAGGTTTGCTAGTCTTCCTCAGATCCCTTAGTCGCATTTTGCGACACCCACGGGAGGAGATGAGGTACCCCTATTCTATGTGTCACAGAAGTCGATGGTAACCTAATCGTGCTTTAGTATCCAACGTTCCCGCGTCGGGGAACGGGAACTAAAGCACGGTAAGGTATCACATACCTACTCAGAGACATGAAATTTGTTTTCAGCTTATTAATATTTTTTCCTTTTTAAAGTTTATTTTTTAAGTCGGAGGTTTTTTTTAATTTTAATTTAAATGTTGATTAAACTTAAACTTGTAGTTTATGTCTTTTATTTCACCTTTATAGTTTTAAAGTAGCATGTATGTAATTTCAAACTTTTTTCGCCACAATGTTTGTCGCTGTAACAGTGAAGTTAGCTTCAAAGACTTTTCGCTCCAGCGTACCACGCTAAAAGTTTTTCGCCACAACGGTCAATCGCTACAACGTCTTTCGCAACTACGTACGGGACCCGAGTTATTTTATCATTTTAGGTAAAGCGTATATTTGCTTTTGACATACATGTCACCTCTTGACCAATCCTTGAACTATAGTTTTTATTTTTTAATTCGCTGTCTGAAAATCCCTCATTAATAAACAATAAAAAAATAACGAAAGAAACGAAACACGAAGTTTTCCGAAATATATTATATACCTACTAGACTAGGCGTGATTCGCGATTCTTTTTTCAGAAATATTACCTGTCGGTTACCGTAAGCTAAGGACGCACGCTAGAACAAACATCATGTCTCAAAAACGTCCATCCGGTTCCGAATTTCGTAAGAGAAAACGCGTTAGAGAGATTGAAGCAAAAAAAATGGGAAATACCTTACGAAAGTGGACAGTCACACAACCAGAAAATAGTCAGGAAGATGTGTCCAATGATGACGTTTTGGCCCTCCCTGGTATGTCCGGAACTAAATCGGGAAACAATTTAAAGATAAAATATAAAGAAGACAACCCAGTCAACCCATCCCAGCAAGACTTGACCTTACCCATCACCACCAGTCCAAGTTCTGAAATTCAAATTGAAAAAGCAGCTGCTACTGATAAGATCCAGTTAGACATAAACGATCCTGTTTCATGGTTACCATTAACTGACCACATTCGTTGTTTCCTTGTCGAGAAAGGTCCTGATCAAGGAAAAGTTAGTCAAAATATTTCTTCAACTGAAGACGCAGGACGAAAATTTCATATACATTGGTTTACAAAAAAAATGAGCAATGGCGAGATGGTACCCAGGCCTTGGTTGATTTACAGTAAAAAAAGAGATGCAATATTTTGTTTCCCATGTATACTTTTCGGTTCTTCCTCGACTAAGCAAATAATGCCGGCACTGGCTGATGCACAAAAAGGATTTAATGATTGGCGTCATTTAAATCCACGTATTCCTGAGCACGAAAACTCTACATTTCATAGAGAAAATTGTATTAAGTGGAAAATGCTTGAACAGAAAATAAAAAGTAAGACCACAGTAGATGCATCCTTACAAAAGGCTATTGATCAAGAAACAAATAAGTGGAGACATATTTTAAAAGTGTGTACCAGCATACTTTTGTTTTGCGCTGAAAATAATTTACCGCTCAGAGGCTCTCACGAGCGTATTGGAGAATCAGGATCTGGAGTTTTCTTAAGTGCCGTGGATATGATTTCAAAATTCGACCCTGAACTTAGAGCGCATATTGAATCGCTTCATAAAGGAAATATTTCATATTTTACGCCTTATATTCAAAACGAGCTTGTAGATATTCTTGCCTCTGAGGTCAAAAAACAAATTTTAGACGATGTTCGTGCGGCAAAATACTTTTCCATACTTTTTGATTGTTCGCCAGACGTATCGCATAAAGAACAGATGTCACAAATATTGAGATTCGTAAAAGTATCCGAGCAGAAAGTTACAATCGAAGAACGATTCATAGATTTTATCCAGTCTCATGAAAAAACGGGCGAGGGATTGTCGAAAGAGATTTTAGAGAAATTAGAAGTTGATGGATTGAATATTTAAGATCTTCGTGGCCAAGGCTACGACAATGGTAGTAATATGGCCGGTAAATATAACGGAGTCCAAGCTAAAATAAAACAAATTAATGAAAATGCTGATTATGTGCCGTGTGCAGCGCATTCTTTGAATTTATCTGGCGTACACGCTGCTTGTGTGACACCTGACATGATCACATTTTTTGGAATAATCCAGAAAATATTTGTGTTTTTTTCAAGTTCAACGGTCAGATGGGAAACTTTAATGAAACACTTAAATATTTCTTTGAAAAAACACGCCGACACTAGATGGGCCTCTAAAGCTAGGGCCGTCAAAGCTTTGAACTCGCAAATTCCCCAAATCTGGTGTGTGCTAAAGATTCTAACTACCAACGATTACAATGCGGAAACAATCTCTACAGCTAAAAGCATAATGGACCAAATTAATTACAAATTCATATGTACTCTCCAAATTTGGGATAAAATTTTGGAATCTGTTGACAAAGTGAATGTAGCTCTACAGTCTAAAACTATGACTATCGACAAAGCTTCTGAACTAATCAAGGGACTAACAAGCCAGATACAAAATATTCGCGAGACTGTAGACATTGTTTTCGAAGAGGTAAAAAGAATTTGTGAACAATGTGACATTGAAGACAATTTTCCTGAAAAGCGACGAAAGCGAGTAAAAAGACACGATTTAAGTGAAAGTTCTGACACCGGCTACGACATTACTCAGAAACAAAATTTCAAAATTCAGATAAATGAAGCAATAGATACAATAATTTCTGAATTAAAATGGCGATTCGAAAAACTACGCGACATACAAAACTATTTCGGATTTTTGACCATAAAACACATTAGTACATATTCAGTTGAAGAACTAAAAAAACATGCGGCTGATTTGAGTATCAAATATTCTGCAGATATAAATGCCACAGAATTTTGGTCCGAAATAGAAACTTTGAAGAGTCAAGTTGAAGCGACTGCATTATTTGATAAATGTGAATGTCAGTCAAGTATGGGTCTTCTCAAAGCTATAGTGGAACTGGATTTAAAGGAAATGTTTCCCAATGTAGTAGTCGCTATAAAGATATTTTTAACGATGCCAGTGACTGTAGCTTCTTGCGAGAGATCATTTAGTAAGCTCAAATTAATAAAAACGTACCTGCGCTCGACGATGGGTCAAGAAAGATTGTCTGGCCTAGCGATTTTGTCGATTGAACGCGACATAGCACGGCTCCTGTCATATGAAAATGTTATCAAGGACTTCGCAATGAGAAAAGCGCGGAAAGTAAATCTTTAAGTAGGTAATCTTAAAGTAAGGACAGCCTTGGGTTACTATCGAGTACTTTGTTTCATTTCTGTATTTGAGCAAATATTTTTGAATAAACAATTTTTATCTTAAAGAAATATACTAAGAAGGTAGGTACTTATATACTTTGGTAAACAATAAATAGATAGTTTTTTCTTCTGTTTTCGCGATGTTGTATTGAAATTAAAGACATTTTTCGGTTTGAATCGCGTGCTTTTTATTACTTTTAGCTTAGCTATTACTAAATGATCTCTCGCAAGAAGCTACAGTCACTGGCATCGTTAAAAATATCTTTATAGCGACTACTACATTGGGAAACATTTCCTTTAAATCCAGTTCCACTATAGCTTTGAGAAGACCCATACTTGACTGACATTCACATTTATCAAATAATGCAGTCGCTTCAACTTGACTCTTCAAAGTTTCTATTTCGGACCAAAATTCTGTGGCATTTATATCTGCAGAATATTTGATACTCAAATCAGCCGCATGTTTTTTTAGTTCTTCAACTGAATATGTACTAATGTGTTTTATGGTCAAAAATCCGAAATAGTTTTGTATGTCGCGTAGTTTTTCGAATCGCCATTTTAATTCAGAAATTATTGTATCTATTGCTTCATTTATCTGAATTTTGAAATTTTGTTTCTGAGTAAAATTTCTGAGTAAAAAAAAATTGTTCTGAGTCGGCGTGTTTTTTCAAAGAAATATTTAAGAAATATTTCAGTCTATCCTGAAGAAGAGACCTGGAAAGGTCTCGAAACGTTGAGCGTTGTAACAATGCTAAAAGTAATAAAAACCACGCGATTCAAACCGAAAAATGTCTTTAATTTCAATAAATAGATAGATTTATTTTCAGAGCCTGGTTAGAGCATTTTTCAGGGGCGCAGTTTTGAAAGCTCGCACCGGGTGCATAAAAGGCTAGTTACGGCACTGACCATAAGTAGGTTTTGAGACAACTTTTAGGGTGTCAATATACAAGTATTTACAGACTTACAGCTGGGTATCTCGAATTCCGAGATTTTTACCAAATTTAAGCTTAAATGACTGGATCATAACCGTCATCAATTTTACTTTCAATAAGCGCAGCTTGCAGTATTGATCCAGCTAGAATACGTAGTCGGTACTTGTGCTTGTAGCCTTCCTTGAAACGTCTTCGTGTTTCATGACCGCCTGGTAGAGTGGCTTCCCGGTGTTGCACTTCGTTAGGGGGAAACCTATGGGCAATTAATGCATTTTCTATTCAAGATTTTGCGCTTTGGTTGGTTGATTTATTTGAAACTAGCTTCATCGGGTGATTTCAGTCGCGTTACATTTTAACATATTCAGTATTCCTTTTTTACTTTTTTTTATTGTCGAGACTAAGCGGGGCAGTTGCTTTCCTGCTTACTCCCGACAATTTCCTGACAAGGGTAATGAATTTTTCAATAATCTAAATATGACATTTTAGTTTTTGTCAAACAAATTCGGGGACGCAACTCCTTTCAGCATTTTTCCCTATCTCTTATAGTTTAGGATACCCCCCTGAAGGCCCGTTTGAATGGTTCACCCGATCGCTAACAATACTGTGTAGGCATAGCGCCAAGGCGCTTACTACTAGGTAAACTCTGGTAGGTAAGCTCCGCGGTTTCACCCGCATATGTCCCGCTTCCGCAAAAATTTTGAATCAAAAGATCTTCAGCTACCCTACCTACATACTAAGTTTCATCGCAATCGGTTCAGAAGTGAAACACGAAGATATCTAAGCAAACATATCTAGGCATATTAGCCTATAGAGTATCTCTGCAATTTCCTCCTACTCCTGTCGGGCCAATTAACTTTCCATTGTCCTTGCGGTTACCGTTTTTAGGGTTCCGTACCAAAAGGGTAAAAACGGGACCCTATTCTTCGCTGACAGACTTCGCTGTCTGTCTGTCTGTCACCAGGCTATATCTCATGAATAAACCATAGCTAGTTTTTTTTAACAGATGATGTATTTCCGTTGCTGCTATAACAACAAATACTAAAAACAAAATAAAACAAATATTAAGAGGGGCTCCCATACAACAAACGTGAAATTTGGCATAAAACGCACCGATACCGCGATGTATTTTTAATACTAGCGCCATCTAGTGATAGAGTGATAGACTTAACGTTCGGATTGGACGGATTGGTTAGTCTAGTGTTCATTTTAGGGTTCCATTCCCAGTTAATAGTGGTACGGAACCTTTCGTTTGCGAGTCTGAGTCGCACTTGGCCGGCTTTTCAAATCATTGATTTATATAGTGTCACTTTTGAAAGTGAATATAACTTTCGTATGCTTCAAAAACAGACCATTAGAAAACCAATTTCACACACGGATTGTTTCTGCATACGATTTCAAAATCCGCATGCGGAAATTTAAAACGTTTTCTCACGGTTCAAAAATACCACTCCTGGTCTCGTAATAAAATGCATATACATACATAACCACTGCAAAGTACGTCTGTCTTCTATTTCGTAATTTGTCATAGTTTAAAAAGAGAGAGAGCATAGAGAAAATAGTCGGCGGCAGTGGTTTCGTTTGAATGGAAGTTTCTGCTAAAGCCGGGCTTATTTGCTTTAAGGGGGGATAAAAAAATAAATAATAAATAAATCGATACCGGAAATTTCAATTGTCGTAAAGGACATTTTGGCCAAAATGAGTTATTTATATATTTGGAATCAGCGTCGCGAGCTCTATCGATTGGTATATTCAAATTTATCATATCTTTAAAAATGAGCTTTTTGGAAACTTTTTACGACCTGAATTTTGAACAGATTTTTTTACGATTTGGGGTGTATTGTAAAAATATTTTTTATAAGTGAGCGTAAAGTCACTTTTGCTTTGAAATGTCTTTTACGACATTGTCAATAACAATTTTACAACAAATAAAAAGGTCGTAAACACTAATACTGACATTCAATCATGTAGTAATTATTGTGTTTACGACCTTTTTTTTAAGTGAGCAAAATAAATTCAATTTAAACATGGTAAATAAGTATCCTAATTTAATTAATTTTGGTTGGTTTAAATCCAATTTTTTATTATTAAAATAAACTACAAACACTACATTTTGAAATCAAAACGTCTTTTTCAAATAACAAAAAAAAAAATATGTGGGAATAAGGATATAATGAACAACCGAATGTCTTCAAATATGTCCAAGTGTGGTATTAAATCAAAGAGTGGTGACAACAATATGACAATCATCATTATAAAAATCATCGTTCAAATAAGATAACTTGCCGAGTTTGGGTATATTAAACTAGTTTTGAGTAGTATACATTGGAATTGGTAATTTTCGAGGTTTCATGATGAAACATTTTGATCAAACTCTTTGACCCAAGGAACTATATTTTAGTCCTTGGATTAATTAAAATCGTATTCTAAATACTGAATAATCAGGTAACATCTATGTCAGAAGAAGGTCACATTAATACATTAGCATAAGCAAGACAGTCTTATTGCATTTAGACTCAATGATATAATCTTGGTGATAATTATATAATACTCACCAAGATTACATCTCCAGTATATATTACGAATATTCGTAATATACTGGAGTATCAGGTGATATCTTAGGTACTAGAAGGAAACTACAAGAACTTATTATCCAGTTAGATAGTCATATCGCACTTGGATTCAAGATAATTATATTGATGAGCAGATATTCTAGATACTGAAGAATCAGTTGAAAAATAAGATGCCAGAAGGAAGCCACAAGAAGGCATTATTTAGACAATACAGTAATTTCGTTAAATCTTTTAAGGCTTGCCATTCCAAACAGTTAAACTTAAATAACCTTACATTATTTTGCTCTAATAAGAGTTTTGAGGAGAGAAGATATGTGATTATTAAATTCAAAGCTGTGAGAATTTCATTAAAACGTTTATTTTTTAAATCACATTCGATTATTAGCTGATAATTCTAAAAATTAAGTTGATTATTACAATCGCAATAAAATAGATTACATACACAAATATTTCGATTAATAAAAGATAAAATAATAAAAAACCTTATATTTCACTATGTTTTACTGCCTAATTAAGATATTCTAACTAGGTATTCAGTCGTCTTTGGCGCTTTTACCCCCTTAGACCCTGATTTAATTGCCTTGTACAACCCATTACTGATCAGATTTGGTCCTTTACGACACATATCACTCCATCTTAACCATTTTTTTGTGGCTGTAAAGTACTTCAGTTATATTTTTTTAGGGTGTAAAGGCATCATATTTTCGTTAATAATTAACTTAGGTTTATTTAATCATTTTTAAAGGATAGAGCACAAAAAAATAGTTAGGGTTTCTCTTAGCGTCATCAATATAGCACTTTGTTTGACAGAGATATAAGACAAATACTTTTTTATTTTTTGTTTTTAGCTCTCCTGAAAAATCGTGTTTTGTCCTTTACGACAATTGAAATTTCCGGTATCGAAATAAATAAATTCTGTGGACAACACACAGCGCCATCTAGCCCCGTGGTAAGCGACTAAGCTTGTGTTACGGTGACTAGACAACGGATATAATACTTATATTTATTTTTCTTTTGTAAATACATACATATTATACACTAGCTGTGCCCGCGACTTCGTCAGCGTTTTTCGAACATCTAGCCATCGCTGTGCAAAGGTCTACACTTAAACGAACGACCAGGAAAGTACTGAGCAGAAGAGAATCATGGCAGAGTTTGTTTAAGTGTGATTTTTGCACATCGGTATGTAACTTGTTGCATGCTTATTCACATTATTATAAGAAGAAGTGTCGAAAATCTATAAAAGTTAAAACCCGACTTTGAAAAAAAGGATAAAATAATAATAATAAGCTTGTACAAAGCAACCGACTTATTTGTTATATAATCTAAAGTCTGCCAGCTTTACTAAATGCAATATTTTTTTACGTGGGTGATGCCCCTTGTGTACCGTCAGGCCACTCTCGGGGCAAATGACTCGGTTTGTTGGGCTCACTACAACAGTTTGTCAACTAAACCCCAAAGGCGTCCATCGCTCCACAAGTGTCGAGGCCAGTGGGAATTCCTCATGGACTACATCCGTCAACCCCGACAAGGGCGGCCTTTCCAAGCCTCATCTCTGCCCGAAAGACAATCCCTCTCCGTCCCCCTCCCTCGGCACGGTCACACTACCGTCTCGTGGCCCCCAAAACCGGTGATAAACCCCCCCGAGTCCACCGCCACCACCAGAGACTAAGCGATTTTTTACAGTGGTTGTCATCCACGCGGCCCTTTTCTTGCGAAAAGGACCTCCGAGCCCGCTGACGCGGGTTTACGGGACATCTGGAGGGTAAAACGTAACGTCGTGCCCGGGACTCGGGACTCGAACGCGGTACCCTCGACTCGGAATCCACACTTTGCCGCAGCTGCCATCGTGCTTGTAAACTACATGCAATCTGCATCTACCCCGTAAATCTGCCCGATTTCAGCTATATTTTTTTCTCTTTTAGGTGCATTTTCGACTGCCACTAAAAATATCAAAATTGTAACCGTAACTTTAATCATTGAGGAGTTTTCTGATGAGAAGGTAGTTTCAGGTGGTCCATCAATTCGTATCGAGTTCTTTATAAGCTTCTTTATAAGATTATATTGATGGAAGTCCAAAAATTAGTAATTTACTGCATTGTGGGATGCTATTCTGCTCATCATTCCAAAGGTTCTCATCAGATCTTCACCAACGATTTGTGGGACCAATTCGAGACTCTCACTTTTCAAATCTAATAAGAATATTCATATGCTGGAGTCCGGCGTGAACATATCCCCAAACAAACAATATGCGGGTCGAATTGAGAAGCTCCTCTTTTTTTAAAGTCGGTTAAAAACAACCATTATAAATTTCCGTATGTCCGAAGGATCCGAATATATGGAGAGACATAGGTATACGGTATTTTAGGAATTACCGGATATCCGGCTTTTTTAATAACGTGCCGGATATCCGGCTTTTTATATACCTACCGGATACCCGGTTAATCATGTGTACACAACATACTTCTTCAATACAACATTCAAACTAATTAGGTAAAAGTAGAAATAACACTTTATCCGGATAACCGGACTAAATAGCCGGATAAAAAATAGCCTATATGTTAATCGGGGTATAAAGCTATCTGAATACCAAATTTGGTTAAAATCGGTTAAGCCGTTTCTGAGATTAGCGGGCACAAAGGCACACACAAACAGACAAACAGATAAACAGACAAACAGACAAACAGACAAACAGACAAACAGACAACCAGAAAAACAGAAAAATAGGTTCTACTGCGTTAATAGATACCCATACAATTTATATTTTTTTTATATCTTCCAAAAACAGACACCGCTGAGTTACGATTTTATTATATGTAATAGATAATAGATAGAGGGACACCCAGACCAGACACAAATATTTATTTTATAAGCATAAATACTTGCATCCGGCGGGAATCGAACCCGCAACCTCCTGCATTGCAGTCGCGCTTTCGCACGACGCGCCACAGAGGTCGTCATCGTCGTCGGGATGATAGCCACATAAACTGGTAAATGCGCATGTTTGTGTGAGTGTGCCGTTTCGAACATTTGTAGGTAGTTTCCGAACTGTGCCTTAGCTGTACGACCTCTGTGGCGCGTCGTGCGAAACCGCGACTGCAATGCAGAAGGTTGCGGGTTCGATTCCCGCCGGGTACAAGTATTTATGCTTAAAAAATAAATATTTGTGTCTGGTCTGGGTGTCCCTCTATGTATAATATGTATGTATTTACAAAAGAAAAAAAATATAAGTATTACCTATATCCGTTGTCTAGTCACCGTAACACAAGCTTAGTAGCTTACCACGGGGCTAGATGGCGCTGTGTGTTGTTCTGAGAATGTATTTATTATTTAATATTATTTACCTACAGTAGACATACGGCGCTTTTAGACTATGAGAACGATCGTTGGTTGTTAAACTAACACATTAATAGCTCCGCTCCGCTCGCGCGCGGCTAATAGGTACCTGCAGTGCTCTGAACAGGTACCATCTATGTTCTTTCACAATAATTATAGTTAGCTAATTGTGCAGGTGGGACTCCTGCTTGTAGTCCTGCTCGGGGAATGGTTATCTAAATTACTAAAAATATTTCTTAATTTGTTTTATTGTTCAAGGCATTTTTATCTAGAAAATTTCGACGTCAGTGAAAATTTTTACATGCGTGTTTCTCCTTCATCCATCATTTCAGCTGTAAGAAGTCCACTGCTGGACATAATCCTCCCTCATAGATTTCCAGATGCTTCGGTCACAAGCGGCCTGCATCCACCGAGAACCCGCGGCATTAACCAAGTCGTTCGTCCATCTCGTTGGTGGACGTCCAATGCTGCGCTTTCCGATCCGCGGTCTCCATTCGAGAACTTTTCGGCCCCAACGACCATCTGCTCTCCGTGCTATATGTCCTGCCCACTGTCACTTCAAAGAGCTAATCCGTTTGGCTATGTCGGTGACTCTCGTTCTTCTACGTATCTCCTCATTTCTGACTCGATCCCGTAGAGAAACCCCGAGCATAGCTCTCTCCATAGCTCTTTGAGCAACTCTATAAGCCTATTCATAAGGCCTATAGTGAAGCACCATGTTTCGGATCCGTACCTATATCATCACTGGCAACACACACTGATTCATGACTTTCGTCTTAAGGCACTGAGGTATTTTAGACGAAAAGACGTTGTGGAGCTTCCCGAACGCTGCCCATCCGAGCTGGATTCGACGATTGACCTCTTTCTCGAAGTTGAACCTACCTAACTGGACTGTCTGTCCTAGGTATACGTACGCGTCAACAACTTCGAGGGCCGAATTCTCAACCATAACAGGGGTAGGTACAACATGGGCATTAGACATGACTTTCGTCTTGTCCATGTTCATTTTAAGACCTACCCGCTAGGAGACTTGATTGAGGCCTTCGAGCATCGTACTGAGTCCCTCCATCGACTTTGTCATAACTACAATATCGTCGGCAAACCGAAGGTGAGTGATGTATTCGCCGTAAATATTGATACCCAGTCCTTACCATTCCAGAAGCTTGAAGGCGTCTTCCAAAGCGGCCGTAAAGAGTTTCGGAGATATCACGTCTCCCTGTCTTATGCCTCTCTTCAATAGAATCGCCCTCGAACTCTGTTCCTGTACTTGGACCGACATAGTGGCGTTTCTATACAAATATTTCAACACTTCTATTCTATTCAAAGCATTCTATTAGTAAAAATTAAGACTTTTGCTAATGTATTCATTTTCTGATTTTTGATTTCCTTGTTTTTCATATAGAGTGGTGGTCAGTCAGTGATGAGTAAAGCGGGAGTTGTTCAACATTATACCTACATTAAGTCATCTGACATCACTGTGTAAATATACATACCCATTGGCATGAGAAACTGTCATCACTTTCACGTTCTATGTGCGCAGCTTGCAGTATTGATCCAGCTAGACTACATCATAGGTACTTAGTGCTTGTAGCCTTCCTGAAACTTATTAATGCTTCATGATCGCCTGGTAGAGTTTTATCCCAGCGTAGCACATCGTTAGGTGAAAGCTTTGGACGTTTCCTTCATTTTCCTACTTATTGGAAAGAGAAACGTCATCACTTGCACTTTCAATGTGCGCAGATTGCAGTATTGATCCAGCTAGACTACTAACAGGATTAGATACGACTACGTAGGTATAGATTGAGAGCCGATGGTTGGCAACCTTACCTCATCGAGTACCAAGTGCAGACCGACATGTTGGAAAGAACACTGAAAGTTATGCCTAAAATAGTCGGTCAGCCGCGATTCAGCCTGGGCCCGTCTTCAGTCAGTCCGTATTTAGGGGAGCAATCGGAGGTCAACCATACCTCATCGAGTACCAAGTTGAGACTAATATGGTGGAAAGAACACTAAAAGTTATGCTTAAAAAAGTCGGTCAGCCTTAAGTCAACCTAGTCAGCCCAGTTTTGTGTTTTGTATACTAGGCTGGCGCAGTAACCCTAAAAGTTGAAAACTTTCACCCCAACCCCTAAAATTATGGGATGGCAATTTGTATGAAACTTCCTCAAATTTTGATGCTAAGCATAGGAATGTTTTGTATAGGCACGCCTTGTTATAAATAATAAAATACATAATTTCAGATTTTTTAATAATTCACCCCTTACCCTTAAATTAGGGGATGGTATTAAGCGCATGCAAAACACTTAATATGTTATTTGAGGTACTAGTATTTTATTTTATTTTTTATTTTTAGCCTATTTTGTCCCACTGCAGAGCAAAGGCCTCCCTCCCTTCTCTCCACTCTTCTCTGTCCAGTGCTAGTTGGGCCCAGTCCCTATTGTGCGAGTCCAACTCGTCCCGCCATCTCCTCCTGGGCCTGCCGCGGGGTCGCCTGCTATTCGGTGCCCAGTCCGTGGTGGTTTGAGCCCACATGTCGTCGGACATGCGGCAAATGTGGCCTGCCCAGTTCCACTTGAGTTCAGCGGCAGTGTGGCCAACGTCCTTAATTTTAGTTTGCGAACGCAGTTCTGTGTTCCTGATCTTATCGATGAGTTTAACTCGATGGCACGTTGACACACCGCGAAATCGGACTTTTGACGTTTAGTTAACGACCAAGTCTGCGCTCCGTATGTGAGAGTAGGTAAGATGCACATGTCCATGAGTTTTCTTTTTAAGGCAAGTGGTAATGATCCCTTCATCATACCCTTCATTGACCAGTAGTTCTTCCAGGCGTTTTCTGTGCGCCGTGCGACCTCTTTATCTTGTCTCGCCTGGAAAGAAACTAGCTGGCCAAGGTAGAGAGGTGAGGTACTAGTAGAAGTCTAAAAATTGATTAATAATTAGAAAGATGTACCGCTGTCTCCAGTGGTGGACAACGAGGATGCTTTTTAAAAGATGTTTCGTTATCCACCAGTGGTGGCCAAACGTGTGGTGGACTAGAAATACTTGGCCTGAACGAACGGCGAACGGCGAACGGAGATGAATTAAAAAGAAATTTACTAATAATTTTAGGAAGCTAAAAGTTTGTGTTATTGGAAAAAAATGTAATATTAAAATAAATAAGCAACCTACAAAAAGAGGTGTAATCCCCCACAAAAGCATTTTCATGTAAAATGTAGCCAAGACGATATTCATTTCCATCTTAGATTAAAACAAAAATAGGTAGATACGGTATATTCTAACATTGCGTATTCGAAAAATGAGCTAGAAACACCTACATGCATTTTAATATTTTTTTTTGTATTTAAAATCATTTGTCTTTAAGAATGATTCAGGCTTTGTATTTACAAATTTATTGTAATTTATTTATTGTATTTGCTTATTTAAGCAAGATGGCATTCTGATGGATTACCCCGGTAATTTTATGTTTTTTAGACAAATAAATTTATAAAGTTTTGAAACTTTGGTGACATATACCTTTGGATGTGGTCTTCAAGATCCACCACTCTCCCCCCTTTTCCACTGGCCGCTACACCCCCCCTCACCGTCAAGTTTGTCCAAGGTAACAGTTTTTTCACTTTTTTGGGAAAACTATAATAGATATGAAAGAAGTGTCAAAAGATAAAATGATCCTCATTAAATCCTGAACCATAATGTCCTATTTCTTGCTTTGATAGGCCTGATGGTTTTCGAGCTGTAGCCTGTCAAATTTTGGAAAACTTGACAATTTATACATGTAATAAAATTGTAACTGACCGATGTCTGTTTTGGAAGATATTAAAATAAATCAATTTCATGGGTACCTATTGAAGCAATACAACTTATTTTTATGTTTTTCTGGTTGTCTGTTTGTTTGTTTGTCTGTTCATCTGTTTTTCGTTTTTCTATATGTCCTTGGCTATGTCTACGTGAATCTCAAAAACGGCTCATCCGATTGCAACTAAATTTAGTTTGAACATAATTTTAGACTTGGATTAACATAAACGCTACTTTTTATCCGGATTTCAAGTCCGGTTATCCGGAAATCAAATCCGGTTATCCGTAAATTATATTTTTTTCTTCTTTTTCATAATTAATCTGAATTTTGTAACGAAGAAATATGTCAACACATGATTTCCGGATATCAGAAAATTTGAAATGTTACGGTTGAATATAGCTTCGGAGTTCGATTATACTTCGAACGTATAGACTTTTCTTTATCCGGATACCATGTCTAATTATCCGGATTTTATGACCGGTAATCCGGAAATTATGTATTTTTTCTGCTTTATCATAAATAATTTTAATTTTGTTCTAAACTAATATGTCAAAACATGGTTTTCGGATATACAAAACTATGGAAAGTTTCGTATTGTTTGTTGCCCATACATTGATTACATATAATTATCGTATATTATATGTTTTACAGACAAATAAATTTATAAAGTTTTAAAACTAAGGTGACTTATACCTTTGGGTGTGATGTTCAAAACCCACTACTCTCCCCCTCCCTTCACCTGCTGCTACACTACCCTTTACCATCAAGTTTGTCCAAGTTAACAGTTTAATAACTTTTTTGGTTAAACTATAATAGATACGAAAAAAGTATCATAATAAAAAATGATCCCCATTAAATTTTGAACAAAAATGTCCTACGCCTTATTTTGATAGGCTTGATCGTTTTCGAGCTGTTGCCTGTTTGGTTTTTGTGGTAAAATTGGCTACAGCTCGAAAACGATCAAGCCTATCAAAATAAGACGTAGGACATTTTTGTTGAAAATTTAATGAGGATCATTTTTTAATGTAATACTTTTTTCGTATCTATTATAGTTTTACCAAAAAAGTTATTGAAAAAAAAAACATAATTTCCAGATAACCGGATATAAAATCCGGATAATCGGACATGGTATCCGGATAAAGAAAAGTCTATATGTTTGAAGTATAATCGAACTCCAAAGTTATATTCATCCGTAATTTTTCAAATTTTCTGATATCCGGAAATCATGTGATGCTGATGACATACTTCTTCGTTACAAAATTCAGATTAATTATGAAAAAGAAGAAAAAAATATAATTTGCGGATAGCCGGATTTAATTTTCGGATAACCGGACTTGATGTCCAGATAAAAAGTAGCATATATGTTAATCGAAGTCTAAAGCTATCTTAAAACTAAATTTGGTTGCATTCGGATGAGCCGTTTTTCAGATTCACGTAGACATAGACACAGACCTATAGACAAACTAAAAACAGATAATCAGACAAACAAACAAACGGACAAGTAGAAAAACATGAAAATAAGTTCTATTGCTTCAATAGGTACCCATAAAATGTATTTATTTTAATATATTCTACAACAGACATCGCTCAGTCACAATTCTATTACATGTATAGATTGTCAAGTTTTCCAAAATCAAACAGGCCACAGCTCGAAAACCATCAAGCCTATCAAGACAAGACAAAGGACATAATTGTTCAGGATTTAATGAGGATCATTTTATCTTTTGTCACTTCTTTCATATCTATTATAGTTTTCCCAAAAAAGTGAAAAAACTGTTACCTTGGACAAACTTGACGGTGAGGGGGGGTGTAGCGGCCAGTGGAAAAGGGGGGAGAGTGGTGGATCTTGAAGACCACATCCAAAGGTATATGTCACCAAAGTTTCAAAACTTTATAAATTTATTTCATTTCCCCATACATTGAAAACATAGAATTACCGGGCTAGATGTCAAAATGATAATCGCAGTGTGACAGCACGTGCTCACGCGGCAACGGTCCGACATACGACTGAGGCTAGTGCGTCAGCTAGACGCAGTTTTATCGTCTCATTTTCCGAGACTAGGTACCGTATCTTTAGTTTTTTGTTTTAATCTAAGATTTCCATGGATTTTTATCTATACATATAATAAAATCGTAACTTAGCGGTGTCTGTTTTTGAAAGATATAAAAAAAATATAAATTGTGTGGGTATCTATGAACGCAGTAGAACCTATTTTTCTGGTTGTCTGTTTGTCTGTTTGTGTGTGCCTTTGTGCCCGCTAATCTCAGAAACGGCTTATCCGATTTTAACCAAATTTGGTATGCTGATAGCTTTAGACCCCGATTAACATATAGGCTACTTTTTATCCGGATATTTAGTCCGGTTATCCGGATAAAGTATTTTTTCTGCTTTTTCTTAATTTTTTGAATGTTGTATTGAAGAAGTATGTCGTGTGGAATCAACACCGGAAATTTCCGAACATCCGAACTTCCGGATTTCCGGAAAAAAATCGGCTATCCTGAATTTCCTAAAATACCTATATTTATGTATTTATTCCACATATCCGGATCCTTTGGACATACGGAAATTCTTTATAAAGGCTGTTTTTAACCAACTTCGAAAAAAGAAGATCTTCTCAAATCGACCCGTATATTGTTTGCATGTCATTTAACTATGTTTACGCCCGCGCCGTACTCCGGCATATGAAGTCCGATTTCGATTATTCTTTTTTTATTTGGAAAGTGAGAGTCCCGAGTCGTGTTGCCCCGGCATAGAATAGGGCTACCTCATCTCTTCCCGTGGGTGTCGTAAAAGGCGACTCAGGGAGCCGAGGGCGAGGGAGACTAGCCAACCTTAAGTTCTCCCCGCGCGGTGGCGGATAAACTGCTTGGTTCCTATGAGGGTTGGTGTCAGGCAGGCGGCCGGCCGTAAAAATATTCCCAAATCTATTTGCAGAAGGTTTGGTCAATGATGTCTTACCTACTGTGCCGACCCCAAATTAATTTGGGGTTGGCGGACCCCGCGGGCTTCAAATTCAAATTCAAAGTACTTTTATTCATACGGACATTAGGTACAATATATCTTTTTGAATCGTCAATTATAGAATGTAATCTACTGTGTCTTCGGAACGCGACCTCCAATGAGGAAAAGACACAAGAAACTCATGGGGTTTTTTTTTTGCAAACGGGATGATAAGAAGAATGCAGTATATTACTATTTTTTGACCATCCATCAATAGAATCGGCTTATAAAGAACTAGGTGCAAATTTATGGACCATCTAAAACCACCTTCTCATCAGAAAATCCCTCAATGAATAAAGTTACGGTTACAATTTTAATGATTTTTAGTAGAAGTCGAAAATGCACTAAAAAGGGTAAGAAAATAAATAAAGCTGAGTAGCTGAGTAGTAAGCTGGGTAGAGCCAGATTGCATGTAGTTTACGATGGCAGCTGCGACAGAGGGTTGACGTCCAAGTCGAGGGTACCGCGTTCGAATCACGGACCGGCGCATTCTCATTTTAAGGAACAGTGGCCTAGCTAGCCGAGTGACAGCTTCTGATTTGGCTGCGCGTTCGAGTCCTAAATCTCCACCTTGCCGGGGGCACGAGGTGGGAAGCCGGGCTTGCCTGGCTACCAACCCGTAAACCCACGTCAGCGGGCTCGGGGGTCCTTTCCGCAAGGAAGGGGGCGCGTGGACGACCACTATAAAAATCAGCTCTGCCCTTGGTTATGAACTCTGGCGGGGTTTATCATCGGCTTTGGGGGCCTCGAGACGGTGGTGTGACTGTGCTTCTCGGAGAGGGATCGTCTTTCAGGACAGAGATGAGGCCTTGAAGGCTGTCTAGGTTGGTGGATGTAGTCCACGAGGAATTCCTACTGGCCTCGACACTTGCGAAGAGAGGGACGCCATTGGGGTTTAGGGACCCGGCCCAACAAACCGGGTCATTTGCCCCGAGAGTGGCCTGACGGTACACAAGGGGCATCACCCACGTAAAAAAAAAATTGCATAAAGCTGCCCGACTTCAGATTACATAACAGAGAAGTCGGTTGCTTTGTATGTAGACAAGCGTATTATTATTATTTTATTCTTTTTTTCGAAGTCGGGTTTTGACTTTTATAGATTTTCGACACTTCTTATAATAATGTGAATAAGCATGCAACAAGTTACATACCGCTGTGCAAAAATCACACTTAAACAGACTCTGCCATGATTCTCTTCTGCTCAGTACTTTCCTGGTCGTTCGTTTAAGTGCAGACCTTTGCACAGCGATGGGTAGATGTTCGAAAAACGCTGAAGAAGTCGCGGGCACAGCTAGTCGTTAATATAATCCGATGTATTATAGTATGCCATCCTGTACAGTTTGCTATATGTTTTAAATTTATTAATGGACATGTCACACACATTTCTTGGGTAACTTATTATAGTAGAGCATAGATGAGCTAGAGAAGGACCTGTTTACTTTCTGGAGCCTACTCCAGGGCACAGTTAGATCATCTTTATTTCTTAAATTAAATAAATGTATTTCCCGATTTATAACAAGCTTATCTTTATTTTTATGGACGTATAAAAGATTTTCATAAATATATTGTGAATATACTGTTAAAATATTTATTTCTTTAAATTGTTCTCTAAGTATTATTTTCTACCTTAAATTGATTTATTTACATTTCATTAACAACATTAAAACAACAACCTAAAACGAGCATTACATTTAGAACATTAAAACGGTGCCGTCGGTGGTGGTTGTCTTTAACTATCTATTTCTGAAAAACTTTTTCTAACATTTTGGTTTATTTGTGTGTCATCCTTACTGTCCGTGAGTATCGGTGCATTGATAATACACTCCGTTGCAACAGGGGCGGGGAGGGGGGTCCAGTCAGTCGATGACGCATCTGTAGGCACGGAGAGATCAGCTGTTCGCTCCGACTTCGCAACACATAAACGGTTAGACTCTCGGTATTGCGGAATTTAACAACTACCCTCATCGGAAAAAGTGATACGATTTCTGGAAGGAGAAACCATATCACCTCTCCCACACGGGATAGTTTCATTACACGTGGGAGACAATCCCACGGGACTTTCAAACTCAGAGCTTGACATCAAAGCGGCGGCTCCCCGTTTTGTGTTTACGTTTCGTTGGAAGTTGCTTTCAATCGCCGCATTATTTAGGGATTCCAGTTCCGAAAGTACTTTTGCAATGGCTTCTACTCCACAGGTACGGTCGCTTCTCATATTGACAATGTCCTCTAGTAACCTGGTCTCTTCGTCGACGGGATCGAACAGGACAGGCGGCAATTTTTGAAGATCTCGGGCCACAAAAATTGGGATTTCATCACGATCAGTCTCTTTCAGTAAGCAGACTATATCTTCAATGTCACGTAAAGTTTTGCCTTGGTTTTTCCTTGTCGTATTTATAGACGAAAACAGAAAGTTTTTAGCATTTAAGATTTCACTCTCGGAGAAAGCACTATTACAATTGCGACTAATTCTTTGCTCATCCATGGCATAGAGTATGTCACGAATAAATGCTAACACATCGTTAATCACGACATTACACGATACACATTTTACTATATCCGAGGACATTTTTTTACTGGATTGACCATCCATAGGCGTGACAAGGCTTGCGTAGGTGCTCGCGGGTAGACGCTGACTGACGAATATATTGTTATAGAAGTATAGATTTCGGTCCGGGAAACCTTTGGGCGTTTCCCTCATCCCTCACAACCTTGGTAGGAGAAACGTCATTACTTTCATTTTCAATGTGCGCAGCTTGCAGTATTGATCCACCTAGACCACGTAGATATCTATTAGTGCTTATAGCCTTCCTGAAAGCTCTTCGTGGTTCATGATCGCCTGGTTGAGGTGCAGCCCGGTGTTGCACATCGTAAGGGGCCTTTAGGTGTTTCCTTCGTTTTCTGCACTTTTGTAAGTTGATTTGTAGCAAACTAGCTGCATGGGTAGATTGCACCCGCGTAAGCTTAAGTAAATCCAACTTAGTCTAACTTAGTTCAAGTTCACAAGTCAACTGAGGATTTACCACATTTTAACATAAGGAGGTACATATTTCTTAAAAATGTAATAATAATTAACTGGTGAACAAACCCTCAATACTCAGTGAAACCGAAGGTTTTGTTTGTGTTTGAAAAATATCCTGAAGAACGGTACGGTCGACATATTATGTCGAGCATGCCACCATCCCGGATAGTCACTCAGGCATATTATTTCCGGTTGTTCTCATCTTGCCAATGGCGAGTACTTGCACAGACATAACTTGGTAGCCAGGATCATCCACCAACAACTTGCTCTTAAATATGGACTTGTGGACCAAGAGGTGCCATACTACCAATATGCACCCCTCCAGTTCTCGAAAACGGCCGTGCCACGCTCTATTGGGACCGGTCTATTATCACATTTATCACGGACAGGGTTATTGTCGCCAATAGGCCTCGTGATAGTAGACCGGTCGGAACGGCGGGCAATACTCGTCGATATCACCGTTATGCATGGCGTTAATCTCGTAAAAGCTGAAAAGGACAAGGAAACTAAGTAACTTGGACTTGGACCACGAGATTACCGCCATGTGGCATGTTGATTCGACCAGTATTGTTCCGATAGTCGTGTCGGCAAATGGATTAATAGCGAAGAGCCTCGACCAAAATCTTTAAGAGGCTTTCGCTAGACGGTTGAGTCAGATTCAGAAAGCAGTCGTCCTTGATACGGCACGTATCGTCAGGAGGTTCCTGTCTCTGCGACCCTAACCATCGGTAGCGGCCCTGCCCCGCTGCTTATAGTAATTTACTGTTTTTGTACAAAGTTTATATACAGTGTTTATAGGACCTGTAGATTTTATATTTTATTTTATATAAGTTTATTGTATAAGTAGAATTTCGTTTATAGGTTTTGTAGTAATGTTATTGTTATACAAAACCTTTATATTTTGTATTTAGTTTATTTTGTAAGAATTGAAATAAATGAGTGAATAAAAATGTAAAACCCTATTATTTTTTTTACATTAATTAATATTTCTTGTTTATTGCTCAAGGCATTCTACTAGTAAAATTTAAAAGATTTTTAAAAAGGTATTTCGGTTTTTTGTTTTCCTTGTTTTTCATAAAGAATTGTTTTGAGTTGGTTTATCTGTCGTGAGTAGTTGGGACAGTTGTTCAATATAGGTGCCTACCTATTCATTTAAGTCCGCTGACATCACGCACGGTGTATGTAGGTATAGGTACCTAGGTTACCTATTGCCAGGAGAGACGTCATCACTTTCACTTTCTATGTGCGCAGCTTGCAGTATTGATCCAGATAGACTATGTAGTAGCCACTTAGGTAGTGCGAAGACGAACGAAGAGCCTTCCTGAAGCCTCTTCGTGTTTCATGATCGCCTGGTAGCGTTGCATCCCGGTGTTGCATCGTTAGGGCTTTGGGCTTCTGCATTTTCTGTTGAAGATTTTCCACTTTTGTAAGTTGATTTATTCGAAACTACCTATCTGAATTATTTATCCGCGTCCGGGTTATTTCATCCGCGTTGAAGGGGGTAATTTGAACAGTTAGTACTTGATTAGTTCAGGTTAATCCAAATTAGTCGTTAACAAGATAACTGAAGAACTACCACGTTTTGACATACGAGTATTGCTTATCTCGCTTCAAGAAGGTCTTCATCACATTTTTACTTTTATTTTTATAAAGAGCGGTTTGTATGTCTGTCGTAACTTCGTAAGGAAGCAGGAAAGCTGTTTAAGATTTACATATAAAATAAGTTTATTATTAAGTACAATTGTTTTCAATATAATCGACCGAACGAGCGAAGCAAGTGAGGTTTACGTGTTGAGATGGCCGGGCGCTTGTATGTTTGTGAGTTTGTATGTTTGTTCGACGATAACTTGAGTACCGTTGCACCGATCATCATGATTTTTGGTATGTGGGTATTAAGGGTCAATAGAATTTTTAAGTTCGAAGATGAGCGGGATCGGTCGGAGAGTTGCGGAGATAGGGGATGAAAGGGGGGGATGAAAACTATAATATACCCGAGTGGGGTATTAAATGAAAGTGCGTAACGTCAGTGACAATAATATGGTACCATGGAACTGATCTGATGATGGAGGTGGAAGGTATCCACAGGAACTTGACTTTTTAAGAAAGATAGTCATGTCGAGTTTGGCTTCGTTGAAATTTATCATTAGTATATACCTAATCAATAATCTACTGCGAAGGTGAACGGGATTAGTAGGGGCATAGGGGGTGAAAGGAAGGGATAAAAATCATAGAGCAACCAAATATACCCGAGTGGGGTATCAAATGAAAGAGCATAACGTCAGTGACAATAATATGGTACTATGGAACTGATCTGATGATGGAGCTGGAATGTATCCACAGGAACTTGACTTTTTAAGAAAGATAGTCTTGTCAAGTTTGGTCTCGTTGAAATCATCATATGTATACATAATCAATAATCTACTGCGAAGATGAGCGGGAGCGGGCATAGGGGGTGAAACGGGGGATAAAAATTATAAAGCAAACAAAATATACCCGAGAGGGGTATCAAATGAAAGCGTCACGTCGGTGACAATAATATGGTACCATGGAACTGATCTGATGATGGAGCTGGAATGTATCCACAGGAACTTGACTTTTTATGAAAGATAGTCTTGTCAAGTTTGGTCTCGTTAAAATCATCATAAGTAGGTATACATAATCAATAATCTACTGCGAAGATGAACGGGATTAGTAAGGGCATAGGGGGTGAAACGGGGGATGAAAATTATAAAGCAAACAAAGCGATGGATTAATTTTAATTCCAAGTAATGCCTATTGTCAGAGTTAACTACACTCACAGGAAAAGTGGTCACACGAAAAGTGGCCCAAAGTTGAAAATTTGGGACTTTGGCCATATTATCGTTTTTTTTTCGAAAACTGATCGTGTAAATGTTTGGAACATTTGAAAATTAATATACTGGCTACGTTTTGCGATATTAACGGTTTTTTTCTGTTTCTGGTTGGAAACAAAGTTTGTTAGTAAAATTTTCGTAAGAACTCTCAAAAAAACGCATGCGTTAAAAAGTCGATTATTCTAAATGTCATGCAACTAATCATTATTTCTTTGATTATTTTTTATTGACTAAAGTCATTTTCGATTCCCAAAATCGAAACACAGTGTCCTACCTAACTGCAGTTCAAGTTCCTCAAGTTGTGGTGCTTCGAAGTCAAAGGCGAACATATCGCGAGATGGCTGTATTTTTAAATGTAGTGCCCAAAACTCTTTAGTACCTATGCCTCAAAACCACCAGACAGGCCGCGGCCGGCCGACCGGCCGGTTTCACTAGGAGACCAGAAAGGTGTAACACAGCAGCAGATGACCGATTAGTTTCTAAATTTTAACATATCTACTATTTCTCATACCTGGCCATCTCGCTCAGAATAAAAATGTACCAATATTATATATTTTTTTTATTTATAATTATTCTAATGTTTATTGCTGAAGACATTCTACTACCTAGTAATATTTTAAAGATTTTCCTGTCACCGGAGAATTTTTGATTTTCCATTTCTCCTTGTAAAATATTAAGTCTGTCTGTCGTGAGTAAGCGGGACAGTTGGTTTTTTATACATAAATACAAAATTAAGTATTAAACAAACACAAATTACAAATATTCAAAATACATTGAAATGATTAATTAATATTCTACATTATATTATTAATATTCAAGGTCGTACTTGGTGCAAAGGTTGGCCATTGCCATACGGAGAGGCAATGCTGCTAGCATCCTTGGCTCCTTTGCGCCGGGTACGATCAAGCCGCCGATTGCGGCGGCTTATTTAATTTTTTTTTTAATTATTTGTTTGTGTTATGTATTTAATATGTTAATTCTAAAATAAAATTTTACTTAACATAGAAATAAACAATTAAATACTTCATTATTAAAAAACTAAAATAAAAATAAAATTACAATACAAAATTATATTAATATTAAATATGAATTAGGTAGGTTAAATGAGAATTATAATTATCACAAACATCATTTAAGTTCGCTAACAATACTGTGTAGGAATAAGCATGGTGCCGAGGCACTAACTACTAGGTAAACTGTGGAAAGTAGGTATAGGCATAGTAGAGACAAGTAAGCCCCATGAGGCGCACTAAATAGTCTAATTTAATATGATATTTACTTGTGAGACAAATTGTGTAGGTATTCATGCGATTGCCAAGTTAATCAATTTATTTAAAACATTTTTTTTTAATTATTATTATTATGGTCTCTGTAAGATGTTGTTAGATTAGCTAATTACGTAATAATTGAATGAATGACAGAATGTCTACGACTTGGACATAACATACATGGATCTCACAACTTTTTACGGTAGAAGAACTGAGTTGTGAGACTTAGTAGGTACATTGAAATGTTGCATTTTTTGGGCTTAGCGTGCATTTGTCAGAGGACGCAATTTTATTTTTTGGATATCAAGGGGTGGTTAGTTTAAAGTTAAATAATAGTTTGTGGGGTTGTGGCTCTTGTCCCACGGCCACCATCTTGGAAAAAGGGGTTCAAATGATTTTTATGGTTTATTTGACGAACTATAGGTCTAACAAAAAAAAATTAACATTTTGTATTGCAAATAAGATTATCTACAAATTTTGTTAAGTAACTTTTAGTCGTAGAACTAAAAATAAAAAGTTATAAGCGAAAATCCATGGAAATTTGAGAAACAAATTCTATTTGTCATTTATGAACCGATTTTGATGATTATTTTTTTATTCGTAAGGTAGAAGTCCCAAGATGGCTCCATAGAAAAATGATATGAATCGGACGAGGATCTTCGGAGTGATGAGCAGAATAGTTTCTCAGAAAGTAGTTAATTACTTACTTTTGGACTTTTGCCAGTAGAATCAGACCTTGTGCTACTGGTTAGGGATTGATGAACCACCTGGAACCACCTTCTCATCAGAGTACTCCTCCAATGATTAAAGTTATGGTTAAGATTTTAATGACTTTTAGTGGTAGATGAAAGTAAGTACACAAAAAAGGATGAAGAAGGAAGGGGTCGAAAATGGCCTGAAATGCTTCGAGAAAAGAATGGTACGGCCGTGCCGCTTTGTTGCTCGACTTGGCGGGGGCACTGCCGTGCCCCCAGCTTTCACTTTCTATGTGCCTACCTAGTAAGTGCCTACTTACTTATAACGTTGCTGAAACCTCTTTGTGTTTCATGATCGCCTGATAGAGTTGCATCCCGGCGTTGCACATCGTTAGGTGAACTTTGTCATCAATTTCACTTTCAATGTGCGCAGCTTGCAGTATTGATCCAGCTAGACTACCAACTCGATACGATTCGGCTACGTTGGTACTTTTTTATTTTTTTATTTATTACAAACAACTTATTTACTACTAGGTTTGTATAAGTACTAAGTACTCACTTTAAATTTACTTATAACACGAATTTAATGGATCGATCGATCATACCGCACCGCACCGCCCTTAGTGCTTCCAGTCTTCCTGAAACCTCTTCGTGTTTCATGACCGCCTGGTAGAGTTGCATCCCGGCGTTGCACACCGATCGTTAACAGAGAACCTTGGGCGTTTCCGTCAATATCTAGTAAAAAATTAAACTTTTGTAAGTTGATTGGAAACTATACTTCGTTTTTTAATTTCAGAATACGATCTGACGTTTTGTTTCTTTGTATTTGACGTTTTTTCTTCAGGAAGATATGTGTCAAATCATAGTCTACAATTTAAAAAAGAAGTAATATACTTTGATTTCAATTTTATACTACGACTAGCAGCTCCCCGCGGTTTCACCCGCATAAGTCCCGATCCCGTGGGAATATCGGGATCAAAAGTAGCCTATAGCCTTCCTCAATAAATGGACTATCCAACCCCGAAAGGATTTTTCAAATCGGACCAGTGGTTCCTGAGATTAGCGCGTTCAAACAAACAAAAAAACAAACAAACAAACTCTTCCGCTTTATAATAGTAATAGATTTGATTCCTGAAGAAAAAATGTCAAATACAAAGAGGCAAAACGTCAGATTATAGTCCGAAATTAAAAAAACGAACTATAGCTGCATTGGGTAATTTCATGCCCGAAAGTCCAAGTTAGTCCAAGTTCAGGAGATAACTAAGGATTAACCACATTTTAATATATTGCGTATAATCTGCCTAACTCGCCCCGAAGGTACTTATCACATTATTACTTTTATTTTATAAAGAGCGATTGTGTGTATCGTGAGTAAGCGCGACAGTTGTTTTCAATATAAATAAATAATATTCTACAACGTTACGCAGCCCAATCTAGCCCCAAACTAAGCACTAGGCTTGTACTATGGGTACTAGACAACGGATATACTACATATTGTACTTTTTTTTGTAAATACCTACATTGAAAACACCCAGACCAGAAACAAACATTTATTTTAAGCATAAATTACCTGGCTGGAATCGAACCCGAAAAATAATTATATACAGGCTTACAGGATAAGTCGACCTAAATACTTTAGGAGGTTGTAGTTACCTGATGGTAACTACAACCTCCTAAAGTATTTTATTTAGGTGTTCGGTAGTGAAATTAGTCAGAAATGATTTTCTGACTAATTTCACTACCGAACACCATATCCTAAACTTTTCGTTTTTGAGATATTGGACTTAGAAGTTTTAAAAAAAAAAATCGTCTTTTATTCTTTTGCCTATGGTTTGTTGGGTTTCTATCCTTGATTTACGTGTGTTTACTATTTTTGTGAAGTGGACATGTTGTTTTATTATTATCAACACTAAAATTTCAGATACTGGACCGACTGGGTTGTATAAGACGGTTGATTGTAATAAAGTTAGAATTTTTTATTTTATTTTTTATTTACTTTTCTCACTGACATACTGAAAAAAAATTCTATGAAAGCTACTCGACAGATGTATAGTAATATCTACGTTTCATTAGCTATCCAACAAGATACAAGCTAGGGTTTTATCAAAGTTCTTGAAAGAAAACATTGATGAAAGGCTTACATGCTTAGAATTAAGAGGATCGTCTCCATTCTCTTTCTCCATACAAACGTAGTTTAAATTTTCCTCCCTGGATAAAGACATTAGAGCAAATATGTTTATGCCATAAAACTTATATCTGTCATGCATGACTATGCATCTACCCTTTTATTTTTTTTATTTTTTATTATTATTTTAATTAGAAAATAATAAAAAGGTAGATGCATTGTCATGACAGATATAGGTTTTATGGCATCAACATATTTGCTCTAATGTCTTTATCCAGGAAGGAAAATTTAAACTACGTTTGTATGGAGAAAGAGAATGGAGAATGAAGTCAAGTTGATTAATTGAGTCACACAATAAAATAAAACAATGAAATGGTTCAAAAAATATGTTTATTGCTATTTTATATTAATTGCTAACATGTTTAGTGTCTGCAGTTCATATTGTCCACCTGTGTTTCGCACACATACTCGCATTCGCACACATGTACACGCACATGTATATAAATTAAGTTTGCTTACAATACTGTGTAGGCATAGCGCTGAAGCACTAACTACTGCGTAAACTGTGGTAGGTATAGGCATGATAGAGAAAAGTAAATGACCGCGCTGTGAGGCGTACCAACTATTAGGTAAACTGTGGTTTAGGTATTTACATATTGGTACCTATTGGTATATAGGTTACACGTCATCACTTTCCTTTTCAATATGCGCAGCTTGCAGTATTGATCCAGCTAGCCTACGTACTAGGTACTTAGAGCACATAGCCTTCCTGATATCTAGGGATGAGACGATACGAGTAAATACAAGTACACACTCGATACTTTTCTCCGATACCAAGTATTTTTAGTATCGATACTATTTTGTACCTATCGAGTAAGTATCGGTTAAAAGTACTCATATCAGTATATGCCAAAGTCAATATTTCATTTTAACATTAATTATGTATGAAAATGTTTAACTTGAAATAAAGTTTTTGAACGAATCTATTTTTCGCTATTTATTTTTTTGTCTTAATTTTGTGTACCTAGTTGGCAAGCTTGTTTGCCTTGCGAAAGGATCTTTTCCAAAGCTGGCGCAACAATAACTACCTCAAGAGCTCGCCTAACAGGCAAACATTTGGAAAAAATGATATTTTTAGGAAGCGATACAAAAGCAGACTTCTTTTATTAATCTATCATATTAAAATCAATCCCTATTTCCCTTGGTCACGGCATCACACTTAAACTTTTACACATATTTCGATAATTCTTTTTTTGTTGTGAGCGCTATTGTCAGGAGAAGGTTCTTATGAAAGAAAAAATGCTAAACCGATTTTGATGAATTTTATTTTTTTATACTAAACGACAGGACAACGTCTGTCGGGTCAGCTAGTTAATTTATAATTATACCGGTGTGAAGTTGGCAGCCAAAGTTAGCAGCCTATAACCCGACCAAATTAAGATGGTCATTTTTGTGAAGTTAGCAGCCAAACGAAATAACAGCTTGTATATACTTACATAAAAAATAGTAATATAAATATCACAATAGGTTATATAAAGACAAAAGAAAACATTCCTAGGACACAAATACGTAATAAATAACTGCTACTAAAATTAAACTACTCAGACTGCTCAAATCGCATCAAAATTAGTCTAGGATTATTGATAACAGTCCATAGTACCTAGGCAGTGCCATTAGAAAGTGGCTATGAGGCTCCTTAATGCTCCACCACGCACTGAAACTTAATACAAATTTTCTGTATCTCGATGGATTGAGGTGCTTTACACCTAGCTATCTCACTCCAATCGCATCAAATTTAGCCTAGCACTAAAGGTAATACATCAGAGTACCTAAAAATGCCATTAGAAAGTAGCTATGAGACTCCTTAATGCTCCGCCACCCACTGAAACTTAATAAAAATATGTTTTATACAAATTCTTGTATTTCGATGGGTTAAGAAGCTTTACATCTAGCT